>CAMXCT020000254.1:140000-280162 GCA_947184155.2 Cladocopium goreaui | reverse complement strand
TTCGCTCGGTTCCGTGTCGAAGGACATGGGTGTGTAGCTGGCCGAGCGTTTTCTCAGAACATTTTTTCCATTGTACATCTTGTACATTCAGCATGCTCAAACGTTTTTCCCTTCCCAATGTTTGTATTAAGATCCTCCATTTTTATGAATGAATCCCCACCTCCAGCCGTAGGTGGCGATGCATCCATCAGGCCGAGGTGAAGGACTTGCCAGCAGGTTGCGGGGTGGGAAGCGCGTGGTGATGGTTGTGGCCTTGGAGGATCATCCCAGGCCTCTTGGTTAAGATAACTACGGGAAAATATTGGAGAATATCCATATAATTATATATAAGTATATATAATGATATATAACTAATGATATATAACTAATGATATATAATTAATGAGATATTCCTGTAATTATATATATATATATAAAGATATATAGAGATATGTGTCTAATAATTTTATGATCTCTCAATGGGCCATGTCTTTCATAAATGTTAAATTGCCGGCGTGTAGTCTATAAGTGGTTAATAAAGCCTAGTTAAGAAGTCCCCATCCAGGGGCTTCTCCCTCATATTTAAGGATGGTCATCAACCCATTCGTAGAAATTCATAGGCATACCACATATCATCTCCCCAGGTTTGGTACACAACGCTGCAACGTATATATATATATATATACATATATATATATATGTATGCCTATATATCATCTTGATCCATTTGGCCATATTTTGTCACCATTAAAAAATGATAGTTTGACCATCAAACCCCATAGATTCCCATGACATATTCGCCACTATGGATCCAACTACTAGAAGCTACGGCTGGATCTCGTAGGGCATAGGGCACATATGTGACGGGATGGCACATATGTATCATATGTTGGGAAGACAATGGGGTGATTTCCTATTTCTTACCATGTTTCCATATACTTCCCATATGCTTCCAGATATATTCCCACATATACAGTAATGTCCACCTCTGATTTATAAACGTGCCCCCCCCCCTCTTTTACCCTAAATAGACTTAAAGCCACCATCAAACTTGTTTGTATGTAAAGGTTTTCAATTACCACAATTGAAAACGAATACATAAAATGCAATTTCAGAAAAAAAGGAATCCAGCAATTGTTTTAGTATTGATCTAGTACTGATGTCATGGATTTAGTATTGATTTAGTATTCATGTCATGGATTTAGTATTGATCTAGTATTCATGTCATGGATTTAGTATTGATCTAGCATTCATGTCATGGATTTAGTATTGGTTTAGTTCTCATTTCATGGATTTAGTATTGATTTAGTATTGATTTAGTATTGATTTAGTATTGATTTCTTGATCAGCGGGAGGGGGAAGCTCAGTAGCTTTATTCAGGGTCTAACTCTAATTGGTGCTAAGGCACCTCATGGGGGGTACCCTTGATGAGTTGATTTGGAGTTGATTTTGGATAAGTTTAAGTAAAGGTTTTGAATAGAAAGAGCATCCATCATTTTTGACAATTTCCAGCTATCATTTTTGAATAAAGGTTTTGGTCAGCCCCATCAGGGCAAATCTGGGTTTAGGGCAAAAAAAAATTAGCTTTATTTAGGGGTAGTTTATTATTTAGTTGGGGAGTTTGGTTAGCTTTATTCAGGGTGGGTTTATAAATCGTAGGTCAACATTACCTACTAAGTGATTCCAATACATATTATTATATGCATATATCCCTGTCGGTCCAAGTCCTCACTAAACTAGGCCTTTGCTAAAGGCCTGGTTAAACTGGGGGACAGGTTTTCTTTATGTGATTATTTTTGAGGTCGTATTTTTATGTATTTTGGTGAGGCTTAGCCGAGCTAGGTCCCACCCCCAAAGATATGAAGAAAATAGGGCGCAACTTCGAGATTTACGAAAATAGTGACACCGCGAAAAAAACGTGAAATGGCCATGAAAAGCCAGTGAAAACACCGTGAAAAGGCCATGCAAAACCCGCAAAATCAGGTTTGTGCAAAAAAATGCAAAAAAATGGTTTTGCGATTTTGTGAACAATTTTTCTCATGAGTGCTCCCGCTCTATGTGGTTGCTGCTGATCTTGTGGTGCGGAAATCTTGTTTTTTTTTCAAGGTATGAGTCTTTTGAGGCCTTTAGTCATTTAGGTCCTTTACTCTAACGGCCGCGTTAAGCTCCTCCTTTGGATTGACTGGGTAAATACTTTTATATATTTGTATATAATTATATAATTATATATATACACACATAATATGTATATATCTTTCATGTGTCGGAGAAGTCGCGGTTCGTTCGCGTTTGGTGCCAGGAAGCATCGTAGCCACGGGAGACGTGGAGACCGTGAAGGAAGAGATCCTCTTCGGCGAGAGCTGAGCCTTCGAGCGACGAGCCCGAAAAGACTGCCTGAAGGGACGAGACCAGCTGAGGTCGAGGATGGGAAATCCCCCAGGCCATGGAGGTTTTAATGGGAAAATGTATCTCTAAAATAGTTCTTTAATATATATAATATATATATATATTATATATATATATATGTGATGTATCTATAATATATATATAGATATATAGGGAAAAATTGGGAACATGTATCTCTATAAAATAGTGCCTCTCATACATATGGTTTAATAATGTTTAATATAGTAATCGGATATGAATGGTCTCATATGGTTTAATAATGTTTAATATAGGGATAGTAATCGGATATGAATGGACTAGTCATGGGATAAGAGTGGGATACTTTCTGGTGTCATCAAACATGGTTTGCTGGAAAATCCAACATTGATAGATGATTTTTCCCATTACAACCTCCATGTATACAGGATTTCCTTGCTTGCCACGTTTGAATACCCGAGGGAAAAAAACTCACAAGACACAGCATCACCTCACCTCGCCCAGCAAGATGTTTGTAGAGAGGGGGTCCAGGTAGAACCTTGCCATTCGTGGGAGATATTCACTGGTATACATTCATAATTCTTAATAGAAGAAGCATTAATAGAAGCAGCATTAAGAACCTTTCACTGATAATGACATTCATGCTACTCGCGGAAAAACAAAACAAAGCATCACATATAGGACATTTGCTGGCTTATAAGTGCAGTTTGGGAAAGCTTGCTATCTTTGAGCCCGTTCAAGATTCGGCCTGGGTCTCGTCCCATTTGGGTTGCCTCTCAAACTTCATGAAATTTCCATCGGTGGACATCGTTCAAAACCACAGATTCAAAACTGGATCAATGTCTCAACACAGTGAAACCTTTTTTTATGCCTTAAGCAACTGTTTTTTGTAGATATTGGTGCCAATCACATGGGGGGGGATGTAATCCAGTGGGGAATCTCAGCTGTCCGCTCGCTCCCCGTTGGTTTGCGATATGGTGCCCTGCGAAGAACCTTGAAATTTACACATGGGAACTATGAATAGTAGATAGGAAAGATTACTCTATCACTGAAGGATACTGAAGGTCTGGTCGACTTTCTATTTGTACGATCTTTTGGGTCAGGATTGGTTAGCAATGAGCTTTTTGATTGTTCATTCTATTCTAAGCAGTTCACTTTTCATAGTCCTGGCAGGCATCTCGCACTTACGTTACTCACCACATCCCAGCCGGTAGTTTCTACCGTCTGGTGGCCGGTAACATTGCTGACATAGCTATGGAAGATCACCATTTTGAATAGGAAAATCACCATATCTGGTTGGTGGTTTGGAACATTTTTTTTATTTCTCCATAATATATTGGGAATAATAACCCCAACTGACTAATATTTTTCAGCGGGGTTGAAACCACCAACCAGATATATATATATATATGATATTGTATACGGGAGTTTTCTTTTGCCATGTTTGATTCGCAGAGGGTTTGTCTTCGAGTTGGGTAAATCTGACTGGCGCGTTTGAAACTGTAGAATTATCTTAGGTAGATTTCGAAAATACTTGGACAAATTGTTTGCTATGCACCTTAAATCATTGAACAATCACAGGGCCTCGCATATCAACCTCACTGAGGAACCTGAAAATCATGATCCATCAGGAGAATATGGGGAACTATGCCATATAGTTTTAAAACACATATATGATGTACCTACTGTAATATATATATATATATATGTGTAATTATAAGGATAGCTGGATAGATGGATAGATGAATAGTTACATAGATGGATTAGATAGATTACAATAGATTGGATAGATAGATGGATAGGTAGATAGATAGATAGATAGATGGATAGATAGTTAGATAGATGGATAGATAGGATAGATAGGATAGATAGGATAGATAGGATAGATAGAATAGATAGATAGGATAGCTAGAACGGATAGAATTGATAGAATCGATAGAATAGACAGAATAGATAGAATAGATAGACTACATAAATTAGATAGATTAGATAAATTAGATAGATTAGATAGATTGGATAGATTAGATAGACTAGATAGATTAGACAGATTAGACAGATTGGATAGATTAGATAAACTAGATAGATTAGATAGATTAGACAGATCAGATAGATTAGATAGATTACATAGATTAGAACGATTAGATCGATTAGATTGATTAGATACATTAGATAGATTAGATACATACATAGATAGATAGATGGATGGATAGATGGGTAGATAGATAGATAGGTGGATAGATTGATGGATGGATATATAGATGGATAGATAAATAGATAAATAGATAGGTAGATAGGTAGATTAGACAGATTAGATAGATTAGATGAATTAGATAGATTAGATAGATTTGATGGATTCGATAGGTTCGATAGATTAGATAGATTACATAGATCATATAGATTATGATTCGATAGATTAGCTAGATTTGATAGATCAGATGGATGGATGGATGGATAGATAGTTAGATAGATAGATAGATAAATAGATAGATAGATAGATAGATTAGATCAATCGATCGATAGATAGATAGTAATTGTTCAACAGGGAAAAAACTTTAAACACCTTAAACCACCAATAGTAATTTGCCTAGGGCCTAGATTGAAATAGGAATACTGTTGCAGTACTGGACAGTTTCTAGTTTTGGTATATTATATATATATATGCGTATAGGTATTTAAGATATTTACAGTGTCTAGATATACCTATGTTGCTTCAGAGAATTTGCCCCGTTTCAGATTTTCTGAGGTGCGCAGGGAAGCTGTGCGGACAAGCAACGGGTGTTGACAGGTTTTTGACCATCTAACACGGAGAATCTCCTGAGAATCTTCCCTTCCACCCAGACCGGAATAGATAAGAAAAAACGATAAACAGCATCCGCGGATGATGAAGTGTGACCATATGGACCATATGGTTTTGTCTCAAAATAATGTGATTATCCTAAATCTCAAAATGACTCTCTTGAGGTATACCCCATCCTCAGACACACCCACATCCCATTATATATATATATACATATATATATATATATACATTAATATATATATATATATATATTGTCTCCGCACTCCACACCATCCCCCACCGGACCGTGGCCATGGCGTCATGGAATCTAATGAAGATTCCGAATCGCTGATTTCGCAGGCACTGCGTGGGGTGGAGAATTCATAGCCAAGTGGCTGGTTTGGTCATGTTTGGCTTGTGGTTTCACTTGTGTTTTACATAGTTTTACCATGTTTTACCTATTTCTAGCCATCCCAACACTAGCCTGGGACTAGCAACACGACGTGATTCTTGGGGATAATTTGATGAACCCAATAGACCACAATAAACCATCCCGGATATGACCATCAACCATGGTCCCCACTGTGGCAGGTCCTCCTTTCAGGCCTTGTCGGCGTCACACCATGACCAATGACTTCACTAGTAAAATACTAGTGAGAGAGGAACCTGAAACCTCCAAAAAATGGAATCCAAAAATTACCCACCCAAAGAAGTTGTTTTTTCGACTTTTCCATCCATTTTTAACCAGCAGAGAGTACACGACTCCACGCAAACATGAAACCCACCCACACTGGAGAATCATGTAAAGATATGCAAACATAAAGATGCAAAGGCTGCAGTGGTTTTAAAGATACATCTTCATTCAAACCATTTTTTGTTATTTCCCATATGTTCCATTGTACGGCAAAATTACCACATGACTGGGAATTTTGTGGACATGTTATCAAACCAATGTCATAGAAATCAAAGTGTGCCTTCCCTTCCCAAATAGAAGTTTAATAAGCTCCTAATACGTGTTTACTGTGGTAATTAATCCCAAAAGATAAGGCCTTACTTGTTGACGTCCCTAGATTTCCACGAATCTTGTGTGTATATAATCCCTTCTCCCCAATATTCAATACCCCCGTAACAAAACCCTGGTTTGGTATTCAATTTGTTTATTTCTGGTGCCACAGGGGCGGGGCATATTTCATATTATCAATGGGATGTGATTGTACCAGAGAAGTGGGGCATATGGTACCCCATTTTCAGAAGCGTCCAAATCATCGTGTTTCTTATGCATTGTTATGCATCCATCTTATCCTCATGTTATCATTGTTGGCAGTTGTAATCACTAGTATCCATTGTTCGTTGACTGTTTTTTTTTTACAGTTAACTTCGATGTTTTCCCATTGAAAAAAGGGATTCATTTCCCATGAATCCTCATGTTACAAACATTACCCTCTGATAATGACTAACATAAGCTTTGACAATTGCCATTTATAGTTGAATTACCCATTCCATTCAAAATGGTGTTTTTTCCATAGCTATGCTAGTTTACCGGAGGGTAATACTCAGGATAGTAAGTATTCACCATGCACATGCCCTTTCAATTAAGCCATTAAATGCTATTATGAATATATCGACAATGACCATTAATTCTTGGGTTCCCCCAATTATATCCCCATCAATGTGGTACAATCAATTTCATACTTAGTATTCCTATTTACCATGAATTAACCATAATTGGCATTGACCATTCATCATTAGTATTCACCATTATATCCCCATGATACAAACATCAGCACAATTGGATCATGAGAACATTATGAACCATGAGCATTTCACCAGTCAATTAAGCCATCATTGATGATATGTATGCCATGATTGATCATATTCAACCACTGGTTGGTGGTTTGGAACATTTTTTATTTTCCATAATATATGGGATAATCATCCCAACTGACTAATATTAAGAAAACTCCCAACTGACTTTCATATTTTTCTGAGGGGTTCAAACCACCAACCAGAACCTTTCTTTATTCCATAGCCTCAGCCATCTCTCGTCTTCCCAATGGCCCGTCCGTAGGACCTGGATGAGTTCTTTGAGCCGCAGCCGTTCGATCGCTTTCTGGCGGAGCTGCTTGGGGAGGAGCCTGTGAGTTGACCCGAAAAATGGGTAGTTTTAACCACGAAGCAATCACTATGGGACATGGGAAATGGATGGACAATGGATGGACAATGGCATTTAAGTTTTTTTTTCAAGGATTTTGATGGAGTAGGAATTTTGATACACGGATACCAATGGGAAGATCCTGGGAAAATCATTGATAAATGGGGATGCCGGGATGCCATGGATTTTCATGGTGATTCCTCTGGTAAACAAACACGGCTGGCTGGTAGATCACTTACAAATGGACGTGTTTTTTTAAATGGGAAAATTGTCGAACAATGGAGGATTTTTTTTAGCAAACCATGTTTGATTACCAGAAGGTAGTCAGCGAAAATGGGGCTATAAACGTCAATCACTGGGATATGTTTGGTGTTTTTTGATAGAACATATACAGTAACCAATTTATATGTTTGTTTGCGAACTGGAATAGGATAATAGGTTTATCATCGAACATTGTTATGCACCATTTTTTCATACTAAATGGAGAGGAACTATGAGAAAAACACCGAAACATCAGCAAACAATAGGTTATTTAAGAATCAAACATGGTGAGTTGAGCATCAGAAATGATACAGTAAGTGAACATGAACAATCATTAGTTCAGTATCAAACCTAGAGGATTTAACCATCCATAGTGGTGGGTTTATTTATCAACACACCTATGTGGACTATATTATGAACATATATATATATACATATATATTATATAACATACAAACAAGTAGAAACAGCTAAGATTTGCTAAGACATGGGTTTTGACCGACAACAATATGGATTTGACACGATTTAACCTACAAGACTATTCATGACTGTGCGATGAGATGGTGAGAAAAACGATGATGAGAAACATGAACAGTGTTGCTACAGCCAATCATAGGTATAATCAGGTAAATTATAGCCACAACGGGGAGCATTGAAAATTGTTCCTTGTTATCTTCCACCGTCCCTCCTTGTATGGAGTGTTCAGCGTTTTTTCCCATATCGGCTTATCTGACATATGGTGTGTGGACGGGGGAGGGTTTAGAGGGTGCAACAACATTCACTAGCAGTCGCACACATACTTGATACTACACTACTTGAAGTTCACTTGTTCTTGCATACATGCATGGGGCTCGAAGTTCCCTAGCAATTGCGCACGTACATGACGCTACACTACTTGAGGTTCACTTGCACTTGCACACAAACATGATGCTACACTACTTGAAGTTCACATGTACACATGCATGATGCTAGGCTACTTTGAAGTTCACTTGGGGGGGTTTGGGGGTATGTAGGCCTCACTGCATGCATGAGAGCATATATTGTCGATACATGCATCAGTATATACATCAGTCGACCTGTCCATACACATTGTAAAAGCATGTAAACACAAATGTTGAAGCAGGCACTAGAATGGAACCGGAGATTACATATGTCAGCCGAGTATCAGTGTATTGTCAGCACATTCCTCGCTACGTGCATTTTTCATATGTCCATGTCAGCCCCTATGCCAGCGTGACAGTCAATACTTGTCCATATGTCAGCCCCAGATTATAGATGCCCAATCCATGTGTCACCAAAATTCACCAAATACGTCAGGTGATTTGTCACTTCTTTCCTGCTTGCCCTATAACTTAGCAAACCCAAAATTTTAAGAAATGGAAACCTGGGCCTGGATATATAAATATCATCTGTACCATTTTGGAACAACTTTTCTCCTCTTTTATTGGGGGGTTTTTCTACTGTATATACCAATTCATTCTTAGAGTGCGGACAGCACGCGCTTATTGGTCGTTTGAAACAAGTGATTCTTGAACCGTGGGCGTATCTGGGAATGATGCAACACAGAATATTGCCACAGGTCCACATATAATCACACACTTGCTCACATATATATATATAATATACACATCCCCGTGTCATACTTCTTACTGTTGCTGATCCTCATCCTGTTTACCAGTTGCTCGTATTGATTCAGTTTCACTGCATGTTTGCACTGCCTACACTGCCTACAGCCTGGAACTGAAGCCCAACTTCCAATGGATCCATGGTATTTCAGGATCATCCATGGGAGGAGCCACTTCATCCCCAACGGAATTTGGAATGGATTGGAATACCTGGACACCCTACAATTTTCCAACATGGACCGATTTCACAGGAGAAAATTGGAGTGTTTCCAGGGTTGAGCAGGACGAAAGCAGGGTTCCGGAGCTGGCGTTGCAGTTTCAAAGAACAGCCAGGTGGCCCAGAGAATCTTACGTTTCGCACCTTAGGACCTTGCCAAAGATGGCAGCATCCGCCTAAGATGGAGGGATCTACCAACAACCCAACAACTATGGTGATCATTCTCATCCACAAAGCTGATGTTTTCTTCGGAAGGAGGGTATGATCAAGAAAGAGATGGTGATGACATGGAGGATTTCATCAACCAAGATGGGGAGTCATGCGCCAATAAAAGGGATTAACAGCCTATGACAAGCGGTGAAGAGATGGTAATATGAGCTTACTATTGCCGAAATCCAGTTTCAACATGTTTCAACTCTGCTGAGATATGAACATGTTAAAACCACGCACTGGTAGATATTTTTTGGGTGGCTTACTGTAAAGATCTACGTAAAGTATAGTGGATATATATGTGGATATGTTTGCAATCCATTTTGGAAGCCCCCATCAACATCAACCAATTTCCGGGGGATGGCATCACCAAGGCCCGCGAAGCAGCCGAAGGAGCCGAAGGAGAAGATTCTTCCGACGGGAGGTGTGTGGGTTGTCTTGTGGTGAACATGGTGAACAATGATACCCACAAGGCCCAAAAAGATAGAGCTGTATTTGTGTCATATTCAAGGTAACCCGGTCCAAATTCGAGGTAGGTGGGTCTCAAAGGGTCAAAATGATAGATGATATTTGTGTCCCTTTCATGATTTCCAGGATAATAGATGATGTTTTTCTTACCATTGCAAGGTTTTCAACTGTCCGAAGGCTTTTGGGCTGCTATACCCTCCAGAAAATCAACAAATTGATATGGAATACCGGAATAGCGTGGAATACCGTTCTATGTAATTTTTCTCTGCAAACCAATGGGTTTCCATATCTATGTGAAGTTTATGTGCACATATATCTATATCTATATCCATATCGCTATCTATACTCTCTAGGGAACAAACGTATCCACTTTTTTTGTGGAAAATATTTTTTTTTGGATACGTTAGCTGCTGTGAACATAGGCTATGATAAATGCCCTATACTTGAGACATGTTAGTTGAAAATCCAGAATGGACATGTTAGTGGAAAAGTTAGTGTGTTGTTCAGAGGATGTGATTTTGAGATATGTGAGTGGTTATTGGCTGAATCTATCCCCCAAAAATAGCTAACATATCCCAGATCAGGGTCGAAATCCAAGGGCCCCAATTGCAGGAACTGAGACATGTTAGCTGTTTTTGGGTCAATGTGTAAAAAGAAAGTTGCAATGCATTCCCCAGGAAAACGCCGGTATAGAGTGGACATGTTAGTTGATACCTGAAACGGTAGCCTGAGACACGTTTGTTCCCGGGAGTGTATCTATATATGATTCTATATTTATATGATTTTATATGCAATTATATGCACACTATGATACAACTACGTGATTTTTGCCAGTGGCATCTCACGCCTGGGCCTGGACGCCGAAAAATCTATTCTTTATGTTTCCTGAGAGACCATGGCCGCCGAATCGCGAAGCTGAATACAATGTTGCCATATGGCCATATGGGTTAAGAATTAGCCATGGCTTAAAAATCTGGCCATTAGCCATCTGGCCTTGCGAAGCCCAATTTTTCATATGGGAGTGTCTGAAAAATAGATTGTACCACCGACTAACCATATTTACAATTTAATAACTTCTTGAACAGTATGATCAACGAGTTGATTTTGAGGTGCCCGACTTTCACATAAACCCATAATCATGGAACAGGGGGATGTCCCGCCCCGAAAACCAATATATTGTAGACCTCGAAAGTCATACAATCAAGCCAAGGGCATTTAATGTGTGATTTGGATTTTCTGGGGTTAACTAAGTAACTAGATTGCCAAAACCGCAAAGGACAATTTGCATGGTAAAACCAGGGTTTCGGGCAGAATTTCCTTTCACAATCCATTAATGTAGGGCCTATAGGCCTAGGCACTCAACGAGTTTCGCCCGGGCAGAGGCGGCAAAAGTGGAATTCAGAGGAGGAGGAGGAGGAGGACCTACCAGAGGCGCCACCTGGATGTTTTGATCTTGTCCATGTGGGCCATCCAAAAAAACGCCTAGATGATTGGTTATTGAATGGAATATCATGGAATATCAATGATAATGATTATTGGTTAATGATGATTGGTTAAGGGTGATTTATCAATGATGATTGGTTATTAATAGCATGGTTATTTATATAATGATGTCTTAAGTGGGAATATCATTGATAATGATGGTTGAATGGTTATGAAGTGAGGAGTTATATTAGCCGTTAATTGGGGCTTATTACCGCGAACCCATATGAATGGGAAACCTCTTCACCAACTAGTATTTCATTCATGAGATGGGATGAGTCATGTTTGTTTTGTATGTGCTTCTTTGAATTAACACATGGCTTTTACAATTGATTACCCATTTCCATACCCAATGGCCATTAAGTAACTGTCCCGCACCACGAAATGCATTTTTTGGATGATGTGTTATTTGTTTGCCCTCGGCTTAGGGTGATTTACTGCATTGCCTCCTTTTGTGTCTGATACTTGGGGATGCTTTAGGGACATTGTAGATTCTAGATCCCATATTCGACCCATAGCCATCCATATCGGCATTCAATCCCTTTTCTATCCTCATAAATTGGTTGGTTTGATGCCGTCATGGAAATGTATGTATGTAAAATAATACTATATATATAGTATATGAACATTGACCAACCAAAAAGAGAACCACACATCATCCAAAATCTGACCAGTTACAGGGGGGAAACCAATGGTTTAAGGGTACCCATCTCATGGGTATCCCAATTTCAAGAAATCACCACTAATGCTGGTTATAGACCCCGATTTGCGACCCCAGTTGATGGCTTCAGCTGATTTCCCGTAGCTAATATCCCCACATATCCCCATATATATATATGCATTTATATATCCAATTATATTCCCGCTACGCCCTATCCCGGTAATCATATGTAATGAATCCCATTGCTCTTGGTCAACCCCAAGAAGATTGTTGATATGCATAATATTTCCACGCATCCCCATTACACCCCCAAATTATGGGTAGATTGGAGCATGTGGAACATGAACATAAATTGCGACCTTACTGTCACTGGAATGATGGTTCATAGGGGGCAACTATCCCCAATGCCAAGCAGGTCTGTTTAGGAGTTTGGGTCTGGTTGCCGAATATGACAGAGTCTTCGCAGCTAACGGCCCCTTCTTCGCACCTGCAGGGAATCAATGATCCTTATTACAGGTTGGCAAATTGCTACACAATGTATCCAAAATTCCCATTAGCTATACTCCATTATGTCCCTGTTATAATACAGTACTGATTAAACCATGTCAAGCCATGAAAAGTACCCCCGCAGGTACCCTTCGAGACCAAAGACGTCCGCGAGCCGACGCAGCCACGGTGCGGTGTCCATTGTGGTTTTGGTGGGGCCCTGGGCGTCTCGTGACAGGTTGGTGGAGAGGTGTACCTTTCACTTGCGTTGATAGACTCAAAACTATCACCTTGTTAGTGCGTCACCAGTCC
Source organism: Cladocopium goreaui (assembly GCA_947184155.2). Taxonomy (NCBI): domain Eukaryota; class Dinophyceae; order Suessiales; family Symbiodiniaceae; genus Cladocopium; species Cladocopium goreaui. Next base: position 267,148 of record CAMXCT020000254.1, on the reverse strand, counting down.
TGACCAGGCCAATTCTGATATCCTTAACGCCACTGTCAAACATCAAACCAGACTAGACCGCATACTCAAGCTTTGTTTTCCCCGTTTGCTGGCTTTGATGGCACTTTTGCTCGAGCGACCGTAAACGAAATCCACAGCATTGGGGGTGTCTAGGCCAGGTCTTTCCACGACAACTTATCCACAGTCTGTCCACGTTCATGTTTTTGCTTTATTTGAAGCAGGCATGAATCTGGCGTACTCAAGCTTGAATTTCCCATGTCAATGTGGGTCTCCAATCAATCTCACAGCTTGTGGTGGACATCAGTGTTTGAGCCCATTCTGGTGTCAACCAATCAAGTTCCCAATGGAATTTTAGTATTTGTCCGAGTGTATCATTTGTAGCTACCTACAAATGTAGGTCGACCTTACAAATTAGGTTGAGACGAACATCTATAGTGGAAGTACCGGTTTGTATGCTTGGATACTTCAACTGGTAATTTGGCCAGTTTGGGAGTAGGATATCAAAGTTTGCGCCATGCTCAGCAGGTGCCTTCCAAATTACAAGGATAGCTCGCCAGATTTTGAACATCAGAAATCACAAGGTGGCAAAATCCGGTACTCCGCCGCCAGGTTTGAACTGCGGCTGTTGCCGTATTCGGTGCCCTTCGACCCAGAAGATGTTCCTGATCCCTTGGGTCCTTTAGGTGCCGGGACAGGGTAAAGGTGGAGAAGTTTGCCAGAAAAATAGGACTGATCTCTGGTTGGTGGTTTGGAACATGATTCTTTTCCATATATTGGGAATAATCATCCCAACTGACTCAAATTTTTCAGAGGGGTTGAAACCACCAACCAGTTATGATTGATATGATGGGCATTCATGCAAATAGCAAGCATGAGAGATTGGCACATGTAATATACGGAGATCCCAGTAGATCCCTCCATATCCTTCCTTTTTCAGGATTTGATTTTCGGGAACCTTGCTAGATTTCGCGAGAGGGTTCTGGAACGGTGTGTGGTTTCAAATCCCCTTTTCATCCTGTTTTGAGCCGGAAGATTTACGAGCTAGCTACAGTAACTCATTTGCCTGCGCAGAAGTCCAGCATTTTAAAGTTTTGGAGACGGTCTCTGTCGTTTCAGACTTCCAAGCACTTTATGGACGGTGACTCCGAACATTTTGTCCAGCGTCTGGGGATGGTAATCCGTCATTGGCTGACCGTCCTATACATTCCATGGCGATATCTTGGGACAATCTTACAGATCTATATAGTGCTCTTTTGCGATGGGTGATGCATATTATATATAGATTAATATACTGTATATATATAATAATGTATATACAATATGATATATATATATATATTTAGATTATCAATTTATTATCAATTTCTTATCAATTTATATCATACTATATCCCTTTTCACGGTTAGCACCCTTGTTGCGGACATATCATGCTACGTCCATATCTCCAGAAATTACCCATACATATGCTCCATGGTGCTTGTTCATTTCCCTAGATGACTGGGTGATTTCTTGTGGCAAATGTTGGTTTCAAATTCCAGCACTATGATGCACCATGGAGCATGTGGATGATGTTGGTTTTTTCCGGTTGAAGCCGGAACTAGTTGAGCCACGTTCAAAACCCAGTTGTTCATTTGTAGTAAGGGAGAGGCAATAAGGACCTCGCGTAAGCAAAACCCTGGTATGCGAAGGGGCCGCGTAACCATCCTGCGTGTAAGCTAAAACCATGTACGGGTCAGCAGTGCGGAAGCTCCAGCGTAAGCATTCCCTTAGCGCCTTCAGAAAGACAAGACCTTTTGACCACAGCTCAGTTGGTGGTTCAAAATAACATTTTCCTATAAACATCTATAAACATCTATAAACATCTATAAACATCTATAGACATCTATAAACATCTATAAACATCTGTAAACATCTGTAAACATCTGTAAACATCTATAGACATCTATCAACATCTATAAACATCTATAAACATCTATAAACATCTATAAACATCTATAAACATCTATAAACATATTATAATCATCTATAAACATCTATAGACATCTATAAACATCTATAGACACCTATCGACATCTAAAAACACCTATAAACATCTATATCTATAAACATCTATAAACATCTTATAGACATCTATAGACATCTATAGACATCTATAAACACCTATAAACATCTATATCTATCAGCATCTATAAACATCTATAAACATCAATAGACATCTATATCTAAAAACACCTATAAACATCTATAGACATCTATAAACATCTGTAAACATCTATCAGCATCTAAAGACATCTATAAACATCTATAGACATCTACAGACATCTATAGACATCTATAGACATCTATAGACATCGATAGACATCTATAGACATCTATAGACATCTATAAACATCTATAAACATCTATAAACATCTATAAACATCTATAAACATCTATAGACATCTATAGACATCTATAAACATCTATAGACATCTAAAAACATCTATAAACATCTATAAACATCTATAAACATCTGTAAACATCTATAAACATCTATAAACATCTATAAACATCTATAAACATCTATAGACATCTATAGACATCTATAAACATCTATCAACATCTATAGACATCTATAAACATCTATAGACATCTATAAACATCTATAAACATCTATAAACATCTAGACACATCTATGAACATCTATAAACATCTTTAAACATCTCTATCTATAAACACCAATAAATATCTATAAACATCTATAAACATCTATAAACATCTATAAACATCTATAAACATCTATAAACATCTATCAACATCTATAAACATCTATAAACATCTATAGTTATCTATAAACATCTATAAACATCTATAAACATCTATAGGCATCTATAAACATCTATAGACATCTGTAAACATCTATCAGCATCTAAAGACATCTATAAACATCTATAGGCATCTACAGACATCTATAGACATCTATAGACATCTATAGACATCTATAGACATCTATAGACATCTATAGACATCTATAAACATCTATAAACATCTATAAACATCTATAGACATCTATAGACATCTATAAACATCTATCAACATCTATAGACATCTATAAACATCTATAAACATCTATAAACATCTAGACACATCTATGGACATTTATAAACATCTTTAAACATCTCTATCTATAAACACCAATAAATATCTATAAACATCTATAAACATCTTATAAACATCTATAAACATCTATAAACATCTATAAACATCAATAGACATCTATATCTAAAAACATCTATAAACATCTATAAACATCTATCAACATCTATAAACATATTATAATCATCTATAAACATCTATAAACATCTATAGACATCTATAGACACCTATCGACATCTAAAAACACCTATAAACATCTATATCTATAAACATCTATAAACATCTATAAACATCTATAAACATCTATAGACATCTATAAACATCTGTAAACATCTGTAAACATCTGTAAACATCTATAGACATCTATAAACATCTATAAACATCTGTAAACATCTGTAAACATCTGTAAACATCTATAGACATCTATCAACATCTATAAACATCTATAAACATCTATAAACATCCAGAAACATCTATAAACATCTATAAACATCTATGGACATCTATAAACATCTTTAAACATCTCTATCTATAAACACCAATAAATATCTATAAACATCTATAAACATCTTATAGACATCTATAAACATCTGTAAACATCTATCAGCATCTAAAGACATCTATAAACATCTATAGACATCTACAGACATCTATAGACATCTATAAACATCTATAGACATCTATAAACATCTATAGACATCTATAAACATCTATAGACATCTATAAACATCTATAAACATCTATAAACATCTATAAACATCAATAAAAAATCTATAAACCCTACCAGAACAGAAGGGGGACTGATCCAAACTGACGAGCACATTTCTCAGAGGGCACCTGGATTCATGACCACCAGACCGCCTTTGTGGCCGATCCAAAAAAATGTTGCAGGCGTCAGCCTCACGGCTTCCCAGTTTCTGGGCGGGATTTTGCAGATCAGCAACAAAACTGGGAATTTTTGCCTGAGCTCAACCATTTTTGGGGGGATTTTGATTTGACATGATTTATGATTTAACGTCAGGAAGAAGTGTCAAAATGAATCCACGATTCAGCATCGAATTTGGCGCCTTCGCCCAGGTTAGGTCTCCTTTCTCAGACCCAAAGTTTTCGTAGGCGCAGTGGGCGTTGTTGCGACCCCAAGATGGGAAATCCATGGAAATCCTGCAATGATGCCATGTAAAAGACGAGCGATTGATCGAAAAGCAGGGGACTTTGAATCGCCACGGAGACTGTGTTCAGCACTGTTGGTGAAAGAATTGACTCACAGTTTGGTATTTTTGTTTCAACCGAAACTCTTGGAAACTCTTGGAAATCAAGTTCGTTAGTCGTCGACATACTTTGACTTACAGTAGCCGCCCGCAATAGCCAGCATATGCCAGCATCTCAAAAACCAAGAAAAAAACGGTTGGCATTTTATTTTTTTGACAGAGCCACCACAGACGCAAATGATTGCAGCCACGCTCGCAGGTCAGGGACTGTGCCTGGCATGACCCTAGCCTCACAGGTGCCTGCCTGGTGAGGCATTTTTTTTTCATGGGGTAAGGTATGTCAAAAATGTACATCACTAGATGACATAGTTACATACACATACACATACACACATACATACATACATACATACATACATACATACATACATACATACATACATACATACATACATACATACATACATACATACATACATACATACATACATACATACATACATACAACATACATACATTACATACATACACACATACTACACATCCCCATACACGACACTAACACATACACTACAACATACACCTACACAACACATACACATACACATACACATACACAGACCCATACACATCCCTAACACACTACATACACATATCATGACACATACATACCCATACAATACCTACATACAATACACATACTACACATACATACCCTAACATAACCCTAATACACATACATACACATATATAACATCCTACACATACTACACATACATACCCATACATCCATATACCTACATATACATACACATATACATACACATACAAATACACATACATTTACATACATTTACATACATGTACATACCTATACATACATATACATACATATACATACATATACATACATATACATACATATACATACATATACATACATATACATACATATACATACATATACATACATATACATACATATACATACATCTACATACATATACATACATATACATACATATACATACATATACATACATATACATACATATACATACATATACATACATATACATACATATACATACATATACATACATATACATACATATACATACATATACATACATATACATATATATACATACATATACATACATATACAGACAGACAGACAGACATATACAGACATATACATACATATACAGACAGACAGACAGACATACATCCATACATATGCACATGTGAATACATATGCACATTCAATTGCATTCATACATGCATGCATGCATACATGCATACACACATTTTTACTATAAACTGTATGTTTGTTTTTGTGGTTTTACGTGGGTTCACTGCGTTCTTTAAATGGTTTCAGTTGGCAAAAGGCACTTTCACACTTTCACCTTTTTCACCTATTCGGATGAAACAAAAGCCAGACAAACGTCTCATTCCTCGGCAAGGCATGCCTGCAGAAAGGTGGGCTATGGTGGGCTAAGCGGCTCGGGTTTAGATCATGCGTATTGCCAGATGGTTAAGTTTCCTGTGATTTTTTCGTTTGGGGATGCCTTGAGAAGGGCTATCATACTTGATGGCGACTAGAAGACAACAATAGAATGTTATCCCCATCACTGAGCTTACGACGTGAATCGCCAGGTGTTGTCAACGTTGTTGCTCGTATACCCATTCAAGATTCAATCATTTTGGACCAGATAGCCCTCAGATAACAGTATCCGCAGTCTGGTTGATTTATTCAGAACTCTTATTTCCCACCTTGTGATGGCAACAAGTTTGTATCGTATTGGGACACATTGTGGTATTGGCCAACTGGCATCTTCAAAAAGCAAAACAAGTGATGAATTACGACCTCACTGCGGCACCACTAGCCTCAATGTTGACCCAGTACCCCCCCAGTTTATTCATGGTATTCATGGTGTGGTACCAAGCTCAATATAGTAATTTATGAAATGTAGTGATATGTCTCATGATTTGGATATTGATTTACCATGATTTCCGCGGATCACCGGGGATAGCCCCTCTCCATAGTTTTTCGGAAAGTGTCCTCGCGAGGATCTGGTTGTTCCAGCTGTCGAGCATCAAGGCCAGGGCCATCCCGGGGTGCCACGAACTCAGTTGATGTGTTTTCATCATTAATGATATAATCAATTATGATCATATATATATACAATTACATATATAATATAATATATATATGATTTATCTATATTTATTATTATTTATTCATTTGTTTGTTCATTGCACAACATTAATATTTCTGAAATAAAAAGATATATAATTAAAAATATAATATATATAACCGATTTATTCTTGTAGTGGTATTACAATGAATGCATGTTTGCTTTCATTCGTCAATATTTCCCCAAACCCAAATGTGTGGCAGTGGATAGTGCAGCTTATGGAGAGAGTTGGGTAAACCAACTGGTAAGGGGGCATTTGGATGCTCATCCCAGTCGGCAAACCCCGGTTCATCATCTATTAAGTATTATTAAGTGGTACGCATATCAAAGTATGGCTTTTGCCTCATTCTTTGTCATCGATTTCCCCCTATCATCCCATATATATATATATATCATACGGATTTTGAACATATGGCCCCCTAGCACCCCGGTTTGGTTTTGCCGATGTTGCCACAAACATCGCCATTTGTGGGAACCCCAGACATATTGTTGTTGACTTTTTTTAAACATGTCTATTTGTTTCCACATGTTTTCTCCCAACATTTCGTAAGAGTATCTGTTCTTATCATTATTCCATATCTATATTTCTTACCTTAAGCAGAATTTTATTTCTGGGACATTTTTTTTCCATAGTATAGTATATTAATCCCATTTCTATATCCCATATATCGATATTTCCTGTCTGTAAATATGAATGAATTATATCCCATAGTTTTCGTAATGTACATCCCCATGATCCGTTCCAGGGCCCCCAACACTTCTCAGGCAGGATACTTCACGGCCCGTGGGCGGCCCAAGGGCCGTGCCTGGTCTACCAATTCGCTTGAAAGTTCAGGAGGCCCCTACGGGGGAATGAGGGATCGGGGCTCGGTTAAAACATGTTAAAACGCCGCCAACATATTAAAACATGCTAAAACATTAACCATTGAAACGGGGGTGATGATTACTGAGATATATAATTTATATATATATATTTGGTAGAGATATTAGTTGGATATGTATATATATATATACACACAATATAGTCTATTCTTTAAACACGCATGTGTATACAGTTGCCACTAACTTCATAAGATGCTGTGGCGTGTCTGAAAATAAGACATAATATGTAAAAAAAAAACAACCAACCATGTTTTTGCTTTTCTTGGGATTCAATGGGATTGGGTGTGTCTAAAATTGGGCTCCCCAGTGACTCACCCAAAATGGCTGGGATTTAAACCCTCGAAAGTGAAGATTCATGACAAATTGGGTTTACCACATTTTATACTCGAACCATCCTTTTCTGACAGAATATGGCAACTTTTTAGGAAAAACTTTTTTTTTTACTTGGGAGTTCGGTGCATATTTTCATACAAAGTTGCTTTGCTCGGATCTGAAACAATGTCACCATCAAAACTAGAGGTTTTGATTTGACTGACAAAAAACTGGATTGCTTTTCGATTTGACTATCAAACCTAACAATGGATTTTGGGATTCGTTTGGGGCAGGTACTGAGTGCTGAGGTACTGTACATTTACATCAGTGTTTTTCGTACTGGGGGAACTTCAATGTCTCATGGCTCAGCAATTGCTTTCGGTGAAAACCTGCAGGAAACCCGGTGGTAAAAATTTTGGTTTCCGGTGAAGATTTTCCCGTTCAACATGCCCATTGATTTTATAGCGCCATGAACAGTGCAAGGATCAAGGAACCCCTTGGTCGAAGTCTTGCGAGAAGATCGCTGAGGTTCATTTACCAAATTGTGAAAATTGAGGTTCGCCAGAAATTGGGAAATTGACCGAATGTGGCTATACCTAACCCTTCAAAACTCGACCATCTGACCGGGTGCCTGGTGGTGCCATATACCCTTCGTAGATTGCGAGTCCCAACTCCTTGGATTGATGCAGGAATTCGCTTTCCAAGGGAATATGCTATGGCACGAGATTTAATTTCAATCCTTCACGCTGGAATTATTGGAATTGCTACCATCAGTACAACTCCCATAACTATTACTATACACTATGGTACTTTATTTGAACTAAATTATCCAATTTAAGCGTATTTAAGCCATATCCCTTGTGGGCGTCTCATCGTTCATTTTTTGACGTATCCGCCTGCCAGGCATGCTCACCTGGCAGTGCAAAACAGTGACTTTTAAAGTTTCAGTGGAAAACCATAGGGAAAACAGACTAAATAGGCATCTTCAACTTCAATTTTTTGCTAATCCAGATTATTGACATATAAACATATATAGACCTTTGATCTATATAGTTGTTTCAGATTTGTGGCAAACATATGAATAGTTCGAAATCATTTGATGATCTCAACTGACCCGGGTGTTGATTTATTTTGTTGTTTGGTAGGTTGATATACGCATTGTTGGAAGGGTTATCACAACAACCATGAACAACCATGAACAACTACCCCGTTGATTTATCTGATTTGTCTTGATTCATATACTCATGTTCCTGGGTGGATCCCTTGAACATGGCCAAATTGACTCGCCAAATCCTCCAAGGTCACTTTTGAGTCCGTGAAATGCAAACTTACCAGCCCCAATAGCCTCTCTTGGGGCATGGTTGATATCTTTTGGAACACAACTTGTTGACACTCAACCGTCCATGGAGCCATTGAGTTGGTACCCATGTTGGGTCAGGATCCCGCTAGAGAGCGTGCCATTTGGTTGATCCCACCGTTTGGGGGGCTCAGATGTGGATCTGCTTGCCTTTGGTAATGGTAATGACTAACATTTTGCCCGAGAAATCACCATTCCTTGAGGAAAGGCCATGTAGTTCACCGAACTCAATGGGTCATCATGGGTCATCTATACCCAAGAAACTCTTAAATTACAAGAAAACCATAGAAAACCATTTCGCCAGGTAATTCACCTATAGAAAGAACACAACCATACTCAACCAGTGAATCATCGCATCGTGGGTACTTAGTTGTACCATGGGGTCAAACAAGTGAACCACTTCACCAATGGGGCTCCCCAAACACCCGCAGGGAGATCACAGTATGCAGTGAACTATATAAATTGATTTGTTGCCCCCGAAATGTCTTGCGATTAGCCCCTTTCAAGTCCACAAATGTGGAATGTTTGGATGATTTGCGAGGCCCCAACAATCTAGCCCGAAGGATCATTGATACTGGAAGCCAGGGTTCAAACGAGGCCTGAGATTTTCTGGAACTCATCCAAATCAAATCAGCAACGTTGGCTGAGACTCAGACATGCTTGTAGGTCTGTGTGAAATTTTGTTGGCAACTTACGCAGCACTCATTCTCCAGAAATTATTGCTATCCCTGAATCAAGGGCACCATATGAACTCACCATCCGTCAAGTGAACTCACCATCCGTCAAGGGGGAAAGGAGAACGGCCACCATTTTTCTGGGCCACCCGTTTTGTTTCTAAGTCACCACGGGCCTTTTTGGTAGTGTGGGTGTTGGCAGGTAGCATGTTTATTGAAGTAGGAGACTGATATAGGCTTCACGGAGAGCCGTTGAAGTGATGGTAGTGCACATGTTGAGATGGGCATCCTCACCGAAAGCTCCCCTTGGAAGCCCTGCTTTAAAGTGTTGGATCTATGAATCATTATGAATCTATGGGGAACCAATAGGATAACCTATGGGGAACCAACATTTGGCATGACAGGCGCAGTTTCTATTGGTCACTTATGGTCAACACCCTCCACATGTTTGCCGCTTGACGCCACGTGTTGACCCGCAAGGAAGTCGCTGGTATCGTCGCCACAGATGGCTCGCAAGGTTCAGGCCTGCCCCTGTCGTTGCCAGTACCCTATAGGGACGATCCCAACGGACCCGTGACGGGCCATCGGAAATGGCGAAGGACATCGACATCGCAACTAATATCAACGCTATGCAAGGGTTGAACTATGTTGAACTTCAGCAACGGCAATATCGGGTATTTCGGGTGACTATTTGCCCTGTGGTGGCCCATTGGATTAGATTCTCGTGAGTAGTTTCACCATGTTTCACCCCATCCCAGAAATCACCGACCAGGAAGGATTCTAGATAGTAAGACCATCTAAAACATGACAAGTTCCACATTGTTGAGCCATACCTAACCCATACCTACATGGTTCTACGTTTTGTTTTTAAGATTCGGCTTAATTACTAGAAATGTGACGCACATTAGTGCGCCATATTTGAGTGATCATCTCAAATAGTATAGCCATGTTTAGCCAAGGCGACAGTTTAGCCTGAGTGAACATCTTCTCGATTTTGGTTCATGTCAGCATCATATGACACTTGGTCAAGCGATGCTTATGTATAACTTGGTTAACTGGGTTTATGGTGGATATAATCACAATATAACGAAACCGTATTCAGAAGTTTTTTTTTTGTCACTGGGGGACCTCAGCATGATCCTGGATGACCTCTTTTCCCCAGTGCAGGCTGAGCGGATGGATCTTTGTGCCACGGAAGGCAGCCGATGTTGAGAAAAGCTGCACATGATGTAACCCTGGGGTTGATGTAGATCTGTATATTAAACAAATATATATATATATATATATATTATATTATATTATATTATATTGTATTGTATTGTATTATATTATATTATATTATATTATATATATGTATATACATTATATATATATATGCATTATACATATATATATATATATATGTGCGTGTGTGCGTGTGTAATCTTACAATTTACAATAGTAACCGAGGCTTAGTCATCCACAGATTAGTAAGAGGGGGTAGCAATTTGTAGGAGCATTTCTCAATATTTAAGAGGTAATCTCTCGTCAGGGCTTATTCATTGATGGGATCATAGCCCAAGATAAAAAGGATATGATAGGATAAGATAGGGCAGGATAGGATAGGGTAGGATGGGAAAGGATAGGATAGATAGTATAGATAGGATATACAGGATAGATAGGATAGATAGGATCATTAGATACGATAATTCATGATACTTCGATAGGATAGATAGGAAAGATAAGATAGATAGGATAGATAGGATAGATAGGACAGATAGAATAGATACTGTATAAACTTTAACTAAGTCAGTACTGATAGGGGACGACCCTATACCGATACCCCTGTTTTGCATGAGTCGCCTCAAAGTCTGTAAACGCAGAAATCCTCACTACCGATAGGGGACGACCCAAACTTGCGCATGGCATCAAAATGAACAAGTACAATAATTTTGTCCGCCATTCACATGAGTCCCAGAATCGCACAGCGGTAAAGACTACAGGAACCTTAATTCTGCACGGGAGAAGCCTGGGTTTCCTTTTTAAAAAATCTCGTAAGCCAGCCCAGTGAATTTCTCGAGTGCCATGGGATGCCATGGGTTTCCAAAGGTTGAGCACCCCGAGGGTTCACCCAGCAGTTGTGGATCCAGGTTTGAACAACTGCCCCTGCGCCGTTTGCGCCGCCTGCGCCGCCTGCGCGTGTGCAAGCAGTGCCCAGTTCATGAAGACAAAATGCAGCTCCTGGGGCAATGAGCTGATGAAGTGCCGGGAGTATCCCGTAATTAGTTTGGTTGGTGGTTTGAAACATGTTTTATTTTCGATAATATATGGGATAATCCTTCCCATTGACTAACTCATATGTTTCAAGATGTTTAAAACCACCAACCAGTAGTGATTGTATGTTATTTTCAAAGGAAATCCCTGGATTACCAACAGTTTGCTGGGCTTGAGATTGCCCAGCATTTTTGGGCATTTGGGCTGATCTCTTATCTCCTCTCGAGTGCCGTGACATGTCATGGTTTTCAACTAGTCACCAGAGGGAAACTCTTTCGAATTCTGTAATGTGTTGGAAGTTTTCGGGGTGTCTTTTGAAATCTGTTGCTGATCATTCACAGTGCCACACAGTGTTTTGCAGTGTCAATGTTTTCTCTCAGCCACTATTGGCTTGGAAAAAAACCAGCCGTCTGTCCATCGTGCTACATGAGCGCTCCCGCGTCCCCGGCATCAACGACAAGCCAATGGGTTCAAACCTTGAGTCCTAGCTGCAAGAAGCTGAACATTGGCTAAAACTCACAAAAACAGAACGCTAGCTGACTGGATGGACCTTGGCATTCAATGATAGGAACGCGCCCTGTTTTGGCAATACATGATGTTGCTATCCTGCTACTTGATGGCTTTTTTCCATGACTTCCGTGACATGATAGCGGCTGAACATTGGGCTGGGAAGGCATGCGTGAGTATTGAGCTGGTCAAGGCTCAAAAGAGAGATATAGAGTAATCCTGTGGACACCGCACCGACTGGCAATCGCCGTGAGTCAAAAGGGTGTGAAGCTGTCTTGGGAAGACGCCCTAGCTGATCTATACTAGACGCTAGTGCCTATCTTCACGGGGGGTAGCTCCCATACCATATGGGGGGAAGGGGTGGGGCCGTGAACACGAGACACAGGACCATATATATATATATGTATATATATATATATTTGACCACACACACACATATATATATATATGCTACCCCCCCCAAGACCTACATTTTTTGTATTAGGTACGTCCTTGGCTGCCTTGTCTTTCTTCTCATCTTCTCACCTATTGCAACACTGCATCAGGAAAGTAGCTTGTGCGCATGCACCTGGACACATCTCGCCCACATATGTAGCTGTAGCATAGCACATGTGAAGAAACTGACCACGTAGGTGCATGAACACTGAGAGCACCTGGGTGGGTGGGAAAGGACAAGCAATACACTAGACATTTTGTGTACCAGATATGTCCTTGACTGCCTTGTCTTTCTTCTCATCTTCTCACCTATCGCAACACTGCATCAGGAAAGTAGCTTATGCGCATGCACCTGGACACATCTCGCCCACATATGTAGCTGTAGCATAGCACATGTGAAGAAACTGACCACGTAGGTGCATGAACACTGAGAGCACCTGGGTGGGTGGGAAAGGACAAACAAGACACGAGACATTTTGTGTACCAGATATGTCCTTGACTGCCTTGTCTTTCTCCTTATCTTCTCACCTATTGTAACACTGCATCAGGAAAGTAGCTTGTACGCATGCACCTGGACACATCTTGCCCACATATGTAGCTGTAGCATAGCACATGTGAAGAAACTGACCACGTAGGTGCATGAACACTGAGAGCACCTGGGTGGGTGGGAAAGGACAGAGAATGTATTGCTTTGGATGCATGAGCCCATGTGTAGCATTATCATAGCGCATAACTCAATTGGACCGAGGAACAACGAGACACCAATCGAGACATATTCCATGAAGAAGACTTGGCAGAAATTGGATCAAAAAGAAGCTCTCGGCACGATTGTGAACACGGAAGACCCGAAGCAATATATTGCAATGCATTTTTCCCCAAAGCTCTACGGCTCACTTCTTGCCCATAAGGCGCTTTGCGGCCCATTGGAACAGAGATCCGGTCGCCACCCACATGTCTGCATTTTTGTACCAATACTGATACTGAGCAGATCGGAGTTTGGATCTCAGCAGGCTCGACCCGGCTTTTGTATTTTGATTAAGGCTGAGACGCTCCTTTAAGAAACGCCAGCAGCGGTCAATCACTTGGGTGCCAGCTTTCACACGGATCTTTTTTTTTGTGCCTGGAAGCTTGTGTTCCACTACTTTGACATATCGTGGCGCCTGCCATTTCCATTTGCCGCGTACTTTCACGCGTTTTTTGCAATGGACTACTCGATCGTGCAACACCCCTGCAACACGGACCCTATAACTCTTGGCAGAATCCGTGTGCAACACAACCTTTCTGTTCTTCAGCCAATGGTCAGCAAGGGGACGCCACTCGACTTTGCGTACTGCACCGCGTCCCGGTGCACGTGCATCTGTACGAACAGGCTTCAGACGATGCAAGACCAACGACTCCGGCTTCCCTCGCTGAACAATACCACACCATTGTTCCCACTCAATTGGCTTCTTGGTGTTGCCCAGCTCTGACACATCAGTGATAGTCTTCTTGTCGAATGTAGTTTCGTCTGCCTCGACATCCTGCCACGCTGCTCCGTTGCCGAAGACAATCTCTTTCTCCTTCTCCTCCACATACTCCTTGCGTAGTAAAGCCAATCGCTTGTCCAAGTCCTCGATGGCCTTGTGATTCACATGCATGAGCCTGTGGATGGTGGAGTTTGGAATGTTGTTGATTTTGAGAAGTAATAGGGCAGCCTGAGTCTGCAAGGGGCTACCTGCCACACCATAACCTTCTGTAAACAGAGGGTGCAAGTGATGCGGATTGAAGTAGACCTGGCACCCCCTGGAATTGCAGCGAAGCTTAGGGGATGAGTCACCAGGCTTCTGCACCCAACCGCGTAGCTTCCCCTTCTCACACCGAGGACAAGTTTTGCCACGCCAATCAGGCAACAAGCCGTCCTGCATCAACATCTGCACGATCCCCTTGTCGGTCGCATGGAGGATGTCTGGCAAGGACCTCTTCCACTTTGTCTGGTCCATGCGAAGACCCCGCGGACCAACATCCGCAGCACCCCTTGTATACGGTACATTCTGCCAAGACTTTGCCTTCGTCTTCTGAGAAGCTGGGCGTTTCAAGACCATACGAGATTTGCCCTTCTTTGGTGCCGGGAATGGATTGAATTTGGAACGCATAGCGCAATGGCCTTGAGTGATGGCTATATGGAACACAAGAGTTGAGCTGTATGCTGCAGTGCAATATGCATGAATGGATGCTCGCTTCGCTTGCAATTACTTGTGCTTCGATGGAGACAGCGGACCTTGATTGCACAACACCGACAACATAACCTTTTCGTGCGATGGCTATGTTCCTTTTTTTTTCTTCTCCCCTCGGACACGACTTCGCAAGTCTATCTTGCTATTGTACGAATCTACTGCATTCGAATTATAGGCTACTTGTCTACATGCCATTCAGTCCCATGTAGTGGGCTGCCTCTTCATCAGCCTCTAAATCCATACTCTTCGGTTCCTCAGGCTCCGCTTCCATGGGATCTTGGTATGCAGCTTCTGCATCCTCAGCCAACTCCTCAATGTGCTGCGATGGTGGTGGAGAAGTCTTGGCCCGTAGTCGACGATCGGGATAGACGAAATTGCCACGGCGACGCCCCGAGGGTTGAGTGCCAATGGGAGGCACAGGGCAGACCACATCCATATTGGCTTCTGGAGTAGAAGGGCAGGATGATGGTGGCACAACATGGGCACTGCGGAAAAGAAGTTTGTCCTGAAGCTTGTGGTTCACATAAGCAACATAATCCTGCAGGTTTTCATATCCTGCAATCTTCTGAAATCCTTCCTCCAAGATTTCCTGTTCCTGGAGAATCTCTGCATCAAAGTTTGATCCAGTCTCCATCGTACCTCCCTTGTACTTTCCATACAAAGGTTTGTCCCGCTCACCTAGCAAGTCAAGATGCACGTCCTCCAGGCAAATCCGATGCACAATGGCATCTCTATGTGCACTTGGCAAACGAAGGTAGAGAGCGTGGTTGCCGAACATGAAGACAATGGAGCGTTTCAGTACTGCCAAGACATCTTTCTCTCTGTCACGGCGGAAGAATTCATCAAGCAAGCTAAAGAAGTTGGCTTCAGAAGTCACTGTGTCACCTGCATTGCAATCAAGTCTTTCTTCTGCCAAGTCATTGGACGCATAGGCCCTCATTTGATTCCGTAACATCTTGGTATCGTTGTACCTGGACTCAACCGTTCCATCCTCATCACATGTAAGGAAACTCTTCAGGTCGGCTATGCGCACCTTGCTTCGATCGGGGTCGTCTAGAAAGAGAGCCTCTTGAACCTGAGGGGCTTTGTGCCTGAAGTTGTCCAGGGATTTGGCTCGGCGCCAACCAGCCTTCAGGCCTTCACATCCAGATCGACGAACGTGGTAACGACCAAGCGCCATTGCCAGAGTGATCACAAAGGGCGTTTTCCCCACACCAGGACAACCCAGCAGCAAGAGGCCAAAGTTGATGAGCAGTGGATACAAGTATGGTAGCAAGATAGTGTGCAAGAATGGCTTCAGGCTATAGGTTGTGAGGGGAAACTCGGTCATACTCACAGCACCTCCAAGCCCCTTGCTTTTGTTTTGGCACATTTGCCGTACCTTCGCCTCCGGCCATCCTGCAATAGGTGTGCTTGAGTCAGGCTTGATGTTGAGCAGGATCCACAGTGTTTGCTCGTTGAGAGCGTCACATTCTGGGGCAAATGCATTGATATGGTAGATGCCTTCTTCCAGCTCAGACCTTGATGGTGACCAGGTAGGTTTTGAGGAATGCTCCGCCTGGGTCTTCTCTTCAAGGGCAAACCATCTAAGTTGATACCCTCCCAAATGATTGAGAAGCCACTGCACTCCCTTTTTGATGTTCCAGGGCCCCGATCTAAAGACTGGAATATAAGCTTTCCCACTGCACAAAGCTTCGGCAGCTTGAAAGGACATCGGACGTGGCAGATAGAGCACTTTGAGAACATCTACGTTTCCATTCGCCATGGTCACATGCACGAAGTCCATTTTGGTTGTACTCGGAGGAGTGCCTTTGAAACGGATGGGTTCAGGTAAATCATCCCATCGATATTGCATAGCGATCTGGCCAATGTCGACTGGTTCGCCACATGAGGGTATGTCGTTGTGGAAATCAAAGAGAACTGTAATGGATTTCACACCCTTTTGCAAAGGTCTGCACGCATCAGTGGTGAATCCAATGCATGTGATGGGCTCTTCCACTTCGACAATCCCACATTTGGCTTCTTCCAAGGGTCGTAGATATAACGGTTTCTTTCCCAATGCTTGGATTGCCTTACTAAGGCTCAAGGCTCTAGTGCCAGACTGCTTTTCTTTTCAGTGTGCATCAAGCGGACACAATGAGAGATACATCTTTTTCAACCCGCATGCCCTTGTCTCAGCGACATCAATCGGATGCCATTTCATGATCAGAAGAGTCAGGAGACGAAGCTTCAGCAGCCAAAGATTCACCCATATCCATAGGGATATCCGCGGCGTTTTCCGGCTGTAGCCGGCGCCGCAAAGCGGCATTTTCCTGAGACAGCCCTGCGATGATCTCATTCTGCTCCTCAATCTGAGCGGTTGCCTTCGCAAGCTCGCAAGAGGTGTGATGCAATGCCGAGAAAATCCCCTCAAACTCCTCTTTCCATTTGATCACTTCCTTGCTTTTCTTCTCGAGTTCAGCATCTGCCTGATGTTGTGGACCTTCGGAAGATGATGAATCCGAATCGGAATCGGATGTGGAAGACGAGGATGCTGGCTTCTTCTCTTCCAAAGTGGAACTGGAGGATGATGGCTTCACATCTTCCAAGGCCAATTGCACAGTTGCAGTGCTCCTTTTCGGATTGGCCAGTAAGTTTTCTAAGCGCTGCTGGGCATCTGCACTCCATTCACCATCACCTCCCGGACGCAGGCGCAGTTGCCTTTGAATCGTGTCCATCATAGTCGTCAGGTCTCTCTTTGCAACTGGATGGCGGCTGTCATGAACCTTGACTGTTCCTGCTCCGATTTTTTCCAGGAGCTGAGATGTTGACGGTCGAGTCATGGTCACTTTGATGTCAGGCTCTGGTGTCAATGTCATGATGGCCTTGCCTTGCGACATATTCACCGTGCCGGTCACGTTGAAGAACGCCATGGCAAATAAGAGGGGAAGCGATGAAAGCTGAGAACAAGAATGGCACTGGGGCAGTGACAATGGATTGCAAGAATGGAGCAGTGACAATGGATGGCAGGAATTGTATTTATGTCTTTTCCAGCCTAAAGGAATGCATCCATAATGCATTCTTCCCAATATCTAAGATCCAAGATCTAAGAATTGCGGAGAAGTCTTGTGCAAATCTTGGGTTTGGAATTTGCCAGAATACTCTTACCAATCCCTATGAAAATTCTTTAGGAATCCAAGATTTTGATCATGCATTCTTCCCAAGATCTAAGATCCAAGGTCTAAGAATTGCGGAGAAGTCTTGTGCAAATCTTGGGTTTGGAATTTGCCAGAATACTCTTACTAGTCCCTATGAAACTTCTTTAGAAATCCAAGATTTTGATCAAAAGTCTTGTGGGAAACTTGGATCTTGGATTTTGAATCTTGCAAAGAATGCATTCAGAATGCATTCTTTCGGCAGGATTCAAGATTCAAGATTCAAGATTTCTAGGGACTCTTTGGAGCAAATCTTGAATCCACCCCCTGGATTCAAGATTCAAGATTCCTGAGGACTCTTTCCAGCAAATCTTGAATCCAGGATTCAAGATTCAAGATTTCTGGGGACTCTTTGGGGCAAATCTTGAATCCAGGATTCAAGATTCAAGATTCCTGAGGACTCTTTCCAGCAAATCTTGAATCCAGGATTCAAGATTCAAGATTTCTGGGGACTCTTTTCAATCTTGAATCCAGGATTCAAGATTTGCCCCAAAGAGTCCCCAGCAAATCTTGAATCCGGATTCAAGATTTGCCCCAAAGAGTCCCCAGAAATCTTGAATCTTGAATCTTGAATCCAGGGGGTGGATTCAAGATTTGCTCCAAAGAGTCCTCAGAAATCTTGAATCTTGAATCTTGAATCCTGCCGAAAGAATGCATTCTGAATGCATTCTTTGCAAGATTCAAGATCCAAGATCCAAGATTCCCACAAGGGTTGGATTCAAGGCTTGAATCCTCTATGTATATATATATATGTATATATACACTATATAACATCCCCCAAATCCCGGAATCCAAAATTACATACCAAAAATAGCAAATTTTACTGTAAATACCAGTACTTTTGTGAAATTGGTAGGTCTTGGGGGGGGGTACCATATATATATATATATATATGGGAATATGAAATCAGGTGGTCACTAGAAATGATGCTTAGTAAACGCTTGTAAGGGTAACTCCTGGCACGCTTTCGCCTTTTTTTTCCGATTGCTGATTATGACGACATTCAGCCAGATTTATTTTTTTATTTATATATACCTTAGTGGATATTTGCTGGTAAAAGGTAAGTTGATTAGATATGTGTAGCCAACAAATCACAGAACGGATCACGATTTCAGTAGGCTTGTCACAGGTTCTTGGTGAAATCATATTTGGGATGATCCCCAATGATCAGCATATTGATGTTTTGCTGGTTTACATGTTGATCATTGGGGATCATTGGGGATATCGGAAAACCAGTGTTTATCACTGTGTTTTTGTTGATGTTGAAATCGCTAACCAGTGTACAGACAAGTAAGAGCATTTCCAGGCAAGTAATAGCAGTGTCAATGGCACCGCTGAGGAACAGGTGTATAGCGAATGAACTGGACGAGATTGCGCCGAACAGCACAGATGAAGGAGGTCCAAGTTACTCAGATACGACTGCACAAGGGCGCTACAGGTCGCCATGAACTGTCTCGCAGAACGTACAAATATCAGTCAAAATCAACTCCATACCAGCCTCTAGCATGCCATGTGCAATAATTGGTAGTAGTTGACACTCATTTTTTTCGAATTAATATTCCAAGAATTGGTTGTTTGATATCATTCCAAGGTTTGTTTTCTCCCCTTGTTCTTGGATGGACTTTACATGTGGACGCGTCCACTATTGTCCGATGGTAGATTGAAGAGGCACATGTTAGATAAGATAGTCGTAGATACTCCCCTCAATGAGGCATTATGTAATGTATTATTGGGGCTCCTGGGTTGTGTTGAAATTCGTGTGGCGTCGTGTGGCATGCCAATATCAACAAACATTACAGGTGTTTCCCATGAGGTACAGTACTTGCAGGCATACCCATCCATGATAATTCATGCGTATATGCATACATATATATATATATATATGTGTGTGTGTGCGTGTGCGTGTGTTTGCGTGCCTCTGTTTATTCAATGCATGCATATGCAGAATATGTACATATGCATGTATTTTACACACATGCACCATGTATACATGTGTACATGTATGTACATGTAAATAGGGAAAGAGAAATAGGCATATTCATATTTGCATGTATGCATGCACAAAAAAGCATACATACGTACGTATACATACATACATATACAGTATACATACGTATATATATATACGTATGATACATACCTGTAATATACATACACACGCAATACACCCGTAAACATACGTATACATACGTATGCACATGTATACATACGTATACATACGTAATCATACGTGTATGTATTTATTTATATATATATATATGCACGCATACATACGCATACATACGCATACACACGTATACGAACGTATACATACGAATACGTACATATACGTATACGTATACATATATATATATATACATACGTACATATGTATACATGCTTACGTGCTTGCATCCATGCGTGCATGCATGCATGCATACATGCATACACACATACATACATTTATACATATTTATACATTCATACATTCATACATACATTCATTCATACATACATGCATATATATATATATATATATATGTATGCACACCATCTTATATGGAGGTGGCACCCACATGCCTCTGGAGTTGCATTTGCATAGACTAGATATGTAGATATTTGTTTGTCTTCTTATATGTATATATATATATATATGCACAATTACACAATAGGTGTATAAATGTATATCTTAAAAAAAAAAAGAATTTGCATCTTACATATACATACATAGGTATGCATATATGTAATATATAAGAGACACATGTGATTACGAACACATTTCTTTTAGTGACTAGTGCGTGTAGCCAGTGGTTTAGCTACCGCTCCATTTCTGGCAGGTTGGCTATGCCCTGGGTTCGCCCTGGATGAAGGTGCTGACGGGGACCCCGCATGACTTGAGAAACAACCACGGTATTTTCTGATTGGTTGACCCACCACTTAGCGGAATTTCACATTTTGAAATCTATGTTTTGTTTTGGAATCTGTTTTAGGCAAATCCTAGTGACCTAGTGATAGCCAAGGGCAAATGGGTCAAAATTTCTTCGTGGTGGCCTTTTGGAGCAACCGAAGAGGGATCCAAAAGGGATACCCGGCGGCGGAGTACTTCAATCTGTGGGAGAATTCATTGCCGCATTGAAAAAACATTCCACAGTTCCATAGTTCCACAGCAATTGAACATCACCAAGGGGTAGACGGTTAGACAGGGCAGGGGATGACCACCCTTTGGTTGGTCGTTCCTTCATAGGTTGTAGGTCCATTTAATAGTCAAGTTCAATAGGATTGGGATTCGTCGCGCATGGAAGTTTAGAATTGCCGGAAAAATGTTCATGGCATGGCAAGGGGCAAACTCACTCATCATATGCTGCAATGTTTTGGGATCATGCAGCCCTCAAATGGGTTTGTGTATAAAATATGGTAATTAGCGTGTAATTATTGTAATTACCATAACATCATTTAAATTCAACATTGTTTATGTTCACTTGCCACGCCATAGAAAAAAGGGGCACCCCCATTTGTGGATCCCAAATGGTAAAGCTAAGTACATGCTAAGTACCATCTGGTAATTCAGCAGTGTTCAATTTGGAAATTTGTGGATATTTTTAGGTGGTTTACCTATCAGATATTTTTTTGATGTTCCAGGGCAAACTGTTAGTCATTTCTAGAGGGCGACATCCCAAATTCCGCATCTAACTATATATAACTATTATGGTTAAAAATTAATCACCATATCCAACTATGATCAACTGTGGTTATAATCAGCATATCCAACTATGGATATAATAAGCATATGTCTCAGAAAGTATGTCTTGCCGTGGGTTGCTACATCAAAGAGTCGAGCCAGCTTTCTTGAAGGGCCACCTCTGACCTTTCGGGGTGCCCGTTGACCAGCGCCTGTGTGCCGGCGCAGGCATGACACAACTTTGGAAAGTAAGCGGTAAAATTTGGACAACCTTTGAAAAGGCAGGTTAATAGATGTGAATAAATGCTCGTACTTATCTTTCGGCACTATTTCATTAATTTACCCAGCTAAACACTGCGTAAGTTTGTAACAGGGTACGTCAAATGTGTAATTTTAGACTTTTTTTTAAAAAAAAATGTTTGTGCCATATGACGTCATATCCATATTAATGGCGACATTACACTGGTTGGTGGTTTGGAACATGGCTTTTATTTTTCCATATATTGGGAATGTCATCATCCCAACTGACGAACTCATGTTTTTCAGAGGGGTAGGTATACCACCAACCAGTTACATAGCACATTTTTAGACGATTACTGTTTGGTGGTTCAAACATTTTTTATTTTCCATCATAATTATATGGGATAATCCTTCCCATTGACTAATATTTTTCAAGATGGTTAAAACCACCAACCAGATTATAATTCATGGCACATCCGCCAGTGACAGGTCAACCTCAGAGGATTTTACTCCAGGCAGTGTTGGAGCCGCAGGCTGGGTCACGGCTGGATCACGTCGGTTGTAGAGTGCGCTGTTCTGTTCCATTTCCTGGGGGCAATGTTATTCAAACATGCCATATATATATATACACATAACCATATAATTACATATATATATATATAGCATTATATATTGCGGAGTGATTGTTGGATATTGTTGTAATTTGTATGATTGGGGCGCCCAAAGACACGATGATATTTTGATGCATTGCATCACAGGGGCCTCTGAATCTGTGGCCCTTCAGCGTTGCCAGGACCATAGGAATGTCACGTGTTACTTCCGGCTTGGTTTCAGTGCTTTTTCTCTCATTTCTTGCTGGGAAAGTTATTGAAATGTAGGCTTTCAGGCTGTTTACATCATATTACATCTGTATATTGGGAATCAGTTGGGTAAATATTTGGTCCCTTTCATCATATACCATTTTGGCTGCGGTGTTTTTGCATTGTTTCCTGTTTTGTTGCCCAAAGAAACCCTCTTGGGGATGGATCAAGACCGTCGAGATCCCAGGTTTTTTTTGTGGACGAACATCGATAAATTCCGCCTACTTCAATGTCAAAATCAGGATGCATTTTTTGCTGGTTCATATCATTACCCTTTTGAGGGAAGACCCCTGAGATTTTGCATGAAAGCTGCAGAGCTTGGTTTTACAAGCGAAAATTGACACTAATGAGCTTCCATGCGCACCATGTGGGGTTGTCTGAGAACGAAGTTCATTAGGGTCCCCAAAATATCATGATTGATCATTATTCACCCCATTGAAGTTGCCTTATTTTCGGGATATTCCTTATTCAGGACAAACCCATACATTTTTTTAGCCTTTGCCAAGCCAATCCAAGGTAATCCTTGCGTGTTCTTTAACTCTGCAATGGGTTCTGTACATGGAAGCGCATGTCCATACTGCGCCTCGTGCTGAGTTTGGCTTAGGTCGGAATCTGCGGTCAATGTTATGTGGAATCGAAGATAACGCTGTCCTGGCATGGCCTTTTTCGGTCCGACAATCAGGACTGTGTCTATAACTATCTATAACTATACTCTATATATATATAATATGATTATATAATATCATGATTTCAAACATTATAGTATACCTTTATAGGTCTACATATTCATTCATTGATTTCTAGATTTACATTGCATTGCATTCTATGACGTGCCTTGCCTCGCGGTACCATGCCATGCCGTACGAGACATCATATGTATATAACATATATTATTGCACACTAAGCCGCAAACGACGTATTCCACCCATAGAATCCCATAGATACATTGGGAACATATACAACAGATACAAACATATTATGTGAATACAACATATAACACACACACACCATATCTAACATATACATGGCCATTCACAGTTTTTTCTTGTTTACATACATATATGCATAAATATGCACACACATACACATACACATACGTGTACATATATATATATATATGTGTACATAATTACATATTACATATTCCACACACACACATATATATATATATATATAGAATTATGCATAAACAGCTACATACACATAGCACACACATTCATTTAGATAATATACATATGAATGATATACATATGCATCGTTTATGGTATACATTCATATTCGATATGCGTGTAAATCTATACCTCTGTGCAAGGTTCAAGGCAGCATAGCTGATTCCTGGAAACAGTAGTTTCGGGATCTTTTCTTGGGACATGGAAATTTTGATCAGAAGCATGTCATGTGCGAACATGTCCAGATAGCTAAAGGCACAAACCCAGAAACCCAGCTTTTACTTATGTCGATTGACATTGGCCTACAAAAAGAAAGTATCGGCCAACTTCGTTTGGCCCATTGGAGTTGCCTTCAAACACCACCCTGGAAACCAATCTTTTTTCTCCGGGCTTCTACAGGTTTTCTGCGGGTTTCCTACGGGTTTGAAAATCCAAGTTTTTTTTGGAAACCCAGAATTTTACGGTTAGGACGGGTTTTCTACGGTTTACAACGAACGGCTTTTCTACGGGTTCTGAATTGCACCATCAAGGAACCATAGTTTCCCATCATGGAAAAGAACATTTGGCATCGGGACCCCTAAATCCCGGAAACAATGTGGATTTCCTTTGTAAGTTTACGTTCAAATTTGAAACGCGTGGGAAGGCGAACAATTAGAGATATTTCCCCCTTAGAGACGTTGAAAGGATGTTTCTCCACACAATCACCATTTTCTAATGGGCTGTGAGTCAGAAGGATTTGAAGGCAAACCATGGAACTACAACAACAACAACCCACTCAATTGCTTTTCCACGCCCATTTTGATATTTGCATCGGAAAGTCGTGCCATCCTTAACTATGTTTCCTGAATTTTGTTGGTAAACAATGTGCCGAAGCTCTCACAGCTTCTGTCTAGGATCGCGCCCGTCCATGGGGCACATGTCCAAAGGCATCCAAAGGCTATATGACCTGATGATTTCTTGTATCGATCATTCCATCAGATGAGGCTTCCATAGTCTTGATCTTTTGAGCCCCCACGTGACGGTTTTCTGATATGAGATGGCGCAATTCCAACAAAGCGGTTTTTCTGGCCCTTCTGGAAAGTGTTTCTTGAAAAACCCAGGGTTTTTGGGGAAAACCCGGGGTATTCATCAAGCAGGTGGGAAAAGCCGAGGTTTCAGTTCATGTCCTACAACTTCGTAGGATCAAGGTTCCCTAGGTTTTTTTGACTTTCATATGTTTGGGATAGGTTGAAACCATCAGGATTTGTAGTACCCAGCAATGAATCTCATGGAAGGCTGTGTGAATAGATGCAATTGGTTTTTAGTAATTTAACAGTTTCCTATGGACAATCATGCTTGATTGGTATATATCATTGAAGTAAATGAGCCATTTTCCATAGCAAATCGTTGAATACTACAAGAGGATATAGTTTGTACGGGGGACACCCAAAATGTTCCAAGTTGAACTTCCTTTAGGTTCTGATTTGAGCATCAATGTTGGGTCATTTTGAGAGCTGCGGGCTGAGGTCATTTGGAGCACCAGAGACAGCCAAGCTCAGGTCCTGTGCTGGATTCATAGGTCAAATTGCTGAATGTGACATGCCCCTTTAGTGAATGGTACGTATCAACCATGGATTTCTTACCTCCAGTTTCCAGAAAGGGGCTCATGTGGGAGTGATGTTTGCTTCCTACACCTTCCAAATATGATTGCTTGCAGTGTCTATGCCTTGTAGATGCCAAACACCTAGGTTCTAGACGAAGAATTACGGTAATAGGAAAGATTGCAAGACAGGCCGGCATAAATTCCTCTTCCCGGTTTTGACAGGAATCACACAGTGAGGCGCGCAGGAACTACAGCAATGACAACAGTACGATGATCATGGGGTGGATTAGGTTCATTCAGACTAGATTCTACAGATAATGTACCCAGAAATGGCTTGTGATAGGAGATGGAGAATCCCGGAATGTTAGTGCTCCTGGATAAGTTCTGCTGCTAAAAACTATGAGCATCTATGAGCTATATTTGGTACGATATGGACGGTTTGGTGTTCGAATTGTTTGAACTGGTATGTCATCTCAAAATTTATCGCTTAAGCATTTGTCAGTTTTCATGGTTCAGCCATTTGAACATTTCACTTCCGTTGGCAGAACATGTCATTCATATGTTTGTGACGTTCCTTTTACATCTCAAAAGGGACCCCTTCAGCCTGTCTAACAAACGTTAGACTCTGCGGCTACTGTTTTCTTTTGGTGCAAGCAGTTGCACCTCCTGCGACGCCATACTGGTGGCTAGAAGCCGTTCGTGAGGATTGGCTGAAAAGGAGTGACAGCAAATCGAGAAGTGCAACAAGTTTCTTTGGGTGCAACGTGCACCACTTGCTGTCGTCTTGTGCTACCAGTGTCGCAGTGACACTGGTAGCGGAGCGCTGCCTGAGATCTTCCGCGAGAGTGGCAACGCGGAGTGGAAGGTCTGCAAGGGCCTTGGGGTGAGCCTCACTGCGTGTGGCAAGCAGAACCTCTTGGACCTGGCTTTGCTGCAATCACTGCTTGAGCCTAGAACTTTGCCTTCTTTGGTTGGCGACGCAATCAGAGCTCGAGGGGTGCAGAATATCCACATAGTGGTGCAATCATTGCTCGTGTGACGGAGTTTGGCCCGATTGTCCTCCTCATCACGATGGGTGACAAAGACAAGGAATTTCGATGTGGCTGGGATGGCGACATCAGTACCTTCCCAGACTATGTGCGCCGGGTGAGGTTGATCTTCGAAAAGACGAGACGGAGGCGCCGCAAACACCTTGGCCCCGATCTCGTGGCCCAATTGACAGGCCGTGCATGGGTCATTACCCAGGAGATCGACCACATCAAGCTGACTCAGCCTGATGGTGCTCGGTACCTCGTGGACTTCTTGGAGGAGAAGCTCGCCCGAGTACCAGTACCTGACGCAGGTGTTCGTGCAGAAGAACTTTTAGTTCGTCTTCGCCGACCACCTGGGATGACGATGGCTACCTGGTGCGCAACTGTCAGGGAGTCCTACAGGAAGTTGCAAAGGGCTCTCAAGAGGGCGAGGCCGGCATCACAAGCGCCGACTAGCCCAGGCCGTGAGAGCTCAATGGTTCCTTCGCCCTCCACTTTGCGAAGGGATGGGCAAACTCTTGGGACCCCGACACCTGGCTCTTCAGCGACTTCACCTTCGAGGCGATCCCGCAGAGCTTCAGCTGGCACAGTGCCAGAACCAGAGCAGATGCCGACTCCAGAACGTCAGGCACAAGCTGCTTCAGCAGAACCTCATGGAGATGGAGCAGAAGATGAAGAAGAAGTTGAAGAGTTTGGAGAAGACCCCATCACCGGGGAAACGTCCTTCCAACGTGGCGTTGCGAAGGGCATGGGAAAAAGGTTTGAATCGCCCTCCAAGTCGCGCTCTGGAAAGCGCAAAGCCGCAGAAGACTCCAGTTCGTCTTCTGATGGTGGCACTGCTTGGCATATGAAGCAGTGGTCTGAGATGGACTCCGGCCTTCCAGAAGTTCTTCCTACAGAACTGCTGGGTTGGTTGATGTTGAGGCGCTGCAACCTCACAGCTCAACAAAGGCTCAACATCTTGAGCACCACCGGCAACTCGCTGAAGGCGGAGGACATCGAGAATGCGCTGAGAGGTGCCGAAGATGAACTACGAGTTCAAGAAGATGCCAAAGGAAAGGGCAAGGGTGGCAGATCCATCAACCGCCCAAACTTTTGGATCGAAGAAGGTGGAGAATGGGGATTGCTAGCTGCAGATGAAGCTGAATTCCTGGAAGGAAGTCTGGATGATGTCCACTGGGTCGGCAAAGACATTGCCACCATCTATGGGGCTACATCGACTTCACCGCCTTCGACGACCTCAAGCCATCCTATGCCTGCTGAGCCCAAATGGACTTCAGTTTCAAATGGGTACTGGTTCCAAGATGAGTGGGGCCAATTCACCTTCTGGTCACAGCATCAAGATGGCGAGTACTACACCATGGACGACGACGGCGTCTACTGGACATGGCCTGAGTTCATGGAGGAGGCTGCATGGTGGAGTGCCTCGCCGGAGCAGCAGAAGGAGATCAATGACGCCTTCGCTGCCTACGACCAGAAGATCCGCTCTTTCATGGAATCCCGTGAGCTGCTGCGCAACAAGGGCGCCAGCAGAGGATACTACAAAGGTGGCAAGCCTTTTGGAAAAGGCAAAGGCAAAGGCTTGGGAAAAGGGAAGTCCAAGCCATCTTCATCGGCTGGACAGACGTTCTTCCAGAACCAGCCGAGTGATGTGCTTGCATCTGTTGGCCAGCCTGGCTACACTGGATGCTTTGTGTGCGGAAGCAAGTCTCATGACTTCCGCTCTTGCCCTCAGCGCGGTGGAAAAGGGAAACCTTCGACCGCCAAGGGTGGAATCTACATGGTGACCGATGTGGAGGAGACAGCAGCTGTGGCTATGCCGTCTTCTTCGACCAGGCCTTCATCGATCGAAGATGCCTGGGCTGCTCATGTGGCGAATCCAGATCTCCGTGGACACGCCGTTTTGGACACTGGCGCAACGGAGACAGTGACTTCGCTGGCTGCATTGGAAGCCATTCACAGGCGAAGGACAGAATTGTTGGGTCACACAGATCATGTTGAAGTTGTTCCGGGTCCGGGGAAAGTTTTTAGGTTTGGTAATGGTCAAACACAACAATCAGAAAGTTTCGTTTATTTGAAGCAGCAGGTAGGAAACCATGAGATCAAGTTGGGCGCGTATACGATAGATGCGTCAGGAGTGCCCCTGCTGCTGGGGATAAGAACCCTTGAGAGGTTAGGTGCGATCTTAGACACCAAGCAAGGTTTCTTGGTGATGAAGACGGTCGACCCGACCCTGGTAGTCCCTTTGAAAAGGTCTCCGACCGGACACCTTCTTTTGGATTTGTGTTCCAATTGGCTCGATGGTGGTGCCAAAATCCTGTTCCAGACCGAGATTTCTCCCATGTCGGTTGAGGAAAAAGCGTTCAATGTCGTGAGCTTTGATGGAGTTTGGAATGATTTTGAGAAGGTGAAAGGTAATGAGGTGGAAAGTTTTCAGCAGTCAAGTTCATCACCTACAGCACCTCACTCGTGCGCGGACATTGACATCGTTGCGCACACCTTCACCTACAACAACCGAGCTGAGTTTGATGATGTTTTTGTGGTTTTTGATGATTCAAGTTTGATGCAAGTTCATGACGAAACAGTGCAATTTCAGAACATGAACATGACCACTTCCAGTACTACATCTCACATGTCACGTTCTTCAAGTTCCAGTGGAGCCAGAACCTCAATGCTCTTACCGCCTCATCATTCAGCGGACCAAGACCAAGCAATGAGCTTGAGGATTCTAGCCCTCCTGGCTTCCACCTCACTTCTTGCTGTTCATGGCGCAGCCGACGGCCAAGATCGCTGCGACACCGAAAGTGGCTGCGAAACCGGCTGCAAAGCCGAAAACCAAGGTGAGCTGGGACACCAAGTACGATGCCTCTCGCACCACGGGACCAGATGTGAGGGACCCCCGCTGCCAAGGAGCTCCGTGCTACGGCAGCCATGTGACGGCCAAACCCGGCCGCGGGTCACCATCGGGCAGCAATGCCCACGGCTCGTGGGAGGCATGCGAGAAGTGCCTACTGAGGCTGTCATACACTCCGGCCTTCGGAGCCCATGCGCTCCATCGCAAAGCAGGACCATTACCTTCGGACACAGCCAACATGGTGTCCAAGGTGGGTCCCAACAATGCTGGCTACAACGACAAGATGAAGGACCGCAGCATTGCCTTGGATGCAGCGGAAGTGTTAGCAGAGAAGAAGCTGGAGATGGTGCGTGCCCAGAAAGCCGCTTGGATGAAACAGCAGAAAGAAGGAAGCCCAATGACCAATTCGACAGGAGCAACGGCGTCGGAAGTTCCTCCATTGACGCCAATTGCCCAGTACTCCGAGGAGATGGGAACAACACCTGGAAGAAAAGCTCGGAGACCAGAGGCGACAGCCGAACAACTGGAGTACGACGGCCGCTCCACACAGTCTTGGAGCGAGGTGGCTGGAACGCCGCCGACATCGACTCCCTGAATGAGCTCAACTATGAGGCAAAGGTTGACCCGAAGTTCCACGTTCAGGACTTTGACAACAAGGCGTTCTTCAAGAAGGACGACATGGATGACTATGACTTCAACATGGATGTTGAAGAAGCGTGGATGACCAACGCAACCTTTGACCAGATGGAGCCCTGTGAGAAGAAGATGTTGAACGAGGCCCTGCACTGCCACTATGAAGATTTGGAGGAGTGCTTTGTCAACTTGATAGCTCATAGCGATCAACATCGTCAACTTGACCTTATGGAGCTTTGCTGTGAAAAGGACAGCCTGCTGTCCACCTACATGGAGAAAGGTGGAGGCACAGCTTTCAGAGCTGGTCTTTTTGGAACGCAGCTGGCCATTGCAGCTGTGAGACGCTTGAAGCCGAAGCTTCTTTGGGCCAGTTTTCCATGTGGGCCGACCTCTCCGATACAGGCTTTGAATGAGCTGACGGAAGAGGGGAAACGCAAAAGCCGTGAACGAGTTCGCCGCTCACGGAAGCTTGTGAGAAATGGGATCAGAGTTTTGGAAGCTCAGGTTC
Source organism: Cladocopium goreaui (assembly GCA_947184155.2). Classification (NCBI taxonomy): domain Eukaryota; class Dinophyceae; order Suessiales; family Symbiodiniaceae; genus Cladocopium; species Cladocopium goreaui. The sequence goes on along the minus strand of CAMXCT020000254.1, from coordinate 236,242 downwards.
TTGAAGGAGGACAAATCGTCCAAGAATGGCCCAGGTTCAACAAAGCTTGGAAGTTTCCCGAGATCTTAGAGTTTTGGCAAGCTCTTGGAGTTCGTGAACCTTGGGAAGACGTTTTGTTGGATGGTTGCTGCTATGGTCTTCAAGTGCCTGAAGGTTTTCTCAAAAAGCCTTGGTGCCTACGTTGCTCAAAGGTGGGTGTCTTCACCTCGATGGCAAGACAATGCCCTGGAGGACATCAACATGTACCTACAATGGGTGGCAATCGCACCAAGCACTCTGCCCTCTATACTCCACGGCTATGCCAAACAGTATGCCATGCTTATCTTCAAGATCAAAGAGCTGGCGCTGCATTTGGAGCTTTGGAGATGGAAGTGGACCGTGAAGGTCTCAAACAAATGACAGATCAAGAGCTGCAGCACTTGAGTCAGAGTGTTCTCAAATTACACCGACTCCTGTGGCCATCCTGGCAATCGGGCTTTGATGAAAACCTTGGCTGCTCGAGGTGCTGATGGCCGAACTTTGGCCGTTGCGGAAAAGCTCAACTGCATGGAATGTTTGGAAGGTCAAATGACCAAGCCTTCCACCAAAGTGGCATTGGAGAAAGAAGAAGTGATTTGGAGGACTTTGCAAATGGACACCTTCTACTTCAAGTACGGCGACCAAGTCCACCACTTCCTCCTTATGCTGGATGAAGCCTCAGGTTTTTCGGTGGTGAAACAGTTCTCAGTTCACAGTGACGAGGACCACCAGAACATCACCACTGCCGAGACCCTGGAGATCCTTCAACAGTGCTGGTTTCAGTACTTTGGCATGCCTCACAGGATCAGATGCGATCTTGAAGGCGCTTTCAGAGGTGATCTTTTAGAGATCTTTTGCAAGGAACGCGGAATAGAACTCACACTATGTCCTGCAGAACATCATGAATCAATTGGAGAAGTTGAACGTAGTGTGGGTGAGCTGAAGAAGAAGATGACCGCTTACTTGCGGAATGAGGCCGACTCGTCTCCCTCTGAAGCCGCTGCTGAAATGTGTGGTGCTCACAATCGCATTGCACGGATTGGAGGCTATGCTCCCAACCAATGGGCTTTTGGCCGTGATGTGGATGAAAGAGATAACTTGGCTCTTGCAAGTGCTCAGAGCGATCCCTCATCTGAGATGCATCGCAGTCTTCAACGACGACTACGAGCTGAAGGTCGCTATCGTGAACTTCAAGCACAAGCCAAGATTTCTCGAGCCCTCAATGCAAAGGTCCAGAAATCCACACAGTTCATCCCTGGTGACCTGGTCTACTACAAAAGGTTCAAGACCCCAGCAGATACCCCTGCTCATGCCTTGCTTGACACGCCTTCTATGAAAGTGTCAAGGTGGTTTGGACCTGGACGTGTTTTGGCGTCCGAGACCAGAGTTTTGGATGAAGGAGCGACACGTGCTCCATCAAATGTGGTTTGGATTATTTCTCAAGGGCGTCTCAAGAAGACCCACTCAAGCCAATTGCGCCATGCCAGTGAGCGTGAAAAGCTTATCGCTGAAGCCACAGAGGCACCAACATTGCCCTGGACATTTACTTCCCTGGGACGAACCTTGCAGAAAGGTGAATATGAGGACTTGACCAAAGAGCCGCCTCGACGAGGACGACCTCCTGGCTCTCTCAACAAACCAAAGGTCACAATCTTCAAGCCCAAGCGAGATGCAACCTCTTCTGCTTCAGCTTCCAGACCTGCAGATTCACCTGAACCCACTCAGCCTGACATGGTGGACTCTGATGAAGAGTTGATCCCCGCTGATGATGAACTACCTCCTGAAGATCAACGAGATTCAGAACAAGATCAACCTTCTGCAGAAGTTCCAGGTGAAGAAAGGCCAGAAGACCTTGATGTGGATCGTCTTTTGGAAGATCCTCGCTACATGCCTATGAGAACAATTGCAGATGAAGAGCTGAAGAGAAGGAGGACTGAGTTTGCAAACCTCCGGAGATCTCATGAGATGGCTGACCGCCCTTTTCATGTGATGAAACAACTTGGAGATCCCGCTGCTGGACCACCTGCTTCCAATTTTTGGGTAATGGACGACTCCGAGAATGACATCTTTGGTGTCATCATCGACATGCCCAAGGATGAGACGGAGTGGAAAAAGGTCCTGAAGAACCCTGCCAAATTTGCAGCAAAGTCAGTATCGAAAGGTGCTGAAGTTGCCTGGCACAAACTCAATGCTACGCAACGTGCTGCGATGGCTGAGGCAAAGCAGTTGGAAGTTTCCCAATGGGTGCAGCAGAAAGTTTGCGAGCGTTTCAAAGGGGTTATTCCACCGAGTCGTTTGATGAGAACTCGATGGGTTTTGGTTTTCAAGTCGGTTGATGATGATGAGACAAAGGTGAAGTGCAAAGCACGAATTGTGCTGCTGGGTTTCACTGACCCTGACCTTGGCAACCTGGAGACCGCCGCCCCAACCTTGAGCCGGCGATCCCGCCAACTGTGCCTTTCCCTGTCGACTGTGAGACGCTGGAAGACCTACAAAGCTGATGCCAAATCTGCGTTTCTACAAGGTCGTCAGACCCAAAAGCACAGGGACATCTTCATCACTCCAGTGGCCGAATTGGCCCAATCAATGGGCATTCCTCCCGGTGAAGGAGCTCGCATGTTGAAGGCCGCATATGGTTTGGTCTCTGCCCCTCGTGAATGGTTTGGCGAGGTGGATGAAGTGGCCGCCAATAAATGTGCCATGAAGAGGCTCAAGACAGACCCTTGCATCTGGATCAAACAGGATGCCCGGTCTGGAAGGACCATTGGCTACTTTGCCAGCCACGTTGATGACTTCTTGGTGGCCGGCGAGTGGGAGAATCCAGAATGGATCAAGACTGTGGAGCTCTTCAAGCAGGCCTTTGTGTGGAGCCCCTGGGAAGAGCAATCTTTTGCTCATTGTGGTGTTGCTCTGGAGCAAAACGCAGATTACAGTTTCACGTTTAACCACAGCAACTACGTGGAGCAGATCAACCAGATCACCATCAATGACAAGGTGGACCACATTTCCCCAGAGGAGATGACCCAAGCTCGCGCCGTGTTGGGCGCCATACAATGGAGAGCAATTCAAACTGGGCCCCAGCACTCGGCAAAACTTTCTTGGTTGCAGTCCGCATTGCCCCGAGGCTCTAAGGACATTTTGCACCAGATCAACAAGCTCTGCCGAGAATGCCACGCTCAACGTTTTCAGTCCATTGCCATCAAGAACCTTGGAATCCAAAGAGACGAAGACATAGCATTTGCATGTTGGACAGACGCAGCCGTTGGCAATAGGCCTGATATGTCTTCAACTGGAGGCTACATGGTTGCAATGGTGCATTCTGCCTTCCTCAATGGGCAGAAAGGTGTGGCAAACCCTATTTCATGGAAGAGTGGAAAACTTGGCCGGGTGGCGAAGTCTTCGTTGTCGGCCGAAATACAGGCCCTAGGTGATGGCGAGCAGGAGCTCATGTACATCAGTGCTGAATGGGCTGAGCTGACTGGCTATGAGCTCAACCTTCGACAGCCTGAGTTGGCAACTTCAAAAATCCCAGGCGCTGTGATCATCGATGCGAAGTCCGTCTATGACGCCTTCTACAAGGGCGAGGGAGCTTCATCAGCTTTTTCTATGAAAGAAAAATATGCAGCGCTGGATTTAATGGCCATCACAGAGAACCTCAGAAAACAGAACACACCACTTCTCTGGGTAGCATCGGATGCTCAATTGGCTGACGGCCTTACCAAAGCAGTCGCTGCGGAAGCCCTACTTCATTTCCTTCAACGAGGCCAATTGTGGGTGGTGAAGTATGACCCGGAGTTCATTGCAGCAAAGCGTAAGAAGGCCAAAGGGCTTTCTGAGAAGATTTTAGATGATTTTGCTGAACCACCGTCTGACTTGACGTGGCAACAGCTCATCCAACGACATGATTCTACCAACTACAGCGAAAACCTTTGGGGCATGTCAGTTTTCATGGTTCAGCCATTTGAACATTTCACTTCCGTTGGCAGAACATGTCATTCATATGTTTGTGACGTTCCTTTTACATCTCAAAAGGGACCCCTTCAGCCTGTCTAACAAACGTTAGACTCTGCGGCTACTGTTTTCTTTTGGTGCAAGCAGTTGCACCTCCTGCGACGCCATACTGGTGGCAAGAAGCCGTTCGTGAGGATTGGCTGAAAAGGAGTGACAGCAAATCGAGAAGTGCAACAAGTTTCTTTGGGTGCAACGTGCACCACTTGCTGTTGTCTTGTGCTACCAGTGTCGCAGTGACAGCATTTGCCGTTGCAAGTTTCAACAGTTCACAGAAAGTGAAGTTGCGGTTTTGCATAAATTTAGATGAGTGTTGATGATGGTAGGGTTATTGCAACTGAAGAGGAATAATACCTTGTCCTGTGTGTCATCCAATATCTTGCAGAGTCCTGTCCTTGGAACCATCTGTAAATACAAGCAACGATACGGAACAGTAACAGTGAAGGTCACCATCGGCCTCGAAAAATTACGCGAGATCGGATCAAGGAAAGAAACTCGGCCGCACGTGGACAGAATGCAGTAGATGCTGCATTCGACGTTTACTCTTAGCATCTTGTAGTACATGTTTAATAGTGTTTAATCCATATTTGTTGATCTGAACTTTGAACTTTGAACATGTGTTCATTTAGTCTTGCCCAGCAGAATGGGTAACTTTCATCGTGGCGAAGCAAGAAAACTTGAAAAAGCCGGTCGTCGATGACTATCCTACTATCCAGGGAAATCCTCCAACTAGGCCAACAGCTCTCATCAACCAACAACTTGGAGTATCTATGCTCATCGGTTTTAAGGTCTGTAAGTTTTCTATAAATTACTTCTTCATTTTCCATCTTATCTAGGATGAGCAGTCCTATATTCACGTGCATTGCGTTGTTCATTGTCGGCGACGTCACCAGAAAGATGATAGTGACGACCTAGGACCGTTCGGTGGATTTCATTGTCGGGAGCTTACCAAATTGTATCAAATATATGATAATGTATCATTATAGTAAGATATAGTAAGTATAGTAGCTATTTCGCCCAATTTGTTTGGATAGATTGGGGGAATTCACGCTGGTAATTTATAAACAATCTAAATAACTTCAATGCCCAATGATGCATTGCCCTAGGCCTTTGAATGTGAACCCCACTTGTGGATCTTCGAGGATCTTTGAGATCATCCCCCAACATTGTTTCCAACGATCACTCAAAGGCATATTTGAGAATTTACAATAATATATGAATATATTGAAAGATGCGTGGATATAATATAACTCTAACAAAGAATAATGTAAGATGATATCAAAGAAGATAGCTTGCTTCAAACTATTACAAAAGCATAACATGTAATGCAATATATGACAACAAAAATAGTTTTTAATTATTATAATATTGTTTAACAACATGTACCTTTGTATTGCAAGCCACATAATGTTATTTTATTTTTATTTTTGACATTATGCGTTTCTGTGATATATTGGTTCGCATTACTATATTACAGTTTCTTGAAGTATGTTCTATTTACTATATTGACTTATTTTATTTGATATTATTTGACAAGATGTTGTATGATAAGCCATTTGCTTTTAATTCAGTACATCACATGTTTTTATGTTTGCAAAATAACCTTCAGCTATGTTATTTGTTTTTGGTCATATATTGAATTACATATATTATGTTGTGTGATATCAATGTTTATTGTATTATATTTCTGTCTTGTGATTGCAAGTGTAATTGTATGTGCATTGTACAATTTTATGCTGTAAGTTATCGTAAACTGTATATTGTATTGTTTTGCTTTATGTTTAAGAATATGCTATTTTGACATTGCATTATAGTGTCAAAGGAAAATTCATGGAGGAAACTCCGGGTTACGGACTTTCACATTCTCACTAGCCCAAAGATCATTGTGTCCAGTTGGCATGTGCCTTAAGAGATCATAAAGTCACATTCTCACTAGCCCAAAGATCATTGTGTCCAGTTGGCATATGCCTTAAGAGATCATGAAGTCACATTCTCACTAGCCCAAAGATCATTGTGTCCAGTTGGCATGTGCCTCAAGAGATCATAAAGTCACATTCTCATACGCACAGAGAGCATTGTGTCCAGTTGGCATGGGCCCCAAGAGATCAAGAAGTTACATTCCCATTAGCACAGGGAGCATTGTGTCCAGTTGGCATGTGCCCCAAGAGATCAAGAAGTTACATTCTCACTAGCCCCAAGATCATTGTGTCCAGTTGGCATGTGCCTCAAGAGATCAAGAAGTTACATTCTCATTAGCACAGAGAGCATTGTCTCCAGTTGGCATGTGCCCCAAGAGATCAAGAAGTTACATTCTCACTAGCCCAAAGATCATTGTGTCCAGTTGGCATGTGCCTCAAGAGATCAAGAAGTTACATTCTCATTAGCACAGGGAGCATTGTGTCCAGTTGGCATGGGCCCCAAGAGATCAAGAAGTTACATTCTCATTACCCCAAATATCATTGTGTCCAGTCTGCACCTGCGTAGAGGTGGAGTAGAGGTAGACTACGGAAGATGGTAGAGTAGAGAATAGAGGAGAGTAGAGTAGAGTAGAGGAGATTATAGAGTAGAGCAGAGCTGAGTAGAAGCGGAGCAGGCGTACAGGTAGAGGTAGCGGTAGAGTAGAAGTTGGGTATAGGTTGAATAGAGTAGAGTTGAGAAAAGTAGAGTACGGAAGAGACGAGTAGAGCAGAGAAGTTACAATTCTGATTGTGTTTTGCAAGTCATTCTGGGCAGATCACATGGCAACTGCATCGTGGATGCCATTTGAATGTTGGGATTTGCACGAAACATTACTTTTTTTTTCGGGTAACCGGAGGTTCCGTTGCGGAGGAAAGTTGGCTCGCGCGCGCGACGGTTCCGGGCGTCGCCGCTTTGCTATAGAATCTTGCTTGATTTGCGCACGCAGTGGATCTGAGGGTTGCAGGTGACTTTTTCTCTTGTTTGTTGATGCTGGAGACACTTTGTGCATTGGAACTGGTGCATCGAAGCGATGTGTTCCACAGTAGTGTGTTGCAATTCTTTTGTGTTGCGCTAAATTAGTATGTGCAGATCGCAGTGAAATGGCTGCGCCAAGGCTTGTCGAAGGGTACTTGTTCTCCAGTCCTGTGTTGCTATTCTGATTGTCTTTAGCAAGTCATTCTTGGCAGATCGCATTGGAACTGCTACATCATGGATGCAAATTGAATGTTACTCGTAGGATTTGCACGAAACATGGTTTTTTTTTCGGGAAAACGGAGGTTCCGTTGCGGAGAAAAGTTGGCTCGCGCGCGCGCGACGGTTCCGGGCGTCGCCGCTTTGCCGTGGAATCTTGCTTGATTTGCGCACGCAGTGGATCTGAGGGTTGCAGGTGACTTTTTCTCTTTTTTGTTGATGCTGTGCTATTGTGTTTTGCATGTCTTGAGACACTTTGTGCATTGGAACTGGTGCATCGAAGCGATGTGTTCTACAGTAGTGTGTTGCAATTCTTTTGTGTTGTGCTAATTCAGTCTGTGCAGATCGCAGTGGAACGGCTGCGCCAAGGCTTGTCGAAGGGTACTTGTTCTCCAATCCTGTCTTGCGATTCTGATTGTCTTTTGCAAGTCATTCTTGGCAGATCACATGGCAACTGCTACATCATGGATGCGATTTGAATGTTGGGATTTGCACGAAACATTGTTTTTGTTGGGGAAAACGGAGGTTCCGTTGCGGAGAAAAGTTGTCTCGCGCGCGCGACGGTTCCGGCATCGCCGCTTTGCAATGGAATCTTGCTTGATTTGCGCGCGCAGTGGAATTGAGGGTTGCGGGTGACTTTTTCTCTTCTTTGTTGATGCTGTGCTATTGTGTTTTGCATGTGGCATGTGTTGAAACACTTTGTGCATTGAAACTGGTGCATCAAAGCGATGTATTGTAAAGTAGTGTGATGCAATTCTTTTGTGTTGTGCAATTCAGTCTGCGCAGATCACAAGCGGAATGGCTGCGTCAAGGTTCCTCGCTGTTGCGGCTGCGTGCGCAATACTTTTCGGTTTTGCAGCTGAGAATCGTAATTCGCATTGTAATGTGGCAGCGTGAAAGTTGCGAATTGTGCTTTGGCATCAGTTTTTTTCCATGTTGGTGCTGGTGATTTTCCTTTTAACATTTAAAGAGTGCTTCAAACTCGTCGTTCCTCCGCTTGGGCGTCGAGATCCTGTTTTGGAGCTGCAATTTGTGTAGCCGATGTGCGTATGATTCTATTGCGCTTTGCATCTCGGTCTCTGCAGATCACAGTGGAATGGCTGCGTCAAGGTTCCTCGCTGCTGCGGCTGCGTGCGAAATACTTTTTTGTTTTGCAGCTGAGAATCGTAAATCGTCGTAAATCGCATTGTCATGGCAGCATGATAAGTTGCGAATGGTGCTTTGGCAACATTTTTCTTCATTTTGGTGATGATTTTCCTTTGCAAATTCTTTTTAAAAAGTGATTCAAACTTGCGAGGCGGGGCTGCAAGTTTGCATGCAAGCTTGCGCGACGAGGTTGAAAGTTTGGATGCAAACTTGCGCGGGGAGGTTGAAAGTTTGCGCGCAAACTTGCGAGGCGGGGTTGAAAGTCTGCGCGAAAACTCGCGAGGCGGGGCTGGAAGTTTGCAAGCAAATTTGCGCCCTTGGACACGCATGCAAGCATTTGCAGGCAAATGGTGGTGCAAGTTTACACTCGAATTTGCGTGGGGGGTTGAAAGTTTGCCTGCAAACTTGCGAGGGGAGGTTGAAAGTGTGCATGCAAACTGGCGAGGCGGGGTTGAAAGTTTGCGTGCAAACTTTCGTTGAAAGTTAAGTAAAAAATTATAGTTAAGGCAAGAAAAATTGACTAGTTTAGGTAAGGACAAAAAAAACTAATAGTTATTTTTGTCTAAGATAAGGAATTAATTACCTTTTCGGAATTTTTCGGCAGGAAATTGCCAAACCTGATCTATTGGGTGTGGTGTTGATGATTTTCTTTGCAAATTCTTTATAAAGAGTCTAAAGTGTGCTTCAAACTCGTCGTTCCTCCGCTTGGGCGTCGAGATCCGGTTTTGGAGCTGCAATTTGTGTAGCCGATGTGCGTATGATTCTATTGCGCTTTGCATCTCAGTCTCTGCAGATCACAGTGGAATGGCTGCGTCAAGGTTCCTCGCTGCCGCGACTGGGTGCGTAATACTTTTGTGTTTTCCAGCTGAGAATCGTAAATCGCATTGTCATGGCAGCATGATAAGTTGCGAATGGTGCTTTGGCAAGGGATATTTTTCCGTTTTGGCGCATCCTGTGCAGCAGCTTCTCTGTGTAAAAGCTTGCTGTGTGTAAAAGCTTCTCTGTGCAAAAGCTTGCTTTGTGTAAAAGCTTCTCTGTGTAAAATTTTTAAAAGCTTGCTGTGTGTAAAAGCTTCTCTGTGCTGCAAAAGCTTCTCTGTGTGAGAGCTTGCTTTGTGTAAAAGCTTCTCTGTGTAAAAGCTTGCTGTGTGTAAAAGATTGTAAACGCTTCTCTGTGCAAAAGCTTCTCTGTGTGAGAGCTTGCTTTGTGTAAAAGCTTGCTCTGTGGAAAAGCTTGCTGTGTGTAAAAGATTGTAAAAACTTCTCTGTGCAAAAGCTTCTCTGTGCAAAAGCTCTCTGTGCAAAAGCTCTCTGTGTGAGAGCTTGCTTTGTGTAAAAGCTCCTCTGTGCAAAAGCTTGCTCTGTGGAAAAGTTCGCTTTGTGTAAAAGCTTCTCTGTGTTAGAGCTTCTCTGTGCAAATGCGTGCTTTGTGAAGAAGCTTGTGCTGTGTAAAAGTTTCTCTTTGTGTAAGAGCTTGATGTGAAGCTTCTCTGTTTAAAGATTTGCTGTGTCTGAAAGCTTGCTTTGTGTAAATGCTTCTCTGTGTAAAAGCTTGCTCTGTGCAAAAGCTTCTCTGTGTGAGAGCTTGCTTTGTGTAAAAGCTTCTCTGTGTGAAAGCTTGCTGTAAAAGCTTCTCTGTGTGAAAGCTTGCTGTAAAAGCTTCTCTGTGCGCGTGTAAAAGCTTGCTGTGTGTAAAAGCTTCTGTGTGCAAGAGTTTCTCTGTGTAAGAGCTTGCTGTGTGTAAAAGCTTGCTGTGTGCAAAAGCTTGCTCTGTGTGTAAGCATCTCTGTGACAGGAGGTGAAGAGTTGAGAAGAGGTGGCCAAGGTGAGAAGAGTTGAGATGAGCTGAGAAAGAGGTGAGATGAGTTGAGCGGAGGTGAGAAGAGGTGGGAAGAGTGGAAGAGGTGGCAAGAGGTGAGAAGAGTTGAGACGAGTTGAGAAGAGTTGAGACCAGGTGGGCAGAGGAAGAGTTGAGACCAGGTGGACAGAGGTGAGAGTCCTTGAGAAGAGTTGGGAAGAGCAGGGAAGAGGTGAAAAGAGTTGAGCTGAGGTGGGAAGAGATGGAACAACTTTGAGAGCTGTTGAAAAGAGTTGCAAAATTGAGAAGAGCTGAGATGGCCTGAGAAGAGTTGAGAAGTGGTGGTCACAATTGAAAAGGGGTGAGGCAGAATGACGACGAATTCAAAGAACAGAGTTGAGAAGCTGTGGGGGTCCGCTGCATCTCCTATAGGCAAACCTTGTCTTTGGATCCTATAGCGTTACACTATGTTACACTTCTTAAACCTGGAAATTTCCGCCACCCGCCTTGTGCGGGTTCTACTTGTATTAGGTTAACTTATGTCATTATATTACATGTATACTTAATGATATATATTTATTGATTTTATATAGTCATTGTTCATCCACATTTACCGCCAACACGAGGCAACTACAACAAACATCAGGAGGTTTGTGGAATTGTTTTTATCGCTTAAAGGGATTCCTGGTCTCTCAGGAATCGTGGCATGTCTGCAGGGTCCACCAGATCAAGTACATGCCTCTTTGTCGCTTGGATCAGCGCTCGGATACTCGGAATCATCCCTCGTGCCAAAGTTCAGTGAAAGATTATGAAAACTACCCGAGTGTAAATTATATCAAAATCGTGGAGAGACAGGGATAGTTTGGACAGTTGCATGGTCTTTAGGACTTTAAGAATTTGTTGTCACAAGTTTTGAAGAGTTGGCATTGTTCTGCTTTCATGTAGCATTCCTTGAACATTGAATGCCGGACCATAAAGTTGAAATCGCATTTCCTTTTCAAGTTGAAGTTGAGATAGCCCTTCCTTTCCCCGAATTGGATGAAGGGAAAGTCTGCAGGAACATCTCCTGGTTTTACCATAAGATACCATAAGTTTTTTTCAACATGCTTTACCAATATGTTGTCCAGAATTCCAAAAGGACGTTGGGTTTCCTCTATATTTCCCCAAGCCGATCCACTGATCCCTGGTGACCCAAGGCAAGCAGAGGCGTATGAACATCCTTATGCTCGAAGCTGCCAAGCTGCAGAGATGGTTGGCACCCCTGATAAAACCTTCATTAAAACAAACTTAACAGGATTTAACCAGCAAGAATAGGGATTAAACATGATTAAACCAACAAAAAATGGGATTTAACGGGATGTAACTACAACTAACTTATTATCAGTTTAGCTGATTCAGTCCTATCCCCCCGGTATTGAACACCCTTCAGAAACCATGGTTTCATAGGATGAAATGACCATCGAAACCTAGCACTTACAGACAATTCAATGTAACCTACCATTTATAGATACCGTTTGTAGCTAAACGACCATTTATGATGGGAAAATCACATCTATACTCTATATAATTGTCCCATGAAAACCACCATGGTTAGATGATGTTCACTTCTTCCCCATCTGCCAGGTGAAGGGGTCTAGATTTTATCAGAATGCCGAATGCCTCCTTCTCCCTCTCCTTCTTCTCCTCCGGCAGCCTCGGATCTCAACTGCGAGTTCCGGAATGTTCCGGATCAGTGGGCACTGCCGGACCTCAACGGCACGTTCCAGATCTCAGTGAGCACTGCCGGGACCCCAACCGCACGCTCCAGATCTCTGTGTGCATTGCCGGACTTCAACCGCGAGCTCCAGATCTCAGTGGGCAACACAGCAAGTCCTCAGAGACATTGTCCGAAAATGGGTTTGTCTTAAAATGGTGCACCCCGAATTCCCATGGAATACCTTCTGGTAAACTAACATAGCCATAGAAAAAAATACAAGTTTTATAGGTGAATCCACATGGCCATGTTCAATAGAATTACCACAAGGTATATTATACGTTTTCCCATTAAAAAGGCAATTGTTTGGGTATATATACTGCTTACTTTACCCCAATTTCAGACACCCAAATGGGTGTTCCTAGCCATTGCTCAACCGGCTTGTGTTTCTTTTAAGATTCATTCAGCGACCAGCGAAGATCCCTGGAATTAGTGATTAGTGCATGATCATTTACTTACAGGGCGCGACCCTACGCAATTCAGCGGGACATACTTCAATGAATCTACTATACATTTTTTATTATTTTTATTATTGTTATTTTCATTATTACCATTATGATCATTATCATCCTGGAAAGCCATAGTCCCATTTTTTTTGGTCAAACGGCCTTGACCATTCTTTTTGGTCATTACGGCTTTGATCGTCTGGAGCCACTTGTGTGAGAGTTGCTACGGCGTTTTACGGCCTTTTTTCAACAAAATGTCGAAAAAATACGGTTTCGCCACGGGTAGGCTTGCGTGAGAGCTGCTATGGTTTTTTACGTCTTTTTTCCAACAAAATATTGAAAAAATACGGTTTTGCTACGGGTAGGACTGCAATGTTCTTTGATTTGACCATTTTTTTTGGTCATTACGGGTAAAAACAATATTTTACAAAAAAAAATGTTCATTACTGCTTTTTCCGATAATGACCAGAACATTTTGTGTTTTTGGCTTTCCAGGATTCTAACTTTTATTTTTGCGTTCTTATTCTAATTCTTCTTCTTCTTATGATTATTTACACACCCAGGAATCGCAAGTACGTTAAAACCAATGACATACCCAATGCTTGAAGATTTTCCATCGTTTTCTTCCACCCCAATGAGGTTTGATCCAAGCATACCTCGACGAAACCCTAGATGCTGCGGGCAGAGTCTTTGTGGCGATCTCCTGAAACCACCGGCAGCCGGTGAACGGCTGTCATTTCGAAGTTTCATTGATGATATCTATATGTCTTTGCTACCCGGCCCCTGAAACATGACGTTCTTCGAAGCTTAGGGCTTTGGCTTGGCATGTCTTAGCACGTGTGCCTGCTGCAAAAAAATCCAACACAATCAGTTGGCGCGCAGGAAATTGCATGGATTTTTGTATATTTTTGTGACTCGCCACTACCTGCGCTGCGGGATAGCGGCCGTTGATCTGGTCAATCTCGTGATGGTCATGGAATGTCTTGGAAGGCTATTGGCTTTGAACGTCCAATAAAAGGCACCAGTCCCTGGCAGTCCCTGGGGGTCGCCCTGGTATTTCTTCATTTTGGAGGTTCAACATCACTTCTTAGGGGTGAAATAGTGGTCGGGGATTCCAAAAGGGGATGTTTATAACGAATCCTGTTTTTGTATATTTTCCCGAACCCCTGTAACAAACAATAGCAGAGAATTCTTAAACTCCGCCGTTTTTTTTGGCGGAATTACGGGAAAATCAGGAAACTCCTTATATACTACAAGTACCCTGTCTTTCCTCCGACAGAAAAATATTGCGGATTCTCTACGTTTAGCAATGAAAATTCATGAAAATTCCCGATTTCTTTAACCGTCCAGTTATCAGGGTGCCAATGATTTTTGCTGTCAGAGATTGCAGAGCGCCGCGGAAGACAAATGCGGACGCGATCCGAGTCTGGTGGATCGGTTCGACCCACAAAAACAGGTGGATCCAGAAAAGGATGTAATCTTTAGATATCTTTAGTGGTCTTCTTCGACCCACTGACCCACCTTTTGGATTCTTTTGATTGGAAAATTAAATTATCCACGATCCATGTTGGGTTGATCATGTTGCTCCATAGCCACCTGAAAATCTGGTATATGTTTTTCGCAAAAAGGGCTGTGCTCCGTAAACCGACCCGAAAAAACAAACCTTTGAAACTGGTTGGTGGTTTCAAGCATTTTTATTTTCCATAATACATGGGATAATCCTTCCCATGGACTAATATTTTGCTGCGGGGTTGAAACCACCAACCAGGAAGATTGAAAAAACCAGCGCCACATAAAACCACAAACCAACTCAACATGAAAACCCAATGCGACCCAAGATCATCCCTAAATCAACTCTTGAAACATATTGAGCAAACCTTAATAAAACCTTAAACCAACCCTAAACCGAGAATTCAACCGACCTTGGATCAATCAGAAATAAACCCTAAACCAACACTAAGCCAACCCTACAAGCAAAGAAACCCTGAGCCAACCAATCCTAAATCAACCCTGGCCCTAGACCAACCACAATATATCTTAAAGCAACCCTATATAAATAAAGCCTTCAACCAGCCTCGACAAAAATCCTAAACCAACCCTAAATTCAACCTTAAACCAACCCCAAACCAACCCTGGATATAGCAAAAATTGGAACCAACCCTGAACAAAATCTCAAGCCAACTCACACCAACCCTGAATAAGACTGTGAACCAACCCAAACTGCCAATAAACCCTCAACCAACCAACCTCCAATAAGACCATCAAACAGTGTTGAGCACTTGTTGAACCGACCCTGAATAAAACCTTAAACCAAACCCAACTAAATCTTGAAGCAGCGTCAAATAGAACCTAAACCAACCATAAATAAAATCCTAAACCAACCCTAAGCAACACCCTAACCCAACCCTACCCAACCAAACCCTAAATCAACCCCAAATACATTCTTAAGCAGCCAAACCAACTTTTAGCCGACCCTAAATGAAAGTTTGCACCAATCCTAGATCAACCCGATCCGAAACATTGACTCAAACCAACCGGAAAGACAGCAAATAAAAACACCCGAGAGAGATTCCCTAAATAAAACCCAAAACAAACCTTAAATGAACACTACAGCAACCCTAAATAAACCTAAAGAACAGCGTAAGCTAATACTCAACTTCAAAAAATGTTCAATCCTACTTACCTGCATCCCCAAACCAAGCCTAAGGAAAATCTTAAAACCAACCCTGAAAAGATTCTAGATAATCTCCCCTCCAACTACTCCCAAATACCTTGAACCAACGCGAAACAAAACCTACAGCAGCGCTATCAAAACTTCATCTGAACCAACCCTAGCAAGCCAAAGAAAATGGGGAAAACAACAGTCGGGAGAAGGGACCAGATTCACCCGACACAAACGGTGCCTGAAAACCCTTATGTAACTATTAAAGGCACTCTAGAAATATCAAGAAACCATCGTTTAGAAGGGAATTTCCACAGAATTGGGACCATTCAGGGGGTGCTTAATATGAACGGGGGGATGGGATTAGCCCTTCACCACTCGTCAAGGTTTGGCAACTTTCCCCTGGCACAGCCAGATGGAAAGCGTCCAATGTACAGTTTCACGATCCTGCCGGCCTCTATGCATTTTGACCCCCAAGTCAAAAGGATTAAAGCCTGGAACCCAAAGTGAATCGCCAGGAGTCCTAATAAATATGGCAAATCATCGTTCATGTTACATGTGATGATTATTATTGATTATATTTGATTATTTATATATACTATACGCCGTTATTTGGGTTCTGCGTTCCAAGTACATTTCAGGGGTGTATTTGGCCATGCAATCCATTCCGTTGCAGCTGGAAGTGAAACGAAGTGAACATGACACGGTATTTGCGACACACCCAGAGCTTTCAAAAGGTCTGGCGGCCAGTCTCAGCTGAACCTGTTGTTGTATAGTTTTGGAATGTTTTGGACGTTTGGATGCTCAGACCTTCCAATTTTGCACGGAGTTCCCTGACAAACAAATTATCGAAGGAAGTTTAGATGTCAAACTTCCGACAATATGGACAGATGGAAAAGCAGAGGTGGGAAGAGTCAGAGAGGAGAAGAGAAGAAGAGAGAAGATGAGAGAAGAGAAAGAGTGAGAAGAAAGAAGATGCAGGTGCGCGAAAAGGTAGCAAAGTCGTGATTCACAGCGTTTTTACATTGATTTGTGGCTCCGGAGGGTCGAAAAGTAGGCTCGCTAAAGCACATTTGGAAGTCAAAAGTGTTAAAAACTGGTGGTCTCGGACCACGTTTGGAAGTGGAGTTGTCGAAAAAGTGCAAGCGTTTGTTGCGCAAATCACGCTTCGAAGTCAAAACGTACAAAGCACCTCAGTGTCGGAGCGCTTTTGGAAGTTGACATGTCCAAAAAGTGCACGCCGTTGTGGCGCGAAGCACATGTCCAAGCCAAAATGTACAAAACACACCATTCTCGGACCACTTTTGGAAGTTGCGATGTCGAAAAAGTGCACGCCGTTGTGGCGCGAAGCACATTTCCAAGTCAACATGTTAAAAACACAACAGGACCACTTTTGAAGGTTCAGATGTGATTTTGCGTGGGGATTCTGCACCTTGCCAAAAGTGAGCAAAACGTGAGGGTTTTGTCGCAGTTTCAACCACAACCACCACTACACTACACTCCACATCACTTCACTGCACTACACTGCACTACACTGCACTACACTACAACTACAACAACTACTACAACTACAACTACAGCTACCACTACACTACACTACACTGATTACATTACACTACTCTACGCTACCACTACCACTACAACTACAACTACACTAATTACACTACACTATACTACACGAAGTACGTTACACTACACTACACTTAATTAATTAATTAATTACACATAATCACACGACACTACACTACACTATATTAATACAACTACAACTGCAACTACACTACACTACACTACGCTACACGTCACTAATAACATTACACTACACTACGCTACGCTACACTACACTCAATTGCACTACACTACACTACAACTACAAGTACATTTGCACTACAATACACTTGCATTACACTACACTACACTAATTACATTGCACTACACTAATTACATTACACTACCCTACGCTACACTACATTATACACTACACTTCACTACACTACACTCCACTAGAACTACAACTACAGCGGAACAGTTAGATAAGAACCGATTAGGAATTTTCCGACCTACCCTTGGGGTTCTTAAGTGCTATAGGTGCAAAATATGGGAAGTATGAACGAGGGCACCCTCAAGTTCTTAACGGGTCAGTTCTTAAAGGGTTCATATGGTGAGGGCTTTGCAAATTCTTAGTAATTTCCCAATTTAGAATTATGTGGAAATAGTGCCTCCGGAGACAGCTCTGCAAGCAGCGAATCCAAAACAGAGCAGCCACCCAAAACAGAGGCAGCACGGGCTGAAAAGCACACGCGCCAACACATGGAGAAAGGGATTTGTTGCGGCGCAGCCGTAGAAAACATAGGTCAAAGCGTTAAAGGGTTGGCAGACACCAAGGCCGGAGGGTCAATAGCTCAGTTGGTAGAGCGTCAACCTAATAAGCGGGAGGTCGGGAGATCGATTTGTACAGGGCATCTTGCACTATGCGGAACATACATGATTTCAGCTTTAGCTTTTCTTGAGTTTTCTTTGTCTGCAGTACACGAGTTGGATGTTCCCTCTCAAGGAACAGGGAAGAAGAAAGGCATCCGCGCAACCAATTTTTTCAAAAATAATCACTATTTGATAATGTTTGGTATGTGTATACCCGTTAAAGGCGAGTAGAGTAAGAACCAGTAGCTAGAATTCCAGGGTACCCTAGGGTTCTTATGCCAATTAGTTGACAGAAAGGGTGTCCAGCAATCCAGCCCCTGAAGTTCTCATTGCAGTAGGTTCTTAAACAGTGGTTTCGCTGTGCGCTGCATTACACTACACTACACTACACTACACTAGTTTCATTACACTACACTACATACACTACACTCCATTCCACTACGCTACGCTACATTACATTCAATTACACTACACTACACTACGTTACGCTACGCTACACTACGCTACACTACACTACTACACTATTATACTTCTACACTACGCATTACACTACACTACACACTACACTACAAGACACCACACTACACCACACCACACCACACTACACCACGCTAACTACAACTACAACTACAACTACGCTACTTTAGACTACACTACAGTAGGCTACCTACATTACATTACAGTACACTACACTCATTACACCTTCACAAATTCAATTGCAACTACACTACACTAATTACACTACACCACAACTACAACTCCACTACGCTACAACTACAGCTGCGCTACACCACACTGCATCCAGCAGTTGTGTGTGAGGTGACCGGCCAGGTGTCCACTGCAACCATTGTAACCATTCCAAAAAACACAACTCCAACCACCTTTCAGTCCATAAGCGGAATCGCTCTGCCATCCGTGATTCACAACAGCCGGTAACCAAGCTCTCCTATAGGTTTCCTATTCTGAAACTTCCGCCACCGCCTTGTGCGGTACTACTGGTAAGCATATATTGCAAATACATGCGTGAACGAAGATTGACATGGTGCTGTCAAGCACATAGATAGCTCAAAGGTTTGTCTTGAGAAAAATGACTGGAACCGCAGTGATTCTAATGCCTGCAGCTTGAACATGAGGGCTGCAAACATTTTGAACCAAGCCACTGTTGGAATCAATGTGCTTGTTCGGCCAACCGTCAACCCACAGCAATTTGAAAACCTATGAGAAACATTGTCCAATCATGCTGGTCCCCTGAACGAGCAGATTCCCTATATAAACCAGGGTGGTTTGTGGACGTTTATCATTAGGGGAAATTATGCAAATACCTTGCCTTCCGAGCACGCACCAACATGGACAAACACACACACAAATGGTAACGGATACATGACCCAGGGGACCGCAGTTGTTGGTTTGTATTGAGTAGTAAACTATAGATAGCTAGGGGTTCCTGCTTTGGGGCATCCAATTTTGACCCATACCTGCATGTTAGGGAGTAGTCCTGATGGGGTCAATCCCACATCACAGCCCGACTGAGAACTCTTTGTGCATGCAGCACCCACCTTGCTAGTGTCACCATATGTCGCTTCAAAATTTTGACCACCTGTGATTTTCCTCTCAACGCTACAGCCCTTTTGGCTTCTCACGAAACCTTGCGGTATTGACTGCCGTCGCTTGTCGGCATGGACGCCCCAGTGTCCCCAGCATCATCGTCAACGAGCAGATGGGTTCAGACACTGAATCCAAGCTGCAAGAATCTGGTAGAAAGGGCTGTTGAACCACAGGCATCAGAAACCCAACCAGCATGTAATGGCAAGTGGCTGCAAGGAAACTGTGATTGATTAGTGTTTGATTAATTGGGGTAAACAAAATCCAGGAAGACTTTGATTGGATAGATCGATACCTTAATCCAACCCTAAACCAACCCCTTATATGCGAATGTACCAAAAGTGGGCTGCGTGCATATGTGATCCATATTCCGAGCTGGAAGACCACCCCTATCATGATTTGCATGATACTTGGCGGATCATCCCGCTTAGTGGTTAGTAAGCCTTCTGAAGAGGTCCTCTAATTTCGGTAATTCCAGACATAACTGGGTTATTATCACCAGCCAGCATACCACCATTTTGATTCATTCCCCACATCTTTGTGTGGGGTTCTTGTTTTTGATTCCGTATCCCGCCTCCTCCTCCTCTCCGCCTCCTCCTCCTCCGCCTCCGCCTCCTTTGTCCCACAACAACTTTGTCACAAATCATCTTTCACACCCAACTTTGTCACACATCATCTTTCACACACACCTTTGTCACACAATAACTTTGTCACACATCATCTTTCACACACAACGTTGTCACACACAACTTCGTCACACATCATCTTTTCACACACACCTTTGTCACACATCATCTTTCACACACAGCTTTGTCACACACAACTTTGTCACACATCATCTTTCACACACACAAACACACACCTTTGTCACACAACAACTTCGTCACACATCATCTTTCACACACAACTTTGTCACACATCATCTTTCACACACAGCTTTTTCACACAACAACTTTGTCACACACACACAACTTTGTCACACATCATCTTTCACACACAACTTTGTCACACAACAACTTTTTGTCACACATCATCTTTCACACACAACTTTGTCACACATCATCTTTCACTTCGTGACATCCACCTTCGTTTTGCGTGGCAGGCGTGTCACTTATGGCATTGGGCTGGCTCTGGTGGCGCGCTTGGGTACTTAGGGCACTGGGCTGGCTCTGGTGACGCGCTTGGACCGGATAGTCGCCGGTGACGCCGCGGCACTTTGCGTGGCAGGCGTGGCACTTGGCGACATGTGTCTTCGTTTCACCTGGCAGGCGTGTCACTTAGTGACATATACCTTCGTTTTGCGTGGCAGGCGTGGCACTTGGCGACACCCACCTTCGTTTTGCATGGCAGGCTTGGCACTTAGGGCACTCGGCTGGCTCTGGTGGTGCGCTTGGACCGGATTATTCGCCGGTGATGCTGCGGCACTTTGAGTGGCAGGCGTGGTACTTAGGGCACTGGGCTGGCTTTGGTGGCGCGCTTGGACCGGATTAGTCTCCGGTGACACCGCGGCACTTTGCGTGGCAGGCGTGGCACTTAGGGCACTGGGCTGGCTCTGGTGGCGCTTGGACCGGATTAGTCGCCAGTGACGCAGGAGCACTTTGCGTGGCAGGCGTGGCACTTGGCGACATTCACCTTGGTTTTGCGTGGCAGTGGCAGGCGTGGTGCTTACTAAGACCACAAAAAGCAGATATTTGCACTTCAGGCACTTAATGAACTTATAAGTATACTATAAGTTACTATTATCCTCCTAATATCTTGTTTAAATATGAGATCTGAAAATATGTTCTTTTAAGTTCCTCTAAATTTTTAGGTGAACTTATAACATAATAATGAAGATATAAGCAAATATAGGCGGTTATTATTTGCAAGTAAGTTAAACGAAGCGAAAATAAGTGAAAATAAGTGAAAATAAGTGAAAATAAGTGAAATAAGAGAAAATAAGGATGTTTTCTTTTTTTCGGCATTTTTCATGGATGATTTACAGGAATGTAGATGTGATCGGATACTGCCTGGAAAGAGTTTCTTTTGTAGGGAACAGTTCTCTGCAGGATACTGCCTGGAAAGATTTATTTCTTTAGGGAACAGTTCTCTCAAGGGTACTGCCTGTTTTTTTTTTTATTTTTCTGGTAGGGAACAGTTCTCTGCCGGTTACTGCCTGGAAAAATATTTTCTTATAGGGAACTATTCTCTGAAAAATACTGCCATATTTTTTTTTTTGGTGGTATAGTTCCTCCCAAGAAAAAAATGTTTTGTGTTAAGAACATTTCCTGTGAAGGATCGTTTTTGGAAATGTCATGAAGTTTTAAAAGAATAGATAAAGTTCTGGAGTGCATGCTTCCTGGATATGAAACGATGTCAGGCTAAAAAATTCTCTCAACAACCTTTCTTGCACAGAAGAAGCAAAGAAGCTTAGAGTTGCAGCTGCAGAAAAAAAATGCAAGAATGAATCAAACTGTTGAAAGTCATCTTCATCTGCTTCTGGCAACTTTGACACATTGGCATGAATATGATGAACCAAAAGAAGAAAAATCAAAAATTTAGATTCTCTTTCTTTTTTGGTTTTCTAATTTTTCTGGATTCTAACTTGTTTTGGCTAGATTTTTTGAATTCTATTTTTTTAGGTTTTCTACAAAAATATGGATTCTATTTTCTTTAGGATTTTCTAAATTGTCTGGAGCCTATTTTTCTTTGATTTCCTGAATTTTCTGGATTCTATTGTTTTTTGTTTTTATATTTTTTTCTGGATTATTTTTTTTTAATTTCTGAATTTTCTGGATTCTGGATTTTCTATTTTTTCCAGATTCCATTTTTTTTTGGTTTCTAAATTTTCTGGAATCTAGATTTTTAAGATTTCTGAATTTTCTGGATTCTGAATTTTCTATTTTTTCCAGATTCTTTTTTTTTGGTTTCTAAATTTTCTGGAATCTAGATTTTTAAGGTTTCAAATTTTTCTGGCTTCTGAATTTTCTAAATTTTCTAGATTCCAGTTTTTTAGTTTCTAAATTTTCTGTTTTTTTTAGATAAATTTCTGAATTTTCTGGGTTCTGGATTTTCTATGTTTTCCAGATTCTATTTTTGTTTGTGGATTTTGAATTTTCTGGATTTTCTGAATTTATTGAATTTTCTGAATTCTGAATTTTCTGAATTTTCTGAATTTTCTGAATTTTCTGAATTTTCTGAATTTCCTGAATTTTCTGAATTTTCTGAATTTTCTGAATTTTCTGGGTTTCTGAATTTTCTGAATTTTCTGAATTTTCTGACTTTTCTGAATTTTCTGAATTTTCTGAATTTTCTGAATTTTCTGAATTTTCTGAATTTCTGAATTTTCTGAATTTTCTGAATTTTCTGAAATTTCTGAAAATTCTGAATTTCTAAATTTTTGAAATTTTCTGAGTTTTCTGAATTTTCTGAATTTTCTGGATTCTGAATTTTCTAGATTCCTTTTTTTGGTTTCTAAATTTCTGGAATCTAGATTTTTAAGATTTCTGAATTTTCTGGATTCTGAATTTTCTAGATTCATTTTTTTTGGTTTCTAAATTTTCTGAAATCAAGATTTTTAAGATTTCTGAATTTTCTGGATTCTGGATTTTCTATTTTTTCCAGATTCTTTTTTTGGTTTCTAAATCTTCTGGAATCTAGATTTTTAAGATTTCTGAATTTTCTGGATTCTGAATTTTCTGATTTTTTGGATTTTCTGAATTTTCTGAATTTTCCAGAAACTATTCAATACAGAAACTGTCAATTCCTTAAATTATATTTTCCAGAAACTGTTCACTACAGAAACTGTTTTGTCCTTAAATTATATTTTCCAGAAACTGTTCACTACAGAAACTGTTCTTTCCTTAAATTATATTTCACAGGAAGTTTTCACTACATAAACTGTCCTTTTCCTAACAGTATACCTTACAGAAACTATTCACTACAGAAACTGTCCTTTCCTTAAATTATATTTTCCAGAAACTGTTCACTACAGAAACTGTTTTGTCCTTAAATTATATTTCACAGGAAGTTTTCATTACATAAACTGTCCTTTCCTAACAGTATACCTTACAGAAACTATTCACTACAGAAACTGTCCTTTCCTTAAATTATATTTTCCAGAAACTGTTCACTACAGAAACTGTTTTGTCCTTAAATTATATTTCACAGGAAGTTTTCACTACAGAAACTGTCCTTTCCTTAAATTATATTTCATAGGGGGTTTTCATTATAGAAACTAACCTTTCCTTAAGTTATATTCATCAGAAATGGTTCACTACAGAAACTGTCCTTTCCTGACAGTATACCTTACAGAAACTGTTCACTACAGAAACTGTCCTTTCCTTAAATTATATTTCACAGGAAGTTTTCAATATAGAAACTGTCCTTTCCTTAAATTATATTTCCCAGAAACTGTTCACTACAGAAAGTGTCCTTTCCTGACAGCATACCTTTCCTGAAAGAAAGACAAAACATATCATTTATTCCAAAGGAAAAAAAACCGACGGCTAATTTCAAAAACACCCACAAAAAAAACACAAATAAAGAAAGCAAACCAAAAAACAAAAACAAAAAAAAAAAAAAAAAAAAAAAAACACGACAAAAAAAAACAAAATACAAAAAACAACAAAACAAACAAACAAAACACAAAACACAAACAACACAAAAAACAACCCACAAAAACAACCAAAACCCAAACAAAAAAAACACACAAAAAAAAACAACCCCCAACCAAAACATCAAAAAAACGTATAAAAGAAAAATACATCGTCTATAATCAAATCTGATCCTAAAAAAATAAGTGAAAATAAGTGAAAATAAGTGAAAATTAGTCAAAATAAGGAAAAATCACTTCTATGATAAGTTCATATAACTACTAATATCTTCATTAAGTGCCTAAAGTGAAAATATCTGCATTTTGTGGTCTTAGTAGGGCACTGGGCTGGTTTTGGTGGCACGCTTGGAATTAATCGCCAGTGCCGCCACGGCACTTTGCGTGGCAGGTGTGGCACTTGGCGACATCCACTTTCGTTTTGCGTGGCAGGCGTGGTACTTAGGGCACTGGGCTGGCTCTGGTGGCGCGCTTGGACCGGATTAGTCGCCGGTGACGCCGCGGCACTTTGCGTGGCAGGCGTGGCACTTGGCGACATGTGTCTTCGTTTCACCTGGCAGGCGTGGCACTTAGTCTTAGTAACATATACTGTACCTTTTGCATGGCACTTGGCGACATCCACCTTCGTTTCGCGTGGCAGGCGTGGTACTTAGGGCACTGGGCTGGGTGTGTTGTCGCGCTTGGACCGGATTAGTCTCCGGTGACACCGCGGCACTTTGCGTGGCAGGCGTGGCACTTGGCGACATGTGTCTTCGTTTCATGTGGCAGGCATGGCACTTAGTTACATATACCTTCGTTTTGCGTGGCAGGCGTGGCACTTGGCGACATCCACCTGCGTTTTGCGTGGCAGGCGTGCCGCTTGGAGACATCCACCTTCGTTTTGTGTGGCAGGCGTGGCACTTAATTAGGGCACTGGGCTGGCTCTGGGCCGGTGACGCGCGTGACATCCACATTCGTTTTGCGTGGCATCCACCTTCGTTTTGCGCGGTAGGAGTCGCACTTGCTCACATCCACTTTCGTTTTGCATGGCTGGTGTGGCACGTGTGGCACTCGGTCACATTCACCTTCGTTTTTGCGTGGCAGGCATGGCACTTGTCTTATCGTGCTGGCTCTTGGTCGCCACACACCATCTTTGTCACACACAACTTTCACACACCATCTTTTTCACACACAACTTTGCCACGCACTTCGCACACAACTTTGTCACACACCCGCTTTCACACACGATCTTTCACGGTACTCGTATCATGTAGTTCTGCTTTGGTCGTTTTGGCCCAAGCAGAAATTGCAGACAACAAACCTGCGTGTTCTAGCATAGTCAGTCCAGTTGAAGTAGCAGTTGCATTGCGCAATGTTTCAGTTACACGGCCTGTGTAAGTTTGTCGTGTTTTGGCCTGTTTAATTTTCCGGCATGTTTCACCATCTTCTGCTTCGGCATGTTTACTCTTTCGGCCTGTTTAAGTTTGTCATGTTTCGGCCTGTTTTATTTTCCGGCATGTTTATTAACCACCTTCTTCTTCGGCATGTTTCTTCTTTCGGCTTGTTTACCTGTGTCATGTTTTTTAACCACCTTCTTCTTCCGCATGTTTCTTCTTTCAGCTTGTTTACTTGTGTCATACCTCGGCATGTTTTATTTTCCGGTGTGTTTAACTACCTTCTTCTGCGTCTTGAGCAGCGCTGAGCAGCGCTGACGTGGAAACAGCGTCAAGCTTTCGCATGTTTATTCTTTCGGCTTGTTTAATTTTGTCATGTTTCGGCATGTTTAATTTTCCGGCATGTTTGACCACCTTGTTCCTCGGCATGTTTATTCTTTCGGCTTGTTTAAGTTTGTCATGCTTCGGCATGATTTATTTTCCGGCATGTTTAACCACCTTCTTCTCGGGCATGTTTATTCCCCACATCTTTGCGTGGGGTTCTTGTTTTTGATCCTGTATCCCACCGCCTCCTCCGCCTCCGCCTCCTCCTCCTCCGCCTCCTCCGTTTCACACACCAACGTTCACACACCAACTTTGTCACACACCAACTTCCACACACCATCTTTCACACACCATCTTTGTCACACACCAACTTTGTCACACACCACCTTTCACACACCAACTTTCACACACCATCTTTCACACATCCTCTTTCACACACTATCTTTCACACACCATTTTTTACACACAAACTTTGTCACACACCAACTTTGCCACACCAACTTTGTCACACACCAACTTTGTCACACACCAACTTTGTTACACCAACTTTGTCACACACCAACTTTGTTACACCAACTTTGTCACACACCAACTTTGTCACACACCATCTTTCACACACCATCTTTGTCACACACCAACTTTCACACACTGCGTGGCAGGCGTGGCACTTGCTCACTTCCACTTTGGCACTTGGCGACATCCACCTTCGTGTCGTGTGGCAGGTGTGGCACTTGGCCACACTCACCTTCGTTTTTGCGTGGCAGGCGTGGTGGCGCGCTTGGTCACCGGTGACGCCGCCCAACTTTGCGTGGCAGGCGTGGCACTTGGCAACATCCACCTTCGTTTCGCGTGGCAGGTGTGTGGCACTTGGTCACATTTACCTTCGTTTCGCGTGGCAGGGATGGCACTTATGGCACTGGGCTGGCTCTGGTGGTGCGCTTGGGCGCGCTGGGGCGCGCTGGGGCACGCTTGGTCGCGAATGACGCCGCCCAACTTTGCGTGGCAGGCGTGGCACTTGGCGACATCCATCTTCGTTTCGCGTGGCTGTGGCACTTGTCTACATCCACCTGCGTTCTGCGTGGAAGGCGTGGCACTTGGTCACTTTCACTTTGGCCCTGGCGACGTCCTTCGTTTCGCGTGGCAGGTGCTGGGTGCCCCCCTCTAGTTGTAACTAAGTTGCGAGACATAAGATAGTTGGAATGAAGTTATAAGTAACTTATAGCGAGTAACTTGTAAATTAGTTACTGAATTTACAACTAAGTTTTAAGTTCCGTAACTTATTTTGGTTGTTTTTTGAACAGTTTTTTTGATAGTTCTCGTTGCTTTTCTACTTTTTGTGGTTTCTTTGGAAAAGTGTAGTTTATTTAACTTTTTTTCGTACTTTTTTAGTCAAACAGCCGTTTTGTCTATATGAGCGTTCTCATTTTGGCCTGTTCGCAGAATCAAAATGAAATCATGAGCCTAATGTGAAGATACTATTGTTTTGCTCCTGTGTAAACATTACATGAAAACTGTATATACATATTTTTTCAAATATGTATATATTATATACACATATAGTTATAAATATTAAATAAATTAATGTACACTGTACACATGTTATGGTAGTAAATACAGGTCGATTTTCGTGACGAAGGCGAGTAGGTTTCCAGCAGCGGCGCCTCCAAATCAGAAGAAACCTCAACAAGAGATTTTGCGATTGGAAATCAAACCTTCCCTATACAGACTTCCTTTTCTATAGGCCCGCTATACCGAGGGACCTAGCATGCCCAACATGGGCCTGATTTAAATCCCCGAATGGCATGAGCGCAAAAAGCATCATATGACCCAACATGGGCCGGACAGGAAACAAAATGCTCAAATCAAAATTTACAAATCATGTTGCCCACATCAAACCACAGATTTCCACCGTTGTGGAAATTTGTGGGTGGCTGTGGGTGTAGTCTTGGCTAAAGGCCACCCACAAATTTCCACACATTTCCACCGCTGTGGGCATTTGTGGTTTTATGTGGGTGGATGTGGGTATAGAATTTCTAAATAATAAGAAACATGATGACAATACTACCACCTCATCCATATGAACCTCTAAAGATACAATCCATTTAGCATGAAACTATATCCGGAGCCCGAAACGGCTACGTGCTTGTGCTCAAAATCAAGAGGCACTACCAAAAAACGATGGCCCGTTCTTCTCGTTCTCCTTTCGTTCTTTCGTTGCTGTTGTTGTCAAAGAGCAACACAGCAGCCAGATGACCCGTTCTTCTACTTCTCCTTTCTTTCTTTTGTCGCTGTTTTTGTTCAAGAAACAGCGCAGCAGCACGATGACCCGTTCTTCTACTTCTCCTTTCGTTCTTTCGTCGCTGTTGTTGTTAAAGAAACAACGCAGCAACTACTATATATGATATTACTTTTTGTAACTATGATATCGGTTGAATAACATGTGCATAGTATACAAATGTATGTACAGGTTCTTGCACATATAAATATATATATACATATATATATAAAACTATAGTTTCGTACAAAGTTTCGCCAAATTCAACTTGAAAAGACAGATGGATCAATCGAGAACCTGTTTCTGGATCCGAAAACAACAATGCAGTCAAAAAGAGTCTTTCTGGCTACGAAAACATACGGAAATCAATAAATCAACGAAAAATCAAAATAAAAAAGGCTAAGTTCTGTAACTTTTTACTAAGTTTTAAGGTTGCAAACTTATAATTCACATATAGTTAATCTATCTGGAGCATCTAAGATGTAAGTTCCAACAGAAGATAAGTAAGTTACTCCAACTTATAAGCTGCTCAACCTATGTTATAAATTAAGTTGCGCGACTTATAACTAATGTAACTAGGGGGGGGCACCCAGTGTGGCACTTGGTCACATTCACCTTCGTTTTGCGTGGCAGGCGTGGAACTTATGGCACTGGGCTGGCTCTGGTGGCGCGCTTGGGCGCGCTGGGGCGCGCTTGGTCGCCGGTGACCGCCGCCCAACTTTGTGTGGCAGGCGTGGCACTTAAACATCCATCTTCGTTTCGCGTGGCAGGTGTGGCACTTGGCGACATCCACTTCTGCGTGGCAGGCGTGGCACTGATGGCACTGACTTTGCGTGGCAGGCGTGGCACTTGGCGACATCCAACTTCTTTTCGCGTGGCAGGTGTGGCACTTGGCGACATCCATCTGCGTTCTGCGTGGCAGGCGTGGCACTTGGTCACTTCCACTTTAGCACTTGGCGACATTCATGTCCGTTTCGCGTGGCAGGTGTGGCACTTGGCGACATCCACCTTTGTTTCGCTTGGCAGGTGTGGCACTTGGTCACATTCACCGTCGTTTTGTGTGGCAGATGTGGCACTTATGGCACTGGGCTGGCTCTGGCGCGCTGGGGCGCGCTTGGTTGCCGGTGACGCCGCCCAACTTTGCCTGGCAGGCGTGTCACTTGGCGACATCCACCTTCGTTTCGCGTGGCAGGTGTGTGGCACTTGGTCACATTCACTTTCGTTTCGCGTGGCAGGGGTGGCACTTATGGCACTGGGCTTCGTTTTGCGTGGCAGGCGTGGCACTTATGGTACTGGGCTGGCTCTGGTGGCGCGCTGGGGCGCGCTGGGGCACACTTGGTCGCCAATGACGCCGCCCAACTTTGCGTGGCAGTCGTGGCACTTGGCGACATCCATCTTCGTTTCGCGTGGCTGTGGCACTTGTCTACATCCACCTGCGTTCTGCGTGGCAGGCGTGGTACTTGGTCACTTCCACTTTGGCACTTGGCGACATCCACCTTCGTTTCGCGTGGCAGGTGTGGCACTTGGCGACATCCACCTTCGTTTCGCGTGGCAGGTGTGTGGCACTTGGTCACATTCACTTTCGTTTCGCGTGGCAAGGGTGGCACGGATGGCTCTGGTGGCGCGCTTGGGCGCGCTGGGGCACGCTTGGTCGCCAATGACGCCGCCCAACTTTGCGTGGCAGGCGTGGCACTTGGCGACATCCAGCTTCGTTTCGCGTGGCTGTGGCACTTGTCTACATCCACCTGCGTTCTGCGTGGCTTGGTCACTTCCATGTTCATGGCGACATCCACCTTCGTTTCGCGTGGCAGGTTTGGAACTTGGTCACATTCACCTTATTATAGTTTTGCGTGGCAGGCGTGGCATATATGGCACTGGGCTGGCTCTGGTGGCGCGCTGGGGCGCGCTTGTTCGCCGGTGACGCGGCCCAATTTTGCGTGGCAGGGGTGGCAGGCGTGGCACTTGGCGACATCGATCTTCGTTTCGCGTGGCAGGTGTTGCCGGTGCTGATTTCAATAAAAATGTCTGCAGTGATGCCGCATGTCAGTGCCTACCTGGAACTCAGTTTATGTTTTGTGCCGGTTTACATTTTCTTATCCAGCAATGAACTTTTCGTTTTGTGCAGTCACATCTGTAAGTGACATGCTTTGATGTCTCTACACGGCATCTTGGGACCCTGCACCTTGTTCTTTTGCCACACACCATCTTTCACACACCGCTTTGTCACACACCATCTTTCACAAACAACTTTCACACACACGATCTTTCACACACAAATTTGTCACATACAACATTTTCTTCGTCGCACACCATCTTTCACATACCACTTTGTCACACACAACTCTTCACATACAACTTGTTTATACTTGTTTTACTTCTCGATCCTCCACCACCTCCTTTGTCTTTCCTTCCTCCCCCCTCCCTGCCACAACATTTGTTGCTCATTATTGGAAGAAGTTGACTTGTGGGGTTATCCGGTCCTTTAATTTTTGATGATTACCCTCTGGTTATCTGACGCAAACATGGACAATCACATTTTTCCCGGGAGCGTCTGAGCGCAGGGTTCTTCCAATAGTGGGGGTCTGCATCTTATCTTCTCATCTTCACATCTTCTCATCTTCACATCTTCTCACTTCACATCTTCTCACTTCACATCTTCTCATCTTCACATCTTCTCATCTTCACATCTTCTCATCTTCACATCTTCTCATCTTCACATCTTCTCATCTTCACATCTGCTCATCTTCACATCTTCTCATCTTCACATCTGCTCATCTTCACATATGCTCATCTTCACATCTTCTCATCTTCACATCTTCTCATCTTCACATCTTCTCATCTTCACATCTGCTCACCTTCACATCTTCTCATCTTCACATCTGCTCATCTTCACACCTGCTCATCTTCACATCTTCTCCTCTTCACATCTTCTCATCTTCACATCTGCTCATCTTCACATCTTCTCATCTTCACATCTTCTCATCTTCACATCTTCTCATCTTCACATCTTCTCATCTTCACATCTTCTCATCTTCACATCTGCTCACCTTCACATCTTCTCATCTTCACATCTGCTCATCTTCACATCTGCTCATCTTCACATCTTCTCCTCTTCACATTTTCTCATCATCTTCACAAATTCACATCTTCACATCTGCTCATATTCACATCTTCTCATCCTCACATCTTCTCCTCTTGCCCTCTTGGCCTCTTGCCCTCTTGCCCTCTTCTTCGCATCTTCTCATCCTCACATCTTCTCATCTTCACATCTTTACATCTTCACATCTTTTCATCTTCACATCTGCTCATCTTCACATCTTCACATCTGCTCATCTTCACATCTTCTCATCCTCATATCTTCACATCTTCACATCCTCACATCTTCACCCCTTTTGCACGAAACGAGGTTCGGTCGCCAAAAACTGAGGTAAAATTGCGGTTTCAAAGTGTCCGCCGCAACCCTTTCGCACGAAACGAGGTTCGATCGCCAAAAACTGAGGTAAAATTGCGATTTCAAAGTGTCTGCCGCAACCCTTTCGCACGAAACGAGGTTCGATCGACAAAAACTGAGGTAAAATTGCGATTTCATGTCCCGCGAACCCTTCCGCACGAAATGAGGTTCGATCGTCAAAAACGGTGTGTAAACGCGTCTGTGTGTGAAAGCGTCTGTGTGTAAAAACGTCTGTGTGTAAACGCGTCTGTGTGTAAAAGCGTCTGTGTGTAAAAGCGTCTGTGTGTAAAAGTGTCTGTGTGTAAAAGTGTTAGTGTGTAAACGCGTCTCTGTGTCAAAGCTTTTGTGTGCAAAAGTGTTTGTGTGTCAAAGCTTTTGTGTGCAAAAGTGTCTGTGTGTCAAAGTGTTTGTGTGTAGAAGCGTCTGTGTAAAAAAGCGTCTGTGTGTAAACGCGTCTGTGTGTAAAAGCGTCTGTGTGTAAAAGCGTTTGTGTGTAAAAGCGTCTATGTGTAAAAGCGTCTGTGTGTAAAAGCGTCTGTGTGTAAAAGTGTTAGTGTGTAAAAGCGCCTGTGTGTAAAAGCTTTTGTGTGCAAAAGTGTCTGTGTGTCAAAGTGTTTGTGTAAAAGCGTCTGTATGTAAAAGCGTTTGTGTGTAAAAGCGTCTGTGTGTAAAAGCGTCTCTGTGTAAAAGCGTCTGTGTGTAAAAGCGTCGGTGTGAAAAAGTGTCTGTGTGTAAAAGCTTCTGTATGTGAAAGCGTCTGTGTGTAAAAGCATCTGTGTGTAAAAGTGTTTGAGTGTAAAAGTATTTGTATGTAAAAGCGTCTGTGTGTAAAAGCGTCTGTGTGTAAAGGCGTCTGTGTGTAAAAGCTTCTGTGTGTAAAAGCGTATGCGGCGTGTAAAAGCTTCTATGTGTAAAAGCGTCTGTGTGTAAAAGCGTTTGTGTTTAAAAGTGTCTGTGGTG
Source organism: Cladocopium goreaui (assembly GCA_947184155.2). Classification (NCBI taxonomy): domain Eukaryota; class Dinophyceae; order Suessiales; family Symbiodiniaceae; genus Cladocopium; species Cladocopium goreaui. Next base: position 204,265 of record CAMXCT020000254.1, on the reverse strand, counting down.
TAAAAGCTTTTGTGTGTAAAAGTGTTTGTGTGTAAAAGCGTCTGTGTGTAAAAGCGTCTGTGTGTGAAAGCTTCTGTGTGTAAACGCTTCTGTGGCTAAAAGCTTTTGTGTGTAAAAGTGTTTGTGTGTAAACGCGTCTGTGTGTTAAAGCGTTTGTGTGTAAAAGCGTCTGTGTGTAAAAGCGTCTCTGTGTAAAAGCTTTTGTGTTTAAAAGCGTTTGTGTGTAAAAGTGTTTGTGTGTAAAAGCGTCTGTGTGTAAAAGCGTCTGTGTGTAAAAACGTCTGTGTGTGAAAGTGCCTCTGTGTAAAAGCTTCTGTGTGTAAAAGCTTTTGTGTGTAAAAGTGTTTGTGTGTAAAAGTGTCTGTGTGTAAAAGCGCCTGTGTGCAAAAGCGTCTGTGTGTGAAAGTGCCTCTGTATAAAAGCTTCTGTGTGTAAAAGCGTTTGTGTGTAAAAGCTTTTGTGTGTAAAAGTTTCTGTGTGTAAAAGTGTTTGTGATGCAAATTATTGTCGTGTACTTGTGCTATATTGTCTTGATACTCCTCTTCTTGTCTGCCTATAATACATCTTTAATATTGTTTTGTCATATGGTGTCTCCATACTAACAAGAGAAGACCCTGCTCCTCTACGCTCTCGGGCCATCCGTCGTCTAGTTTGATAGTAAATCTGATAAATCATCTGTAAATAGGCTGTTTTCCATAGCGAACTGCTAAATAATCTGATGGCAACTATCCAAACTAATCCCATTACATCCCATTTTTATCCCGTAATATTCCCATAACTTGCCACTATACTTATCCATTTCATCTACATTTATTATATATAATATATATAATCTACCCACAGCCATCCTCGAATCGGAGCAAGGAATGCCTCCGCAATGATCGAGGAGCTATTCGAAGATGCCGGAAACAGCTCTTTTTCGGCGAGATCCAGCGGCTGCTTGAAAAAACCGCCATTGGTTGCGGTTGATTCATGATGTTGAGGATTTAACCATCATTTTTAGGGGTTTCAAGCATCAACCATATGGATCTATATGATGCTATATGGGGACATGATTGATACGTGATATACTTGGTTGATGATTTTGTCGGAGGTATATACAAATTATATTATATATGCGTATATGCCCAGGCCTTCAAACAGAAAGTTTAACATCGACATACAGAAATACTACAGTAAGCTTAACCATGGTGGGCCCCCCGTCTCTCCCTGGCAGAACCTGTTAAGCCGGAAGATACTCATCAAGATCTCTCCCACGCCATCGACCAAGCCCGCTGCAATCCTTGTGTGCCCGCGCACCGGATGAGTCGTCCCGAGCACACCTTCAGCTCGTCCAACAACCCGGAGCTGGTGCCTGGCTTGTTGCCGCGGCATCGGAACCCTTGGGGCTTAAGCTTGACAACTCCATGTTTCAGGTTTTACTCCGTCTCCGGCTCCGTCTTCCTGTTGCCAGCAACGATGGGCATTGCCATTTTTGCGACGGGATTGCAGACCGATGGGGTGACCACGCTCGTGCCTGTCCTTGCGGCGGGGACAGGATGAAACGGCACAATCGGCGTGCCAAGTGAGTTCGGGGTTTGCTTTTTGTAGTTTTTTTTTAGTTGGTCCGCCTCTAAGAGCCCGGGCATCCCGTCGCCCTTGTGGTTGTTTTTCTTTTGCCATCCCTTTTTGCCTGAAGGGCCACCGCTGCACATCCCCCCATGCGCATAGTTTTTTTTTTTTTTCCACCTCTATAGGGTGTTTTTTGCCCTTGTGCCCTCGGGAGAGGCTGCAGTCCGGATGGCAATTCAATTGCTAGGTTCATGTCTTTGATTCCTGCATATTTCTGCAGCCCGAATCCCATTGACTTGTCAATATTCATGCGAAGCAGTGTATCGGGCGGAAGAGCTGACATACTTCGATCCTAGATTGAACCTACATCGATCCTAGACGGTGCCCCCCAAAAATGTTATCGTGAAGTGCCCGTGAAGTTGCGTGACATATCCGTGAAATACTAAGTTTACCCATGCTAAGTTTACACGTGAAGAGCTAAGTCTATCCCAGCTGACCGATCCTGCACAGTACTTCGGCCCAGAGAAACCAATCCCAGAGCCCAGAACACACATTTCCGGCAAAAAACAAGACCATGGTTAAACTTAGTATTTAATCAGTACTATTTAATAGCAAATGCCAAGTTCAACTTAGCATTAATTGTTTTAATGCTGAAAGTTAAGCTTCAACGTGGGACGGGTTGATCATTGTGCTCCGGGTGTTATTCACCTACCGGATCCATTATATAAATTATATATATATATATAACGAATAGTTCATGAAATGACGGGTTTGAACACTGTTCACTTGCGGGACCCAGGAATGGTAAGTGGGGCAAATAACCCCATGTAGACCATCAAACTCCTAGGAGACCAGCCACTGCTTGGGATGCATTCCCAATCTCCAAATCGTGGAGAATAAGCAGCACTAAGGGGGTATGAAGCAGCGATAATGGGGATATATATATATATATAGCTATATATAGCTTGTAATTTCAACAGCGAGATGATTTGGGCAAGTCCCAAAATGTGGAAACCCACATTGGAGTCTTTTGCGGTGCCCTATCTTCAAGCAAGCCAATGAGTTAGTAATTATTCAATCTGGGTAAATTAAATAACGGCCTCACTTGCGACGTCACCGTACTTCATGGCTAGGATTGGGGGAATCATCCGGAAATGGCCGTATTCATAAGGTTGTTGAATTCCTACAGTTTGTCCAGATTTCATACGTGAAATGAATTTCCTTCATTTATGCAGTTATGCATGTTGATCCGAGTGTCTGATGGCTACAGGGGTGTGAACAATCAAAACGGGATCTTCAGCAACAAGACACCCCTGCGGTTGGCTGTTTAGGGTGATTTTACTGGATGCTCACTAGCATGTCGCTCGCATTGGTGGTTAGACTTGGGGGCTCCCAAATGACCAAACATTTCAGGCTGGTGAATGTTTGTTACCCAGATGGTATCCAAGTTTGAGGATTCAGCCCTTCTAAAGGCGAACCATTCCAGGAATGCATGATTACTGTACTTGGAGCTGTGCCTGAATCCCGAAGATTCCGATGAAATTCAGTAATTAATTCGACATGCACACACCACAATTGTCTCCCATCACCAAACAAAACACGCATGAATTCTTGATGTCCAAGTGCATCAATCCCCACGGGTATATATTAATCGGATATTATTAGTTCATGATTGGCATGAAAAAAATCACCAACACATGATTCCATTAGCAACCCCCATGAAATCCCCACGACACTTGGCTTTTTATTGGTACTTGGACGTGCAGTTCCAGTTCTAAGTGGCTAAATATAAATATAAATAAATGAAATTTTAAATATTAAAATTATAAATTATATAATCCCTTCCTCCTAAAATTAAACGCACCCCCCATTACTAAACACGGCAGGTAGTTTTTAGTATTAGGGGGGTATTTATTACTAGGGAACCCTATTAATAAAATTAAACCCGTAACAATAAAAACTATTTTTTCCAATCTCAAAATCAATTAAATTTCTTTAAATAATGCGATTGAAATATTGCCAAAAATTAGATTTAGAAGCTTCCCCCTAATATTAAACTAAAACCCTTAATAATAAAAACTATTTTTTCCGATCTCAAAATCAGTTAAATTTCTTTAAATAACGCGATTAAAATATTGCCAAAATTTGGATTTAATATTGGCAAAAATTGGATTTCCAAGCTTGCCCCTAATACTGAATTAATAACCTTAATATAAAAAATTAAAAAAATCGGACGGACCCTAATAATAAACACCCCGGGGTTGACTAGTTTTTAGTATTAGGGGGGAATACCCACAAATGGTAGCTTGATTTTTAATTTATTTTCTAAAGGGGATCAATTAAAAGTAAAAGTCAAATTGGCCAATTTGAAATTTTCAAAAATACGAGATGGACACTAGTTTTTAGTATTTGGGCGGGGTTTACTATTATATACACCCGTATCCTTGCGCAGGACTCTTTTTCAGCCTGAAGCTGTTCAGCCTTCTAATATTTCAGCCCGGGCAGGGCTTTCAGCCTGCAGGTGTTTTTTCTGCCCGAATCAGTTTTGTTGACTTTTGGGGCTGTGAACAAGTGGGGTTGACGCTAATGAAATATATCCAAGTGAATCATTTTACACAACCATTTTCCGTTTTGAAATGTTTCATTGAGTTTTTTTATGTCTATGGTTTTCCCATCCGAAATTGCTAAAAACCGAAACCCGATTCAGCCTAAAATTCTGTCTCAGGCTGAAATTATGGCCCGCTTGAGGTTCTAGGTGTAACCATAGATGTAGGGGCCCCATATCCCAAGTTGTCGCAGTTATTTCCCCATGGTTTTCCTCATAAAAGTCACCTCCACATTTTTGAGGTCATGAAACGGCACCGGCCCAGAGCCAGCAGATCGAAGCGACCTTCGTTCCTGTGGGCGCAGGTGGGAGGATGATCCCCATATCTTCCCATGACTATGGGATCCCCAATAGCTGGATGGTTTAGTTCATGGAAAATCCGTTTTGAAAAATGTCTGATTTAGGGGTACCCCTATTTTAGGAAACCTCCATATTGGTCAACATGGGGATGCGTCGACACCTCTTAAATTGCCATATTTGGAAAAATAAGCAGCCATGAACGAGCTATTTTAGGTTGGGGTGCCAAGGTCTTGACCCATAACCATATAATCCCCGGATATCCCCAGACTAATCATCGACCAATGTTGGATTGTTGAGCAGCCCCAAACAAAATGGAAACTGCTTAAAGCTTGAAGATCATGGAAGAGAGGCCGCTGAAAGAACTTTTTTGTCGCTTGGGGGATACGTAGGATACATCTGGGATCTACTGAGAGGATGCACACCGATGGCATGATTTTTCTTGGCGATATACATCTCTACCTGACAAAGCTGTAGCCTATTTCCAAATACCCGCATGTATCCCACATGATATCCCCATAAAAGTGTTTTAAATCCTGATGCAGGATCGGGAGTCCCTGATTTCCAGGGGCGCTTCCCATCCCTGAACGGATTAAAAAAACATCCGCAGGGCGACCATTGACTGCAGCATTGCTGGCAGCGTTACAGGAGCGCGTTTTTTGGGCCGGGGGAAGCTGACCAGAAGTCACACAGCTATGGTATAGATGGCCCATTTACAGACGCTTTACCAATGATGACTTTCCATAGTTTCCATCATTTTTTACATGGTGGTGCCCCCAGGCCTTATGTTTGATGGTTTATAGAGCCCAACAACTATAGTTCTACATACGCGCAAACGCACAGATATATATATATATATAATATACATATATATATTATATATATATGCACACATTTCTATACGCACCCTAAACCATAAAATTCAGCTCGTGAACTTAACCAACTTGCAGTAGCTATCGTTTGGGGGGGGGCCACTTTGTGGACACACACACACACACACGAGACGAACATACGGATATGTCAATGGACGTTAGTGGGAAACAATCAAACAAATCAATCATGTGATATGTGATTGTGTCTGAGAATGGGGCATATATAATACCTCCCAACAAAACCATTAAGTCATATGGACCATTGGCTTTTAATAGCTTTTACACCATGGGATTTGACTGTGTACGTTGATCACTATGCCTATGCTACTGCTGGAAGCCGTTCACTTCAATGATGTTGGCTTAATTTTAATTTATACATCTTTTTTTGAGATTGATTGGGTAGATTATCCAGCTAAGATTAAAGTAACTAAGTAGGGAAACAACAAACCACCAACGAAAAAAAACATTGAAAGTTACCAGAAAAGTTACTTAAACCACCAATCAACCACCGGTTTAGAAGTTTCGCTTTTTGAAAGTGTGCGGCGTCTTGCGCATTTTCTCCACAGGGATCTCACCTGCCCAAATAACAACCGCAATGAGAGATGATAAGGGGTCAGTCTTCGACAAGGCTTGAAACAGTGGAAACAAAAAAACGCAATGCAAATTGAATAGTAGAATAGTACTTAACAGTACTTATACTTTCTTACACTGTGCATTTGCTGCCATTTAACTTTAAAATCACGGAGTGTATGCTTCCATCTCGCCATCGGCCGGTTGCAAGGACCATGGGGATGGCAAATGTCAATCAAGACTTGCTTTAGCAGGGTTTCGCTGTTTTTTGCTGTTTGTCTTCCCGAAATGGACCGCGAAGGGAAACATCTACCCACTATCTACCCGCTTCAAAAGTCTTATTAGAAAGTCGGGGCACATGGGGTACATGTACATACATGCGCTATATATATAATTATATACATGTATACATATGCATATGCATATACACACACACATATATATATATATATATATATATTGTGCGTATATATATATATATAATGATATTTATTTACTTTTTGAATTATAATTATATATCTATATAACTGTGTATATATATATATATTTACAAGTATACAACATGTATAAATGTGTAATGTACAATAACGCGTCTACCTTTGTATTGGGTTCGGATTTTGCAAACATTGCTATGTTTGGTTGGGTCCCGTGTGTTTTTGTCTTGCCAGCTCCTTTCTTGGTCGTCAAATCCAAGGTAATCCGTGCGTATTCTTTAACTCTGCACAGGGCTGTCGCCACGGACGCATGTGTGCATACTGTGCCTTGTGCCGAGCCGGCCTTCCATGTTGCAAGGGAAGGACGCCAAGTTAGGCACTGAATTTATGTATGGATCCCCGTTGAAATTTCCCCCATGACATGGCCGGTCTCAAGGCCCATATAAGCCTGATTTCTAGGGTCATTTTGTAGGAAATCACTTTCCAGATCCCAGCCTGCCTGCACCTTTCCATATTGTAAGAGCAATAAAGTACATAATTTAGGCAGAAAATCACTATCATATAGACATGTCAAAATCCAATTTGAAAACTTGGCTGGGTTGGGGCCATTCATTTTGTAAGGAATCCCTTTGTTGATTTTAGTGGTCATTTTGTAGGCAGTTGTTGCTATTCTTGGGAAACGAGCTGCGCGCCCAATTCTGCATAGATTTTGGCTGTTGCATTTGCTTATTCAGACCTTAAGTACGTTTCCGGCTCTCCCCAATTTCTATTTGGGCCCATGGGCAGTTCCATTTTGGAATTTGTTCGGTTTTCGAGGCGCCTTACAAATCTGTGACGACTTGCTCTTGAAACTTAGTGGCTTTGCACCTGTCATACCCAGGCTCAACAATGTAGGGTGGCGTAGGACCAAAGATCGATACAGCGATGAGTACGGGAAGCTGTGTCGACCAAAACGGGAAGTGAAACCTGGGAAATAGATGGCTGGGTTGCAAAATGCAAGGGTTTTCATGGCAGATTGATAAATCACGAAAGTCCATGTGAGCAGGCGCGCAGCAGTTGGAGGAACACATGGAACTGGAACCTGAGTCCCTGCCATTTTGTATGGGAAAATGTTTCAATAGCTTAATGTGTAGAATGACCATAGGCGAGGCAACCTGCATCTTTTTGCCCAAGAATTGTGTTGGAAAGCCAAGCTTATTCCGAATTAGTAGCATTTTTCCCGGAGATACGCCAAAAGCCTACAGAATGAGTAGGGGCAAGTAAAAAAATATCCATACTTGGCCCACATTTCTGATTTCTCTTTTATTCCGAATATGAGCCTTTCTTGCTTTCCTGGACCCTGTGGCTCGAAAAAAAACAAAATTTGGTAGGAACCAACTTCGTATTTTTTCCAATGTTGCACAGGGTTTATGTTAAACCATTTTCGAGGAAAAAAACGCAAAACTGCATTTAACATAACCCTACAGAGAGAGCTACTGTAGGTGCATGTATCCACCGGATTTTGTGTTTGCAACCCTCCAGGGTTATGTTTACGCCATATATCATTCTGCAGGTGCTCTCGGAGAGGTTATGTTAAGGTAGAATATTTCTGACCATCTTCGCAGCTGTTCGGTGGTCAGACACGCGAATTTGGGGACCCATGCAGTCTATAGGCATTTTGCACGGGCCTGCGGTTTTATAGCTATAAGAAGTGGGCCTTGACCCCTTAGGATGAATTTCAAGGGGGATGGACAAGTAAAGATTTCTCCATACAAAATGGCACGGTTTTGTTCAGGTGCTGCTCTGCCACTTCCCTGCATTTTAAGACTCAGCCCAAAATTGTCTTTAAGGAGCAACTCATTTGTAAGGAAATGGGCTCAGTTATTTTTGCGGCCTGTCTTTTTACAATGTAGACACAAAGTGAAGCGTTCATACAAGAGTTGTGCTGAAAACCCAGGCTCACACGGACAAGTGACATGGCGTTGCATTTTGAGATCTTAGTAGTTGCAACTCTGCTGCTGCTTTCACCAAGGCGTTGCATGCCAAGCAGCATTTATGCAACTAATTACGAAGATTTCAAAATGCAACGCCATGCCACTTGTCCGTGTCAGCCTGGCTTTTCAACACAACTCTTGGGCAAAAGAAGAAGGGATAGAAGGGGTATGAACGCTTCACTTTTTGTCAGCATGGTAAAAAAGACAGGCTGCAAATAGCATTGAGCCCATTTCCTTACAAAAAGGATGGGTTGCTCCTTAAAGACAATTGAGAAAAACGCCGGGAAATGGCAGAGCAACCGGTTCTTTACAAAATGATGCTTTTTTGGGGATCAGGGTCGAAGCTGCAAGCAAGACTCATACTCAGAAAAAGATAGAAATCAAACATCCGGGCAAAATATACGGTCTCCCTACAAAATGTGGGTGCTGCAAAGGGCTAGTTGTTGCACAAAGCCCTCCCATTTTGTGTGGAGAAATGTTTACTTGCACCCATTCATTTTGCAGGCTTTTTGCAAGTCCCCGCGGTTTATAGTTACAAGAAGCGGGGGCTGACCCCTTGGTGAATTTCAAGGGGGATATTTATGGTATATCATTGCCCCAAAATGACCCATTCATGCACGTAAATAGACCATAGATGGTTGAATCAGCCGGGAAATAAGCTAGCAAGGCTGGTGAATCAATGTGGAGGTTGCTCTAGCGACAATTGTCACAAGAAAACCTGGAGCTTCAGGTTTCTCAGCAATAGAGCCTTATTATGCTCATGAAAAGGGGTGGTTACTAACCACCATCAGGATTTTGGTTTGTTCTGAACCTCCTGGTATTTGTATGTATTTGTGTAAACATTGTAAACCTTGGTTAGGTCGCTTTCATGTTTCATGATACAAATGTTGACTTCTAACCAGCAAACCTGTTCATTTTTTTCAACGTCTCCGTAATTTTGGCAGGGACCCATCTAAGATTGGCCATGTCTCTCGGCTCGGCAGTCGAACCAAGGTCACTTGGAGCACCCCAAAATCAGCGTCTTGGCAGCCATGAGTTCAGGTCACCTCAGGTGGCTGCGGGCATACCAAGCACTTCAATGAGTTTTTTGCGGAGCTAGTGAGATAATTATATAATGAATTACTGGGGTATGAATGGGAGATATCACGAACAACATCACATGGGTGTGCTTGAAAACGGTGAATTATATAATGGTTTTGTCCGAATTCTCATTTCTGTCAGTTTTGGGCAAAGGATGATCGAACAATGGATTGAGGGGCACCAATGTCATGTTTTGCCATAAATCAGAGTAGCACTGTTCAGATCCCCTGGAAGATGCACCGCCCAGGCCAGCCGCGTCCTCGCAAGGTGACTCGAGATAAGATCAAGACACGAAACCTGGCCAAATGACTTGCTGATGTTGGGGGATGTCCATGGATGGTCATCAAATGTCATTAGATATTGTAACAAGATGCAACCATTAGTCCGGGAGTCCCATATGAGATGGATGACCATGCCACATATTATATATATATATTTACATACACTGGAAATGCGTATGTACATCTTCAGGAATTGGTACAAGTGCATCATCAAAAAGCTTGATCCAACCCGCGAACCCACATGCATATCATGCAAACACAAATAGATACACTCATTCGTTAAAAATATTGGCATAATTTGTGGAACATGAAGTGATGTGCGCCGAAGGTGGGATTTTCTTTCGGACCCCCCTACCGCCCTTGTTGCCTTGGGGAACACGCCACTATTCCTGATTGCCACACTGCAAGCTGCTCACCATCCCTACTGAATCACAAGTCATTTTGACACGCAAAAACAACACCATGCTATATATTTACACGATTATATATATATATATATTAGATATTATATTTTTACATCAATTAGAATCTATTTTTTGATATTACATTTTATTTTTTAATTAACTATGTGATATGTATATATATATATATCATCAATATTCTCCATAGTTTATGTATTATATTTATACTATATTATATAGGTTGGCTATTTTTTACTTTGATATGTATATTTTTCTTTGTAGTATATATTATATTTTATAGTCAATTTCTACCAGATAGAATATTAAAAAAATTGAACTAAAGCCAAATCCTCACAGATAGAATACGCTATACCATCCAGAGACAGATAGAATATTCAACGGAGCAGGTAAATCAACACAGCGTACCTATGCAAAGTGCTTCAAAAAAGTGTGTGTGTGTGTATAGATATAGCCATATATAGCCACAATGCCTATGTAAAGTGCTTCCACTGAGGGTACAATTATGTCATGAATGTTGCACCATACCTATCAAAAGCGAGGTTGACAATGTAGCAACTGTAACATCAGTCACAGGATGATATATCTAGGATATGTAGATCGATTCAGCCATGAAGCTATATATGGACATGTATATATCCTTATTCATGCATTTACCAAACATTAAGACATGCCAAATTAAGACGTTCAAATTAAGACATGCCAAACATTACCAACCCCTGTTTTTTTCCAATAAATCTCACAGAGAGAATATTCAAAAGTTACCCTGCACATTTGTTGTGTCGGTCGTCCACGAAAAGATAGAACGTGATAAGAAGTAAAGAACTGAAAAGAAGCATAAAAGGGCATGGAAAATCATGAAAAGAAGCAAGGACCATGAACATAATTTGAAACGAATATGCGCGGAAATTTGATATGTATTATTTTTTCAAATGATAGGACATACAAGAAAAATGGAATGACTTGAAGGAAAAAGGGAAGGAAACTGAAGTGACAAGAGAGTAAAATGAAAGGGACATGAAAGGAAGATCAGAAAGAAAATGAGACGAACGGAAAGGGAAATCACAGGAAAATCAGAAGGACATGAAAGAACAAAAGGAAAGGTCTGTGAGATTTTGTGCATGGCATGGAGGGACAATGAAAGGATATGAACAGATAATGGAAGGACATGGAAGTAACGCACATGAAAAGAAAGTGGAAGTAAATGACATAAACGAACATAAAGTAATGTAAAATGAAAGGAAGATAGCAGAACATCGGAAGAAATAAAGAACTCAAAAGAAGCATAAACGGGCATGGAAGAAAATAAAGAATCAAGGACTATGAAAAGAATATGAAACGAACATGCGCGGACATTCGGTATTTTTAAAAAAATGATAGGACATACAAGAAAAATGGAATGACCTGAAGGAAAAAGGGAAGGAAACTGAAGTGACAAGAGAGTAAAGTGAAAGGGACATGAAAGGAAGATCAGAAAGAAAATGAAACGAACGGAAAGGGAAATCACAGGAAAATCAGAAGGACATGAAAGAACAAAAGGAAAGGAGGGAAATTAAATGAGGTGAACGTAAAACAAAGATTTCATTGACGGAAATGGAAGGAACATGGAAGGAAGTGAAGGGAAACTGACAGGAAAATAAAAACGCATGAAAGGAATGTGAACAGAAATGAAAGGGAAATGGCACGAACACGAAAGGAAATGTTTTTGTATGTGTGTATTTGTGTTGTTTTCAATATTCACACATATAAAGTGTGACCACCATGGTGACCACGGCCAGGCATTCCGAATATTCTATCTGTGAGGATTTTGGACATGACATGCAGGGACAATAAAAGGATATGAACAGATAATGGAAGGACATGGAAGTAACGCGCATGAAAGGAAAGTGGAAGGAAATGAAATGCATTGAAATAAAGAAAAGTAAAGTCACAGGAAGATAGAAGAACGTTGGAAGAAGTAAAGAACTGAAAAGAAGCTTGAACGGGCATGGAAGATCATGAAAACAACCAAGGATCATGGACATCATTTAAAACGAACATGCGCGGACATTCGATATTTTTTAAAAAATGATAGGACATGCAAGAAAAATGGAATGACTTGAAGGAAAAAGGGAAGGAAACTGAAGTGACAAGAGAGTAAAATGAAAGGGACATGAAAGGAAGATCAGAAGGAAAATGAGACGAACGGAAAGGGAAATCACAGGAAAATCAGAAGGACATGAAAGAACAAAGGGAAAGGAGATAAATTAAATAAGGTGAACGTAAAACGAAGATATGATTGACGAAAGTGGAAGGAACATGGAAGGAAGTGAAAGGAAACTGGCAGGAAAATAGAAACACATGAAAGGAATGTGAACAGGAATGAAAGGGAAATGGCACGAACACGAAAGGAAATGCTTTTGTATGTGTGTGTATTTGCTTTGTTTCTCCAATATTCACACATATAAAGTGTGACCACCATGGTGACCAAGGTCATGCATTCCGAATATTCTATATGTGAGGATTTGGACATGGCATGGAGGGACAATGAAAGGATATGAACAGATAATGGAAGGACATGGAAGTAACGCACATGAAAAGAAAGTGGAAGTAAATGAAATAAACGAAAATAAAGTAATGTAAAATGAAAGGAAGATAGCAGAACATCGGAAGAAATAAAGAACTCAAAAGAAGCATAAACCGGCATGGAAGAAAATAAAGAATCAAGGACTATGAAAAGAATATGAAACGAACATGCGCGGACATTCGGTATTTTTTAAAAAAATGATAGGACATACAAGAAAAATGGAATGACTTGAAGGAAAAAGGGAAGGAAACTGAAGTGACAAGAGAGTAAAGTGAAAGGGACATGAAAGGAAGATCAGAAAGAAAATGAAACGAACGGAAAGGGAAATCAGAGGAACATCAGAAGGACATGAAAGAACAAAAGAAAAGGAGGATAATTAAATAAGATGAACATAAAACAAAGATATGATTGATGGAAATGGAAGGAACATGGACGGAAGTGAAAGGAAACTGACAGGAAAATAGAAACACATGAAAGGAATGTGAACAGAAATGAAAGGGAAATGGCACGAACACTAAAGGAAATGCTTTTGTATGTGTGTATTTGTGTTGTTTTCACTATTCACGCATATAAAGTGTGACCACCATGGTGACCACGGCCAGGCATTCCGAATATTCTATCTGTGAGGATTTTGGACATGACATGCAGGGACAATGAAAGGATATGAACAGATAATGGAAGGACATGGAAGTAACGCGCATGAAAGGAAAGTGGAAGGAAATGAAATGCATTGAAATAAAGTAAAGTAAAGTGAAAGGAAGATAGAACGTCGGAAGAAGTAAAGAACTGAAAAGAAGCATAAACATCCCCGTGGCAATTTTCACACTAGAAATGGATGACTTGTGCGTAGCCTAAGCGAGATCTGTAATGTGTTGGAATTTCAAAATTGGAGTCAGGTTAGTCATTTTGTTGTTAAGGGGTTGGTCTGAGCATTTTATTGGACAGGGAAATCTTGATAAAATTCCATTCTAATTTTATTGCAAAAAAATCAGTGTTTGGAGCATTTTATTGCAGAATGGAACCAGTGCTTTTCCAGGATCTCTTTATATCGATTTTATTGGGCATATCATTTTAGACGGCAACTTTTAAGGAATTTGAAGGAATTCTAAGGAATTTTAAGGAACGTTAAGGAATTTTAAAGGAATTTTAAAGGAATTGTAGAGAAACTTCAGGAATTTAGTGAGTTTTAAGGAATCTTAAAGGAATTTTAAGGAAGCTTAAGGATTTTTAAAGGAATTTGAAGGAATTTGGAGGATGTTTAAAATTCAATGATTCTGTCAATGATATATAAATGTATAGTACATTTTTCAAGAATATATAGAATATATGTTTATATTTATTTTACATTTTTAAATGTTACATATAATATGTATATAGATATTTTATTTATCATATATAAATATTTTTTTGTTATACATTCACTATTTTTTTATATATACATAAATTCCACATATATATATATTATATCTGTTGTATATTATGTATTAAAGATAAATAAATAAATATATATATATATATTTATATTTATATTTATTTCAAATTGTATATGTTCAATATTATATTTATATATCAATTTGTTTTTCGATATATATATATATATTAGATTATTTTTTTAAATCATATATAGATATATGTATATATTATATTTAATATATTTTATATATAGCTTGAAAATGAAGGTTCACCATGCCCATTCTTTCATATGTTTAATGTATCCTTCCCTTCGGGTCAGCACCTTGTCATTTACTGCCAACATTTTGGCTCAAGATGCCCGTGCAAAAGTTTCAGCCGCGCTTTTACTTGCGTGCTTTTGTTTTGGGGGAATCATTCACAGTTCATTGGTTATCAGCCGTAGCTGGCTCTTGTTTGACCCGTAAATTTTCATATCTGAAGGCCAGAGGACGCCTGTAAGTCCTTGCGTCCATGTGCGGGTGCATTGCCTCCAATGCCAAGACACGTTGAGACGATCACAAGGTGAGCAGTCAGATTGCCATCCAGATCGTAACCTCGACAACCTCAGGTGTTAGGCTGGGAACTTAGCACGTGGTCTGTGTCGGAACCGCTTTGAGGCATTCATTCGTTTTCACCGCCCCAACAGTACTTTTTTTTTGGATTCGTATCTTTTGAAACTGACAGCTGGCGAAGTTTCATCTGATTTCATTTCCAGTCTTTTGTCATTGTGTTTCATTTGCCTGGTCGATTTCTTCAGAGCCTTTGTTGTCGACTGCAAAGCAGTTTGCAAAGTATTTTCCAGGAGCAGTGCCTGATTTGCCTCGCTGCTCTAAGGCTGCGTCAGCGCCACGGCAGGAGTACCGTGCTCCGGAGTTTCATCGGCATTTTGCTGCGTATAAGTAAGGGTCTCGGCATTTTGCTTTGAGTTTGAGCCCAAGACTGCAAGTTGAATTCTCGGCATTTTGCCTTGAGTATTTTACGGAATTGACATTTTGCCACAGCAATCAATTTTATCCGCCATCATTGTCTTTGGACTTTATCAGCTTGGCAGTTTCTTCAATCCCATAGTGGAATTTGATTGTGATTTTCCTTGAACCTTTTTCTTTTGCACAGAGATTGCATTTTGCAGTTTCGGCCGCAAGCCCAAGGGTCTCACTGCAGTTGTATTACAGCTGGATTGTTTCGCCGCAAGCTTCAGGGTTGTTTCACTGCATCCTCAGCGGTAGTTTCACGCAAGTGCGTTGGAATTTGGATTTATCATTTGAATAGAGTGTCTTTCAGCTCTTTCTTTTGCAGTTTATTACATTGAATTAACCAATCCATTTGAATATCCTGCACCCCTCACCGCATAGCCTGCGTCAGTGCTTCAGTGAGAAGGGTTTTGCCTGGTTTTCTTTTGGACTTTTGATCCTCCACAACCACCTTGTTTGGCTCCTTCGAGTGCCACGGTGGATTGACTAGCTTGGATTGTTCTGTTGAATCACGTGCATAGCCGTGTTTATCTTGTGTTCAGATCCAACATCAAATCTCGATAGTTTGAACATCATCATCATCAGTACTGAATCAATGGCGGTTCCAGCGGTTGTTTGGAGAAGCTGCATCCAGCCGGGGCAGGGACAGGGGAGGCGCAACATGTCGCAAGTCATCAAGAGTTTGCCAAAGGGTCATGACTCTGGTAAACGTTTGGCTGTTGCTTCAACTGGACTTGAAGTTGGTTTGGAATCCCAGCCATCACAGTTGCCTTCAGGTTTTCCTTCAGAAGGGGCCCAGACTTCGGTTCACAACACCTTTGAATATCATGATCAGCGATCCCAGCAAGTTTATGCTGGAGTAGATCCCATGGCCGAAGCCAGACGGGTCATTCAAGAATCCGAAGAGAAAGCCCAGGGTTTAGAGCAATTAGCCCAAGAAGTTTACCAGCAAGCATGTAGCCGCATTCATGAGCTTGTGAACCTTACAGAAAGCCTTTACCAGTCCGATTGTACCAAAGCTTCTGAGATTGAAAAGCTTCAAGGGCTCAAGGGGATGTCCAATCAACCCGTGATCAACTCCAAGTTCAGATCAATCGCAATCAAGCCATGGGCTCAGATTACCCATCCAATATCCAGAATTTATTTGGTCGCCTGATGTCCGAAGTTTCCCGTCTCGAATCGAGTGAAGCCCGGCTTGAGGGGAGGTTGGCAGCTCATGGCAGCTCTAAGCGCTGCTCCTTGTGCCGTGGCAGCAAGCGTTGCGGCACAGATGAGGTCTGCTCAAGTAGCAGATGTCGTTTCAGGGAATCTTGGTGGGGCAGTTGAAAGTCGCGTTGTTGAACATCCAAGTGAATCTCATGCCAATGTTTTCCAGTCATCAATGTCGATGATGGCAGCTATTCAGTGCTTGTCAGATCGAATGATCTACTATGAGCAAAATGGTGCGGATTCCAATCAAATGAACCCCAATAGCAACAATCATTCTCCCCAGCCTTCAGGTTCGATCAATCCGATTGGCCCTCCTGAGCTGCTTCCAAATGACGGCCACTGGTCAGAGGATGAGGGGGATGTTGGAGAGGATGAATTGATTGTTGAAGAAAAGACTGAAAGGGATCTTGTTGACAATCGTGCCCTTCAAAGTGCAAAGTTGGAGCCCTTGCCCAACAATGCTGCCGACTTCAGGGTTTGGAGAAATTCTCTGATTCTGATGTTAGGACGCCTTGACATTAGTGGAATTGACTACCTTACGACTTGGTTTGCACTTGCATTCAAGGTTGACTCTGCACAGGAATGTTCAAGTTCCTCAGGCCTTGTGCCAAGGCTGGACAGGTGGCTCGCAGCAGAGCTCATCAAGAGTCTGAAAGGAATTCCTGAGTTGCAGTTTAAGGTCCAGGGTTACATTGAAAGTTGCACCCGCCAAAGTCAAGCTCCACGAGGCCGGGCAGTTGTCCAAATGATCTCTCGACACTTCGACTTGGATAGGGTCCGTGGGGCGCTCATCACATCTCAATCGGTCTTTTTGGTGGAACTCAATGGATACTCAGTTGCTGACCTGCAAGAGTTTTCATCCAGCCTGATGAAGGTTTTGAACCAAATTCCGAGTGAGCAGTGGCCCAACCAAAGAATGCTTGGAGAGTTTCTTTTCCATAAGCTTCGGACCGTACGTCGTTTGGAGAGGGTGATTGATGAAATCAAAAGATCCCCAGATGATTCCGCCATGCGTGAGTTCAACCATCTTTGGGGAAGATTGCAAGAGTTTTTGGTTGAAGAGCGCGAAGACGTGAACGCTCGATCCATTGAGCAATCCCTTCGCAATCAAAAGAAAGGAGACAAGCCAAAGGCGAAGACTCCAGCAGTCCCAGCAAAAGCGTCTCCTGCCAAAGCCTCTGTAGCTGCCGCAGTTAGCGCCCCAACACCCAAAGATGCCCCCAAAGGGCCTTCCAAAAACGCAAAGGGTAAGTCGAAGGGAAAACCCGGAAAGCCGATGACGGCTGAGGAGAAGGCAGAGACTCCATGCATTTTCAATCAGATGCCTAATGGTTGTGTTTATGGGGATAAGTGCCAGTCATGTTAAAACCCCTCCTGCTAAGCCCAAAGACTCAAAAGCCGATTGAAAAGCCAAGCCCAAGCCTGCAACTCCGAAAGTCGCAGCAGCCGTCGCGATTGTTGCTGCATTGAGCTCCATGGTCACTCCATCCCAAGCCTTTGGAGGGCTTGAGTGGGCCGTTGACACTGGCGCAGGTCGACATTTGGTGTCATATGAAGCCTTGCAGGAACAGGGATATCACAGATCCTTCTTTTCCGGTTTGCCAACGACTCCCATGAAAAGTTGAATTTCTCGACAGGTGCTGGTTTTAAGAAGTCATCAGACACCATTGGATTTCAAGACCAAGATGGAATTTTAGGTGATGCAAACCATTTCCTTTTGGACCCTTGCCCGGTGGTCAGATCAATTGGCCTTGATGTGAAGCAGAATGGATTAGGTTTCATTTGGCTACCGGGCTCTTTGCCCTTTCTTGTTCGCGACCCCTCGCCATCTCAACTGCGACGAGGAGAACAATTTTTACGCATCAAGAGTCACTCAAAATGCCCTATTTTTCAGAAACAATTTTACTGTTATGACTGGTATGCCTGCAGAACCTTTTCCCGCATTTAGTGCCATCGATGTTTTGCCTCCTTTAGATCCTGCTGTGGAGCTGGTTGAAGTTCCTGAAGTTTTGTCAGTTGAGCCAGACGTTGAGCCTAGCGTAGATCCTGGGATGCCAAGCGACCCTGCATCCGTGGAACATGACATTCTTGCTCCCCTTCCACTTCATAATTCGACTCATTTTCCAAAATTGTCCACATGTGATGTTTGCAATAGAGCCAGACTTTACAGCAAAAGGGTCGAAAGTAGGAGAGTAGTCAATGAGGAACTTGATCTTGCGGAGCCTGAAGCATTTGGACAGCAATTGGCATGTGACCATTTGATTGTTTTCAAGTCTTCAAGAGGCAAGGAGCATGCAGTGTTGATCATTCAAGATCGGTTTTCAAAAGTTTTGCAAGCTTATCCAACAATTACAAGAGAAGCATCCCAATTAGCATCAGATCTCAAGCATTTGGTGGGTTTGAAATCAAACTCCTATACCATTGTTCGTTCAGACGCTGCCGGAGAAATCTTGACAGCTGTCATTGAGAATAATTGATGGCCAGAGAGCTCAGTTCCATCACGTTTTCCCCACAAATCCGTTTTAGAGCGTGAGATGAGGACTTTCCAGGAGATTGCCAGGTCATTGCTTTTGCAAGCAGGTTTTGCTGCCAGACCCCAGCTCTGGCCTCAAGCATGCTCGTACGTTGCAACTGCCATGTCTGCATTCTTGAAAGATAGTGAGGGAAGAACGCGTTGGGAACTTGCATTTGGAACAGAGTTTCTAGGACCTCATTATTTGCTTGGTCAATTGAATTTTGTTAGAACAAAAGATGCAGGAAAGTTCAAGTTCAGCCCAAATGCAGAACCTGCCGTTTTTGTTGGATGGTGATTGGACGTTGGAATGAGGTATCGAGGTGTTTTGCAATTTGTTTTGTACTCTCACCTTCATGAAGATGCATCATCTTATCCTGTACCCCAATTTCATGACACAGAGGTTTATATGCCTGGAGATGTAGCCTTTCCATTGGTCAGTGCAGCTGAAGCTGCTTTGAAGGAACTTGATGACCCCAGACTCACTGAACTTCAGGACATCGAGGCAGTGCCGGTTCCATTTGTGGATTCTGATATTAAGCCAAAAGCTCGTAGAGTTTATGTAGCTTATTCCCGAATGCTCAAAATTGGTGCCACAAAAGGTTGTAAAGGTTGTGAGAACGACACTTCATCTCACAATCAAGAATGCATTGCGCTTTTTGAAGAAGCCTTTGGTCGCAAAGATGCAGATGGATCATTTGTTGAACCCGATGTTCCAGCGTCTTCTGAAGTTCCTGCCATTGAGCCAATGTTCATCAGCGATGAGGGTTCCGGTGGTGGTTTTGCAGAAGACCCTTTCCCTCCGTCAGATCATGATGAACCTTATGAAGCCGAATCTCCAGTCAAAAATCCTCCTGATGTTTCGTTTCATGATTCAGACGCTGATGATGAATTTGATAAACCTCCTGCCGCTGGTTTAGGTGCCGTAGCTAGTATTGCCTGCGATGCTGCAGCCAGCTTGCCACAAGAAGAAGTGCAATCAATGTTTCAGGGATCTTTTGATCAGGGGGGCAGGTTGGCTGCCTCGGCGTCGCTGCCGCTCCTGAAAAGAAGCCTCCAAAACATGGCAGGGGAAAGCACGGTCGCACTGGTAAGGATGTTTTGTTCGAATTTGCTTGCGCCAAGGACTCCAACCTTGGCAAAGTTGGACATGAACATGGTTTGAGAGTCATCCGGCCGTGCAAGGAAGATATCAATTTGGAAGATCCTCACAGCATAGAGCAGCTCATCGCTCAGGTAGGTGCTTTAGAAGGGTGCTCCATCCACAGCCCTGGGGCCAAGGGCAACATTTGAATCGGATGAAGTATCCGAGACTGGCGGCTAAGATCAGTCAAGAACAAGCCGAAAGTGCTGCCCTGGTAGAGCAACTCAATTGGGTGGCTAACATCTGTCTAGACAACGGTGAGGATTGCAGTTTCGAATGGCCACGCTATTGTACTGGTTGGGCTTTGCCATCATTTTAATCGTGGACTCTTGAAAGAAACTTGCATTTAGCCACTTTCAGCCAAGAAGCTTTGGAGATTTCTTACCTCTTCATTGCGCTTGGCCAAGAATCTTGCAGTTTTGGAGTGCACCCACAGTAGTCATGCTCCACTTCAAGGAAGATCGACCAGAATGTCAGCCTTTTACCCACGAAAGCTTTGCAATACCATGATTCAATCATTGTTTCCTCATGTTGTCAATCAGCATGTGTGCTCTATGCCATGTGTTGCGAGATCTAAACAGTCTCACTGCCAAAAGCTTGTCCCAGGGTATCCGTCAGTTCCCCTTGACATTGCGATGTTCAATGTAGGTTGCCAAGAAGTGGTTACTCCTGCTTATGTTCATCGGCGTTTGGAGCGAAGTGAATGGAAAGACAGCCCAGAGGTCTTGGATGCCATCAACGCGGAAAAGCAAGGACTTCTTGTGAATGGCACTTGGGATGAGCCAAAAATCCGTCCCAAAGCAGAAGTCTTAGCTGAAGCACGAGCCAAGGGTCAGAAAATTCATGTTGGTGCCTTAATGGTAATAGTTAGCATTAAAGGGTTTGAAAAATCTCCATCAGAATGGGTCATTAAAGCTCGCATTGTCTTTAGGGGTGATGCCGTGCGCAGGCAGCCGCCGACGAGTTCGCAGCTTCTGCGCCAACGAGCCTTGGTGGTCTCAACATGATCATTGCTTTTGGACTTGTCGAGGGAAACGCGTGTTCAACCTCAGACTGCATTAAAGCGTATGTCCAAAGTTTTCTTGACTCATCATGCCCAACATATGTTTGCTCCCTGCAGAACTTGTGCCGACTCATGCCAAGCACATTCATCAGCCAGTTGCCCTGCTAATCCGATCTTTGTATGGACATCCTTTAGCATCCGCTTCATGGCAAAATCATCTTGCCACCATTCTGTCAAAAGAACTTGGAGGTGTTGAGATGCCAGAACAACCCAGATGTTTTCATTTTCCATCCATGAGTCTAGCCGTCTAGCCCTCAGAGTTTATGTTGATGGCCTTACGTTGAGTGGTCCTCAAAAGAATCACAGTAAGTTCTGGCCAACTTTGCAGAAACACGTCCAACTCGAAGATCCCGCCGAGCTGTCAAAAGTACTTGGTAGGAATCATGTCATTTGCGATCAAGGACTTGCCCTTCACCCTGCAGACTTTGCAAAGCAGTGTGTCGAACTTTACGAACAATTGTCCGGCAAGAAGGTCAAGCATTTCCGCACTCCTCACTGTGACGGCGGAACCTTGGTTGATATTGGTGATCAATCTGTTGGACAGCTTTCAGCATCATCTGCGAATGCTGGTGATGAAGCTTATGTGGCTCGGACGAATCAGTCGTCCAGACATCACGGTTGCAATTAATACACTTGCACATAATATCACCCGATGAAGTGCCAATGACGACAAGCGTGCCGCTCGTTTAGTTGGCTACATCGCTGCCACCGTTGATTACGCTCCCGTCATGCGAATCAACGACCCTCCAGCTAAGCTGTGGTTGTCGCTCTTTTTTGACAGCGACTTTCGTTCGTCATGACATAAAGTCGAGAAGTGGCTTTGTCATCGCTCTTGAAGTCCCAGGTTCATTTGCTTTTATTCTTTGGGAATCAAAAACCCAGAGAGCCAGAGAGCTGTCTTTAGATCAACGACAGAAGCTGAGTTTGTGGCCTTGAGCATTTTGGATTTGCTTTGCATTAAGCCCGTTACAGCCACTTAGGTTTGGACTTTGTTTGCAGGAATCCCTCTGTCACAGTAATCAAACTGCTGTTGACTCCTGTCACAGTAACCAAACTGCTGCTGACAAACCTTTTGGAAATTTCCAAAACTCGTAAGTTTAATTTGAGTACTCAATTGCATCTGCAGTCGTCGGGTTTCGGTATGTTGCACGCCGTTCAAGGCACCTGTTGTGGATGTAACTAAGTTCCATCTACAATGTCGGTCTTTGGATTTTGCTTACTCATTGTCATTTCCTTTGGACTTTCACCACAACTGCCGAAGTTTAATTCAGCATGTTGCAGCCGCTAAGCGCACATCAGTGCGGATGTAACTAAGTTCCATCTGCACTTTCACTTAGGACTTGCCTAGTCAGTTCATTATGTCATTATGTCATTTGGATTTTCTGTGGAACATCCTTGTCCATGCTTAATGGTGGTTGGCTGCCACGGCGCCTCGCCTAATGCTTTTTGGACTTCATGCATCCATAACTAATTTGGATTTCATGCATCCGGAAATTAGGCATCCGCTAGGTGCAGGGCATGATGGATTCTTTAAAGCGAATCCCTCCATCCTCTGCCTGGAATACATTCGCTGAGCCGTGAGACATGGTAGGAATGCATCCGTCCGTAGGCTTGATCATCTTCCGGTAGTTTGTACTACTGTGTTTGTGTTTGACCCTATACAGCTCATGATGAGGGGGGACTTGAAATTAATGGAGGTTCACCATACCCACTCTTTCAGATGTTTAATGTACTTAGTTGCTCGGGCACTCGCGTTGCGAGCACTCGGCACTCACGTGCTGCAACTTACGTGCTGCAACTTCTGCCAATGCATTTTTCATGGACAGAAGTACGTCATTGGGTTTTTTTGAGTGAGAGGCATGTCGATGTTTTTTTTGGTGAATCAAAAATGCATTGGCATATTAGCTAAGATCAAGTAAGCCCTTTAAGGACTTTGGATAAAATAAAAACCCTAGATATGTGGAGGAGTGAAAAAGGCCTTGTCTCTTGCACAGGCCCCCAGAGAAATGCATTTACTTGAGTGTGAAAAAAGCATCCGGCAACATGTATACTTTTGGGCTCCCCCAAAGCTTAGAACCTCAGCTGATGCTTTTTTAATCTTCAAGTAAATGCATCCATATGTGTCGACCATACCAAAATCCCTTGTGTTGCAACAAATGCATTTACTTGACAGTGAAAAAAGCATCCGGCAACATATATATATTTTTGGGCTCCCCCAAAGCCTGGAACCTTAGCGGATGCTTTTTTAATCTTCAAGTAAATGCATCCATATGTGTTGATCATACCAAAAGCCCTTGCGTTGCGAAACAGCGTGTTGCAACGGTACGTTGCGCGTGCTGCGTGCTGGAGCTACTAAGTTAATGTATCCTTCCCTTCGGGTCAACACCTTGTCATTTACCGCCAACATTTTGGCTCAAGATGCCCGTAGAAAAGTTGCAGCCGCACTTTTACTTGTGTCCTCTTGTTTTGGGGGAATCACTCACAATTCAATTATATATATATATTGTTCAATTTATACAATATTCAATATATATATATATATATGTATATCAAATATTTATATTAAATGTATATTAAATATTTATTAAATATTATTTATATATATATATGTGTGTGTGTGTGTATCTTTATGTTATATTATGTGTGTGTGTGATGACACGCTCCTATCTCAGTAACAAGCAAGGACCACGCCGCAACCGCCGCTGTTTCATGGCAGATACTACTTCGCCATTCAATTCAACACGGTCAACAAAATCAACAAAGCCATCCACAGCTGTCGCTTGTTTGTCTCCTTCCAGTTCTGTCCAGTCATTATTCGTCAACAAAAAAATAATTACACAACAACGAGGCCATCAACGATACACGGGTCCAAACCACAACACTCCTGTTTCCTAAAGACCGCACTTTAGTCTTTAAGCTACGCACTCCACACTCCACACTTTGCACTACATTCCACACTCCACACTCTAGACCCTACACTCCCTGCACTCCGTAGTCCACACACTACACTGTACAGTCCGCATTCTAAACTCTCCACTGCTTCTTCAGCAGATGCTGCGCCTGCCACGAAGAATGGCACTCTGACCACATGTACTGCGGCCTGCCAATTATATATACCCTGTGCGACCGCTCGTGGCATGCGATTCGGAAAAAACACCCAAAACCCCTGTGTCTAAAGTCATCTAAAGTCAGTTCCAGAAGCCAGTTCAAAGGCATTGCGCCTGTCACGCAAAACCATTTGCGACACTTTGTCACATACGTCGGAATGTCAGAAAGTGCCACGCATGCCACACGAAACGAAGTTACAACATGTTACAACCTCTTTTGAAACAGTCTTGCGTGAGAAGGTTTGCAGCTTTCGCAATGGGCACGGAAACCTCGCAACAAAGCAAGATTAGGTAGCAACATGTAGGAAATTTTCCCACAAATCCCAAATTTTGCGACTTCAAACTCATTAAAAATCTATATGTGCAATATGAGTCTATGTTTCATGCCAATCTGCAACGGCAGTGCAACGGACATCTCCAAAGATTCCACAATGCCGTGCATCCCACGAAAAACCTCAGTCATCTTCAGAAGACTGTCCAAAGCACTGCGCCTGGCATGAAAAACCGCTTGGGGCACTTTATCCAAACGTCAGTAAGTGCCACGAGTGCCACACAGAACGAGTTTGCACGCTTTTCCAAACCTCTAAAGGAACACATCTTGCAGCACCCTCCTACACACTCAGGAAAACAGGATTACCATGTTCTTGAGGGTGCAGTTGGGGTTAGTGGGTATTAGCCAGTGTGTTTGTTGGGCTATCGGGCCACGGGGCCCGTAACTCTGCTGTTCAAATTGTTACACCACCTATGCCGCAAGCTGCCTTGCCGAGGCATCGAAGAATGTCTTCAGGGCCCGGCCGATCAAGTACACGTTTCCCTGCCTCTGGGACTTGGGCAGGGCCACCACCCACCATGAAAACCATCCGTTAACGTCATGGATGGATGAGGTTCGGCTGAGAAAATTGGCACTTTATTTAGGCCAACCATTGGTTTTGGGTCGTTTTGTGTGAAACATCTTGAAATAAGGAGAACCTGAGGCAGGAATGGACTAATTTGTGTTCGGGTGTTCTAGGTGCATATTCAAGAACGTAGGACTTAAAAAATCTTTAAAATACAGGTGAGAACCTTCATTTGTTGTTCAAGTCAAGTAGTGTGGAAAACCATGTGAAACCAATAGAACCCAAACAAATCCATCCCCGGCCATAATCCCTGGAGCGGGTCACTGGCCGAATAGCATCTCATGACCCGCAAATTTTTGGGTCGGATATGGCGGAATAATGAAGGCATATGGAACATGTTCATCGAACAATGGATGCGTATACTTTGAAAGATCAACAGATTTTGATTGGATTTTTCATTAGCAGCGTACCAAAGGGTATAACCACATAGCTACGAATACTCACATGGAATTCTCACGAGATTCATGCAGACTCAGGTGAGACTTTCGGAATACCCTTAAGCGAAACTATGTGCCGTCAAAAGAGTAGGCAAAATCGATAGTCGATAAAGACGATAAAGAATGGGTGGTGGCCGGGGAATATGGACATGACAAGTTGTGGTATCCGCGGCCTCGTGTGCATCGAACCAGCAGCCTGAATGCTGGAATAGCACAAAGCAATCCCTTTGAACATATCAATTATACTTGGCGCTATCTTGCGCAATCTTCTGATTAGCATTGAGCCAAGTAGCATGTCCCGAGCCAAGATGTCCAAGGCAAGAAGAGGCACTTGGACATGCTTATGCCAGAAGCTGCTCGCCCGTGGGATGGTGGGAGAGATTCAACGATACGTTACTCATATATGGAATATGGATTTTAAAATGGAGTTTATAGATTAATATGGACTAATACCCCCATAATACAAAACGAGTTGATACTCATGATTCATTACTTTGGTGGTAGAAGGCCACCAAAAATAGCCACTGTCTTTTTGGATGACTAGCGTAGTTGACTTCTTTTTTGAGACATCGGTTAGAAAAAAAATATATGGAAAAAGTAGTTCTCGGCCAAAACGCCTACGTTTGCACTTTTCTCATGGTTTCCATCTGTTTCCATTTTGTGCTGCATCCAAACTCTCGTTCATTTAGATCCAAACCCTCTAGTGTGGGCCATCATGTTGGAACGAAATGATGCAATGACGGCACCGAGTCGAGAGGGTCAACCACCTACCTGGTCAATCGGCTTTGAAGTGTCGCAATGTCCATTTTTGTGTGCGATGTGCTGTTTGATGCGAAAGCTCGCGCCTAATTACAAAAAGCTCAAAACGCCCTCAAACACCTTGAAACCGTCTAATTACAAAAGCCATCAAATGCCTACAAATCCCAAAAACTGGGTCAAATGGTTCTTTGAATGTCTTTGACAATAATGTTAGCTCCTGATTAGTAGCTAGGGTCGCTATTGTGGCAATTTTTTCCAAATTATTCTGAAACTCATGTATTGTTTGGAGGGTTCGCTTTTGTGGCAAAACAAAATTGGGAGAGCCTTTTTTTTTGAAAAAAAAAACTGTAATTGCTGAGAGGCATTTTTTTTCTCAAAAACGCTGTAGCTCAGTCAAGTTTTTGCTCATCTCTCTATCTGAGCCTGTAAATGCATCTCTATCTGAGTAGGTTTGTTTGCTGGGTTCACTATTGCAGCAAGCTGTGCCAGAGCAGCCCCTGGAAGCCCAGAAGGGAAGCAAGCCTTTTCCAAAATTGCCAAATTCAAACTCCAAGCCTTTCCCAAAAGAACCAATCCCTTATTGTTTGCTGGGTTCACTATTGCAGCAAGCTGTGCCAGAGCAGCCCCTGGAAGCCCAGAAGGGAAGCAAGCCATTTCCAAAATTGCCAAATTCAAACTGCAAGCCTTTCCCAAAAGAACCAATCCCTTATTAAACCCTTATTAAAGAACAGCTTTTCCACAATTTTCCAAGGCCCTGGACCAGGAGAGGCTCCATTTCACTTTAGTAGGTTTGTTTGCTGGGTTCACTATTGCAGCAAGCTGGGCATGAGCTATAAGTACTACAAGTACTACAAGTACTACAAGTACTACAAGTACTACATGTACTACAAGTACTACAAGTACTACAAGCACTACAAGTACTACAAGTACTACAAGTACTACAAGTACTACAAGTACTACAGGATATGTTTTTCTTTTGGGAAGAAAATTTTTGACTTTCTGCTTTAAAGAGAGTCCAGATATATATAGTTTTGGGGGGGGCACACACTAATCAGGAACCAACAT
Organism: Cladocopium goreaui; assembly: GCA_947184155.2. Lineage (NCBI taxonomy): Eukaryota > Dinophyceae > Suessiales > Symbiodiniaceae > Cladocopium > Cladocopium goreaui. Next base: position 177,002 of record CAMXCT020000254.1, on the reverse strand, counting down.
TATACCACAAAATTGAAATTTGAGCGTTCTTCCTTGATTTTGGCATACTTATCATTGAATTAAGCCTTTGAAAGAAGCATGGTCGTGATGGCAAGTTTGAACACTGTGCGTATGTATGTGTGCGTGCATCACCATGCGGATGGGGGTGCACGACTTATTTAGTGTGAGACTATTCGAAAAGCGAAGCTTTTTCCGTGACCAGCTGACCAACTTCTATAATGCAATGAAGGGAGTCAGCGGCTGACAGAAAATCCGAGGTTGCAGTACAGCGCGTAAAGTTCGCGACGTCTACTTTGGGGTTCACAATCCCATGGTCAAAGATTTCACCTGGAAGGTCCCTGAAATGGTGGGTTATTGATCCACATGGTTTCTCATAGGGATTGCATTATAGCTATAACTTATCTGTCCATTGAATTCCTTTGAATCCAAGCAGTATTGCCTTGAGCCTCTTGAAGATGTCTGGATGCGATGCAGGTTTGATCCGCGGATACCTGGACGATATGGCTGAACTCGCAGAAGATCCACAACACGTTGTGCACCTGTTCCTGTGAATGGATGAGTTTAGGGGCTGGTAGTCAAATCCAACCTCACCTCCTAAATCCTTCAAGCGCCCATCAAAAAATGGATCTCTCATGATTTCAAATGATGTCCTTTGAGAATCTCTTATCTCTGTGCGTTTTGTGGTTGGAACCACCTTCGAGGTCATCAAAATCTTCGAACAACATGTGTTGATAAGGACTGATTCATGTCGATGGTCGCTGTAGGGCCTCCCAAATTTCAAGTTCATTGTGTTTGAAGTGCTTCAAGAGCCTCCCTAAGCAGGGGACATGGCCAACGTTCAGTGGTCATTTTGGAGCCTGAGCTGGCTGAAGGTGAGATGGCTTTGCCCCAAAAATACTGATGTTTTTGATCAAACTGTTCTGCACAAATGATTGGGCCAATGCTTTACGCACCACATGCCGCTCAGCGTGTCAATTTCAATTCACTTGCATGTGTGTATTAAGTGTATAATTTGCACGAAATTTTGGGCCACCAGGGTTTTCGATGCGTTAGGGTCATGCGACGGAGCCTTTGCTCCAACCTTCCTCAAACACCGATGCTCACAACGGGGGAATTGTCCACCGTGTTGGATAGTCAGCGCTGTGTCCTGGGTCCCTGGGTCCTGCGGGTTGATGTTTGGGAATGCCCCATGTTGTTTCATTGAACCGGCGTGGTCCCTGTCAAACTACGCTTTGGCAGTCAAACATGGCTAGCTGAGAAATCTCCAGAAATGGAGGTTTTATAATGGGAGAGAGAGATCTATAGAACATTATAGAACTCTATAGGTGTGAAATTGTCCATCGCTATGTTTGACAGCCGGAAAGTATGTCAACAGTTCACCTGGTGTGAGGACAGTGTGTTGTCTCATGCAGTTTGCTGAATGGGTTGCGCAGAAGGCTGGCGGCCAACGCCCGAGCTGCGATCATAATAGATTACCCCTTCAGGCACAGTAATTTTTGAAGCGCGTTGTCCCGGAGTTCCACAAAACATGGAAAACTCCTGTGGGCAATCGCAGTTTATATCTTGGCCCGCCCTGGCGACTTTTTCTGATGGCATTAAGCGGCAGTGTTCGTGGAGACTTCAACGGACATCACATCTATTTGTGGAAGATGCTGAGAGATCTGAGTGTTCACGTATAGGGAAGGGTTGAAAAGATCAACGAAGAAAGCCACTGATTTGGTTCTATCTTGTTGGTAGGAACCGTGCAGCTGCCAGCAACTGAAAGTATGATAAGTTGTGGGAAGCCTAGTTCCTGTAACAGTGAGCACAAAAAAAGCACCAGAAAAACCACGAGAAAAAGTGAAAAAATGGAGGTTTGTTTTCCAAAAGTGCCGGCTTCAAAAAGCCATCTGTCTTGGAGCTGCCCTTTTTAGCGCGCTGCATGAAGTGACATAATCATTTTGGAAGCATGATGTGGCATTTTGCATTGACTTGTTCCACCAAAAAGTTGGAAAATAGAATGGCATCCAAGATTCAAAATGCACACTTTGTAGGTTGAAAACCCCACTGGAGATTCCTAATGCAGATTTTTAGTTGTCAACGACTTTCTTCAAGTGAGCCCTACCAACTGACACTCTACCTGACATAATATGGTCGGGCATCCAAAGCGACATCTTATCGGACATTCTATCTAACATCTTACCTGAGATACAATCCGGTTTCTTGCCAGACATACTGTTTGAGCCAAAAAAAATTGGGCCATGGGGTAAAAACTATTTCGGCAAGAGACCCCAAACAGTGTGGTGGAGTGGGAGGATAATGTATGACAACGTTGTTGGTAATGTTGTGGATGATGAGGATGATGATGATGATGATGATGATGATGGTGATGATGGTGGTGATGATGATGAGAATGTCACAGACGATTATGTTGAGGATGATGATGCTGAGGAAGATGAGGCGGAGGATGATGATGTTGAGGAGAATAAGGGTGAGGATGATAATGCGGAAGGTGAAGTGGAGGATAATAAGGTGGAGGATGATGATGTTGAGAAGGAGAAAGATGATGATGTTGAGGGCGACAATATTCAGGGGGATGACTAAAAAAGATGATAATGGGGCAAGGACCAACATTATGTCTACTGACCAAGACTTCGCTTGGGTTCCACAAGAGCTTCTCACAAGGACCTGTACAAAATCATACAAGGATCTCCTAAGAGGATTTCATTAGGATCTCTAGAAGATCCTCTTACAAGGACGTGTGCAAGATCTTCTCACGAGCATCTCTAGAAGATCTTGCAAGGACCGGTTCAAGAGCGCACAAGGACCTCTTGAGAGGAAATCATGAGGATCTCTGCAAGATCTTCGCACTAGGACCTATACAAGACCATGCAAGAACATCTTTTATAAGAAGATTTCATCAGGACCTCTAAAGGATCTTCTTACAAGGACTTGTACAAGATCATGCAAGGTCCTCTGGAGAAGATTTCAGCAGGGTCTTTACAAGGATCTTCGCACAAGGATCTCTACAAGATCTTCGTGCAAGGATCTCTTGACAAGGATCTCTACAAGATCTTCCCACAAGGATCCCCATGATGAAGATCGTGCAAGGGCCCCTTGAATGGATTTCTGCCAGATATCTCTACAAGGATCTTCGTACAAAGATCCCTAGAACATCTTCGCGCAAGAATCTCTTGACGAGGAGCTCTACAAGATCTTCCTCACAAGGATCTCCATCAGCTCTTTTCGCAAGGACCTGTACAAGATCATGCAAAGACCTCTTGAAAGGATTTCAGCTGCATCTCTGTAAGGTCTCTAGGGAGATCTTCTGCTTGAGACTTTAAGACTACTTTCCATGTCAAACCTGCCGTCCCACTGTCCTCGAAGAAGGCAAAAGGATCCACCATGGGCGGCCCTCCGGGGGACCAGGGTCCCGAATACTAAACGCAATTAAAACTGATGTTTTTTTTTTCCTTGTTTTTTTTCCATTTTTTTCCTGTAACTGTGACCACGAGACAAAGCACGAGAAAAAGCACGAGAAAAAGCACAAGAATCACGAGAAAAAGCACCAGAAAAAGCACGAGAAAAAGCACGAGAAAAGCACGAGAAAAGCACGGGAAAAGCACGAGAAAAAGCACGAGAAAAAGCACGAGAAAAGCACGAGAAAAGCACGAGAAAAGCACGAGAAAAAGCACGAGAAAAGCACGAGAAAAAGCACGAGAAAAGCACGAGAAAAGCACGAGAAAAAGCACGAGAAAAGCACGAGAAAAAGCACCAGAAAAAGCACGAGAAAAAGCACGAGAAAAAGCACGAGAAAAGCACGGGAAAAGCACGAGAAAAAGCACGGGAAAAGCACGAGAAAAAGCACGAGAAAAAGCACGAGAAAAAGCACGAGAAAAGCACAAGAAAAGCACGAGAAAAAGCACAAGAATCACGAGAAAAAGCACCAGAAAAAGCACCAGAAAAAGCACCAGAAAAAGCACGAGAAAAGCACGAGAAAAGCACGGGAAAAGCCGAAATGGCATCCACCAAAAATTACATTTTGCTGGTGCTTTTTCTGGTGCTATATTTTGTGCTCTTTATATATATAATTAATAAGGCGCCCTCCAAAAAAAGCACAAAAAATAGCACCAGATTTTGCACGAGCAAATCGTGAAAAAGCGCCACTGAAATTTCCAAAACGGCCAAGGAGAAATCCAAAGGGAGCCTATAGGCGAAGACCAGGATGGCACGAATACTTAAGGTGGGCTTTGACACTGTGAACAGGATGCGAAGCACGAGACAAAGCACGAGATAAAGCACAAGAAAAAGCACGAGAAAAGCACGGGAAAAGCACGAGAAAAAGCACGGGAAAAAGCACGAGAAAAAGCACGAGAAAAAGCACGAGAAAGAGCACGAGAATCACGAGAAAAAGCACGAGAAAAAGCACGAGAAAAAGCACGAGCAAAGCACGAGAAAAGCACGGGAAAAGCACAAGAATCACGAGAAAAAGCACCAGAAAAGGCACGAGAAAAAGCACGAGAAAAAGCACGAGAAAAGCACGAGAAAAGCACGGGAAAAGCACGAGAAAAAGCACGAGAAAAAGCACGAGAAAAGCACGAGAAAAGCACGAGAAAAGCACGAGAAAAGCACGAGAAAAAGCACGAGAAAAGCACGAGAAAAAGCACGAGAATCACGAGAAAAAGCTCGAGAAAAGCACGAGAAAAGCACGGGAAAAGCACGAGAAAAAGCACGGGAAAAGCACGAGCATAGAGGCAGAGTAAGCAGGAATATCACATATCACTATCACTACTTTGGATGCAATATTTTGTCACAAAAAACAAATTCTGAAGCGGCAGCAGCTTCCACAACTCGGAGACAGCATTGACAGCGTGTAGATGTCTAAAATTACGTTTTCTTTCAATACATGAAGAATGACTTTCTGCGCAAGACAAAATTTGCATCCGGTATCCAAAGCATTTGAACAGCTTGCCAATTCCAATGTGACAATGTACAACCCCGTTGAGAAACCATTGCGTTCTAGGGCCATCGACTACGATGTCTAGTGAAGTCTAGTGTTTAAAATTGTGGCACTGTATCAACATTGATATGATATAAATATATATAAATATGCATTTACATTGTTAAATTGCAATACTGATACTCTACCGGACACTCTTTGGCCCCCTTTCAGGACTCTAGAGACCCCATATCATACACTCAAGAGTCCCGAAAGCTAAAATTGCTATTTTTTTGCTTCGCTAAACCGGAAAGGCAAAAGTCTAGCTAAAGTGAATGGAACCTTCTCCTTTACCTTGCTGTTAGAGGAAATAATCAAAAACAATTGGGTTGGAAGATGTGTTTTATGGATGTGTTACTGTTTCTTTCCTTCCGCAATTGTATCTTGAGACCATTTTTGGTCAAGTTGACCTTCTAGGGCTGTTGATTACAATGTATAGTCTGTATAGTGTTTAAAAAGGTGCCGCTTTCTCAATTACTTTTAACCACATACCACGTGGACACATTGATATGAATTATATATTGATTATATTGACATTGATTTACTGATCACTGATTTACATTACATTTCTGATACTCTACGGGACACTCTTTGGCCCCCTTTCAGGACTCTAGAGACCCCACATCATACACTCAAGAGTCCCGAAAGCTAAAATTGCTATTTTTTTGCTTCGCCAAACCTGAAAAGAATGAAAAACGGAGAGGAAAAAGTCCAGCTTAAGAAAAGGAAATGCATTAGAAGCAAATTTTGTGAATGGGCTATTGCTTCTTTTCTTCTGCAATTGTTTTTTGTGACCTTTTTTGGTCCTTTTGGCTTCTGGGGCCCTTGAGTACTCTATCTTTGGCTTGTAGAGTTTTCAAAGAGGGCCACAAGCCATAGAGTATTCCACAATGTATAGCGTGCATAGGGTACATAAAAATGTGAAATGTGATAAAAAGACTTTCATGTCATTTTACTTTTTCATAACAGCATGTATTGGCTGCATTGGCTAAGCATATACTGTACTCTAGTGACTATCCTGTGGGAAGCCCAGTCCCTGTAACAGTGGAAAATTTGTTCTTAATCATAACTACCACCCCAGGGGGATCACAAGTAAATCAAGTTTTTTTAAACTACCTTTTGCAATTTCTAAAAGAAAAACTAGGAACCTGACAGCTAAGGCAATTTTTGGTTTTCTTAAGTCAACACCTGTGGAAACACTAAAATCAGAAAAACCTTGGGTCTAACATACTGGAATTTAGTGTTCCCACAGGTTGTTCTGAATTTAGTGTTTCCACAGGTGCTGATTTGAAGAAAAGAAAAAAAGAATGCTGTCTTAGTTGTCAGGTTCTTACTTTCACTTTTAGAAGTTGCAAAAGATAGTTTTGAAAAAACGGGATTTGCTTGTGCTCCCCCTGGGGTGGTAGTTATAATTAAAAACAATTTTTCCACTGTTACAGGGACTAGGCTGCCCACAAATGATAAGCATGGTTCCTGCTCGCTCCCATACCATAACCCAGATGTACCAGGCCTGGGGCCTGGGGTATACCGTATGTACCCTTAAAGTAGCCGACTTTCCCGACTAACACTTTGAGGTTTTCAGCGGAAAAATCGTTGTAATAACTTGACGAGTTTGTACTACCAGTCACGAGCTGCATGATGCAATGATCCATGGCAGCTTTGATGGGATGATACTCCTCAATGATAGTTTGATCAAACTGTTCTGCACAAATGATTGGGCCAATGCTTTGCGCACCACATGCCGCTCAGCTTGTCAATTTCAATTCACTTGCGCGTGTGTATTAAGTGTATAATTTGCACGGAATTTTGGGCCACCAGGGTTTTCGATGCGTTTGGGCCATGCGACGGAGCCTTTGCTCCAACCTTCCTCAAACACCGATGCTCACAACGGGGGAATTGTTCACCGTGTTGGATAGTCAGCGCTGTGTCCTGGGTCCCTGGATCCTGCGGGTTGATGTTTGGGAATGCCCCATGTTGTTTCATTGAACCGGCGTGGTCCCTGTCAAACTACGCTTTGGCAGTCAAACATGGCTAGCTGAGAAATCTCCAGAAATGGAGGTTTTATAATGGGAGAGAGAGATCTATAGGACTCTATAGGTGTGAAATTGTCCATCGCTATGCTTGACAGCCGGAAAGTATGTCAACAATTCACCTGGTGTGAGGACAGTGTGTTGTCTCATGCAGTTTGCTGAATGGGTTGCGCAAAAGGCTGGCGGCCAACGCCCGAGCTGCGATCATAATAGATTACCCCTTCAGGCAGAGGATTTTTGAAGCGCGTTGTCCTGGAGTTCCACAAAACATGGAAAACTCCTGTGGGCAATCGCAGTTTATATCTTGGCCCGCCCTGGCGACTTTTTCTGATGGCATTAAGCGGCAGTGTTCGTGGAGACTTCAACGGACATCACATCTATTTGTGGAAGATGCTGAGAGATCTGAGTGTTCATGTATAGGGAAGGGTTGAAAAGATCAACGAAGAAAGCCACTGATTTGGTTCTATCTTGTTGGTAGGAACCGTGCAGTTGTCAGCAACTGAAAGTATGATAAGCATGGTTCCTGCTCGCTCCCATACCATGACCCAGATGTACCAGGCCTGAGGTATACCGTATATTATGCAATGCCCTGTCCACCACCTGTGTTTGTTTGTTTTATTAATTACGCTCTGGCCCGATCCTTCGTTATTTCACAACTCTGCACTATCACAATTCTGCACTAAAGGTTTTGCAGCCGATAAGGGGTCTTTGGAATTTGATTCTATAGGGCGGGTCCTTGGTGATTTAGTTCTATCTCTGATTGTGTGATATATGCTTTCCAACATTTATTTCTTTATCTATTTTATCTATCAAGTTAGGTGGCCTTGGTATATACTAGTGATTTTTCCAAAAGGAAAAATCGTTTTGGGTTAGTGTCCCTTGGATGTTTCAATATTATGAATTCTTATCCGGCATTCGGTAGTCATGCCAAGAAGGGGATTGATAATTAGCTTCTCCATCCATTTACCCTTCTACTTGTGGAAGTACCAGTCAGAACAAACGGTCACCAATTCGATCGTAGTTATAGTTCAGATTTTTTTGGTTGAGTACTTAGAAAAAATGTGAAATAAAATATTGTTATGCGACGGATTTGCGGTGGCGATGGATTTGGGGTCCCCCGAGCCAAAAGGTCGGCAATGTGTTTTTGTTTTGCCTAAATCTCAAAATGAAGAACCCCGAATGCATTGCGGGAAAAATCATGGTAGAATATAATAGTAAGGCTGGTTCCTAAGTCCACATGCAAATTTCTGCACCCTGATATCGGCATTTATTTCCTAAATCCTAGGGTACAACCTCTGTATTGCCGAAGTCTAGGTGCAGAAATCTGCGCCTTGACTTCGGCAATACCCCGCCAAGCACCTAGGATATCGTCAAAAAAAATATGTTTTTTGCCTAAGTCAAGGCACCCTGAGTTCGGCAAAGTTCATAATTGGACATTTGCATTTAAAGGATAGATGATGTAGACACAGAAATAATGGGGAAATTTAGTACTTGAATAAAAGAGTGATCATCAGGGATAATATTGGTGGCTTTATACCGAAGGTATATGGGGGCACCACCCTAGAAGAAACATGAGCGTGGTTGAAACAAATAGATATAGTACATACCCTATAAAGGGATGATGATGCCTATTCCATTTTAATCCAGCAATTGGTCGGGTACCCTTTAAGATCTTTAAGGGAAATGGTAGTGGACCCCTGTTTGTCCAAAGAATTTGATTGAACAAATAATCGTAATCGATACTGGGATGATACCTTTTTAATCAACCAATTGGTTGCCTAAGAGTGAAAATAATAATGTACATATAATTATCCATGAGCATGGTAGAAAACAAATAGATATATTAAATAACTAATGGTAAGACAATACCCATCTAATCAACCAATTGGTTACCTCACAGGGGAAATAGTCAGGTACCTTAATACAATTCAATGCCACCATATTTAAAATATTTGGAAAGACCCAAGAATCCATTTCCAGAGACCCCAGATCAATTGCAAAACCTTACAATCACTTTTCTTGCGAACATTATGTTTTATCCAAATTATCAACAGGATGTCGCAAGGTCAGTAACATCTAAAGCCTAGGATGGCGCTGCATCACGGCCATGTCACGCTTTAATGGTCAACCTTCTCACATAATTAAACATCACTGGACCAAACCTGAATCCTCAAATATGAAAAAGCTCCGCCCTCTGCTGACCATAGGTGAATGATGCGAACCTTTGTCCCCGCATCTGGCCTTGGTCAATTCCAACAACCTCATAACGATCTCGTTGTAAATTAGTTTAAGGAGCATTAACCCCAAGATTATGAACATGTCCATTTTACTGTCGGAATTGTTTTTTTTTTTTATGCCCACAATGATTGAATGTCATGTCATTTGGTATAGGTTTGTTTGTTTAATCATAGGGCACCCCGACAGACACATTCTTTATCATTTTCCCAACATGTGCTTCATCATTTTCTGGCTTCAGATGGTCATTTTAGGGTGGGTGTAACATGTTATATCATTATTTTGGACTTCAATCCATCTAATGCAATGTAGGCGAGTGGAACTCAGCCGTTGGTCCACTGCACAGCTTCGAAGCCCCACAACTCATCATATCGCCATGAGCAGTCACCGGGATGGGTCGGACACAAAAAACTATGAAACACACAGGATGGAGAGGTCCATGTCGCCCTGCGGTGCCAAGGTTTTTTTGTTTCCATGTTTGACCCATACCCGCTTTAAAGTAGACTGTGAACATGGCGGCAAACCAGAAAAATCAAAGACCAGATGAGTGAATAAAAATGTTTTTGGCGGCAGTCAGAAATGCAAAGCTTTGGATCGGGCGCCTTCTTCGTTCGAGGCCAAGCGACCGGCAATGTCGTGCCAGGCCATTTTTGTGTCTTTGTCCATGACAGATGCACCTGCAAGATGGGTGTAGTAGAAATTGGTAACAGGTCGGACCCAAACAAGAGCTAAGTCGATGTATATATATATATGAAAAGTTGTATACACATATAAATAGATAATTTTATATATCTGATTGTTTTTGGTTAACATATATTGGTGTGAATCCAACTGAAGTAGATATATCTTCATGGTTATTTTATGACTCATGTGGATGGGTACAGAGCAGCCAAACCTCATGACCGTCTCTGAAGCCTGTCGCCGTCTCGATGGTCAATATGTTGCATAGGCTGGGTTCAAAGCAATAACAAAGGGGGGAAATCAAAAAATAGGAATAGTATGGAATAGTTATATAATAATAATGATACTAGAAAAGGCTGTTCTTCCGATTTTATTTGATTAGATATGTTGCGTGAACAGGTAGAAGCGGATCCCTAAAAATGGCATACTCGCGAAAGGGACATGTGTTTGATGAAATTTCGTTCACGTGGATGCAATTTTTTTGCCCAGCAAATTCAGATCGTCCCCATGAATTTGACCATGAATCGCCATGACCTTGACATCCAATGACCAGAATCACGTATCACCATGAATCGCCCGGTCATGACATGTTTGGAGTTGAATTCCTGTGGCGCCATGGCGGGCTCTAGGTCGGCCAGCAAGTTGCAAGCTCGAAATGCGTTATGCCTTTTGAAGATTTTACGTATAAGTTAGATATGGACCATATATATACATATATTTTGTAAACACTAACCCTATGGATTCAACTACCTGATTTCAGGTACGGCTAACCCCTGAAATCAAGCCCTAGTCATACTTCAGAAGCTACGGCTGGATCCACCTTTCGGCAGATTCAGCTCTACCTCTTTGCCGTCCTTGCCATCCTTGGTGGCGCAATGACGGAGCGGGGCGTTCTTTGAGAGTGGAAACAAATCCATTCATCCTTAACAAGTGGAATGACATAATATTCCAATCCTTAAACCAATCCTTAAACTAGTTCTAGAATGTTCTAGATCTATGTTTCTCTTACACTTGTTTTCTATCCTGTCCATACCCCATGATCCCAAGTGGAGAGTGGCGTGATGGGTTGAAACTGCATCATGGCTTGTTGCTAGGTTAGACGACTGGTAATTGGTAGGTGAACATGGGCTAGGTAGAGCAGATGTTTGTTTATTATATCCACAGAGCAGCTTGGGTTTTCCCCTTCTCCTTGCAGGATAGCAAAACAAGGGAGTATGGCCCCAGATGGTACCCTATGGTAATCAAACGTGGCAATGGAATGAATATCCACTTACAGATGATTTTCATTGATTTTCCCCTTAAAACCTCCATTGAATATATAGTTGATTTTCAATTGCCGTGTTTGATTACCAGCTGGTTTTTGTGATGTAACGCTGGGTCGCATCGCCATTTTTTTTTTTTTACTGTTTGGGACTGTTTGGACTGATTTCGGGCGATTTCGGACTCAAATCACGTCCCATGTGCCGAGAGAATATGGTGGAGGCAAGATCTCCATGGAGATTGGCCCTGTGAAGCCATGGATTTTGACGATCCAAGCACGACCCACTGTTCCAAGATTTCAATGTCGCAGGGTCGTGTATGTATGCATGCATGGATGTATGTATGTTATGTTATGTTTTGTTATGTTTTGTTAGGTTATGTTAGGTTATGTTCTGTTGTGTCTGTGTGTACGTATGTACGTATGTACGTATGTACGTATGTACGTATGTGCGTATGTACGTATGTATGTATGTATGTACGTACGTACGTACGTGTGTATGTATGTATGTATGTTTGTATGTATGTAATGTATGTATGTATGTATGTATGTATGTATGTATGTAATTATCAATGTATGTATGTATGTTATGTTATGTTTTGTAATGTTATGTTATGTATGTTATGTATGTTATGTATGTTATGTATGTTATGTATGTATGTATGCATGTATGAATGTATGTATGTATGTATGTATGTATGTGTGTATGTAATGCAATGTATGTTATGTTATGTTATGTTATGTTATGTTATGTTATGTTATGTTAGTATGTATGTATGTATGTATGTTTGTATGTATGTATGTATGTATGTATGTACGCATGTACCTATGTATGTATGTATGTACGTACGTACGTATGTATGTATGTATGCATGTATGTAATTATCAATGTATGTATGTATTGTTTTGTTATGTTATGTTATGTTATGTTATGTATGTTATGTAATATATGTAATGTATGTATGTAATGTATGTAATGTATGTAATGTATGTAATGTATGTAATGTATGTAATGTATGTAATGTATGTAATTTATGTCATGTAATGTAATGTAATGTAATATAATGTAAGGTAAGGTAACGGAAGGTAATGTAATGTAATGAAATGTAGTGTAATGTAATGTAATGTAATGCAATGTAATGTGATGTAATGTATGTAATGTATGTAATGTATGTAATGTATATAATGCATGTATGTATGTGATGTAATGTGATGTGATGTGATGTGATGTGATGTGATGTATGTAACGTATGTAATGTCTGTAGTGTATGTAATGTATGTAATGTATGTACTGTATGTAATGTATGTAATGTATGTAATGTATGTAATGTATGTACTGTATGTAGTGTATGTATGTATGTATGTATGTGTGTATGTATGTATGTATGTATGTATGTATGTATGTGTGTTTGTAATGTATGTATGTAATGTATGTATGTATGTATGTATGCAATGTAATATATGTATGTAATGCAATGTATGTTGTGTATGTATGTATGTCTGTTTGTCTGTCTGTCTGTCTGTCTGTATGTATGTATGTATACATGTATGTTTGTGTAATGTATGTATGTATGTATTTATGTATTGTAATGTATGTATGGTAATGTATGGATGGATGGATGGATGGATGTACGTACGTATGTATGTATGTATGTATGTATGTAATGTTTGTAATGTATGTAATGTTTGTAATGTATGTAATGTATGTAATGTATGTAATGTATGTAATGTAATGTATTTAATTTATTGTAATGTATGTAATATAATGTAAGGTAAGGTAACGGAAGGTAATGTAATGCAATGAAATGTAGTGTAGTGTAATGTAATGTAATGTTGTATGTAATGTAATGTAATGAAGTGAAATCTAATGTAGTGTAATGTCATGTTTGTATGTATGTATGCATGTATGTATGTATGTATCTATTTAAGTATGTATGTATGTATGTATGTACGTACGTACGTATGTATGTATGTATGTATGTATGTATGTATGTATGTATATATGTACCTACGTATGTATGTATGTATGCGTGTATGTATGTATGTTATGTTATGTTTTGTTATGTTATGTAATGTAATGTAATGTAATGTAATGTAATGTATGTATGTATGTATGTATGTATGTATGTATGTATGTATGTATAATTATATATCTATACGATTTCTATACATATTTATTTATCTCTCTCTATGTGTATATATATATATATCATTATGTAAAATGTGTATCCTGTGTATTATGCAAAGCATATTCCTGTGAGTGTGATCGTGAACCTGAGGTCAACGTCCCCGCTCGGGCTGCAAGTGGGCTCGAGAGCAAATATGATTAGAGAAGGAACCCAGGTCCCCTGTCTCCTGAAAGGAGCTAGAGGCCAACAGGACACTAAGGTGTGATAATTGAAAATTTAGGTGCCGACGCCATAGTCGCTTGCTCTACTGATCTTCTGCCGGGCGTTGCTGCTGTGGTGAAGCGCGAGGAAGTTGGTTTTGTCCGACTACCATATCTCCGCTCTGGTGATCAACCGTCCAAAGGGTTCGCCGAAAGACTTGTCAGCGAAAGCCCCTTCTCCCCGCAAAGCCCGAGCTCTTTGGTTTTCAGGAGAGGAGGTGCCCATTGAGTCTAGCGAAGCCGAAAATCTTGATCCATCAGCTTTGTTGGGCAGAGTCCAGCATGGTTCGGAATACCACAGCCGACATCCAAGCTGGCTTGAGGGGCGTCTGAAGGGGTTGATGACCGGAAAAGCAGTGAGCGAGGAAGAGTTCGAAGAGAGCGAAGAGGACAGCGACGATTATCAGAGTGTGGCTTGTCAATCCCCTGGGGGCCAGGGCCGATCCAAGCAAGGGCGTCACAGAACCTCCCGCAAGGCCGAAAGCTCGGAGGAGCTCGATTTCCAGAGCCTGCTCCAGGCCCAGATGGCCGCGGGCGGGGATCCGTCCAGCTTGGTACCTTTGATGATGTGCCAAATGATGATGGAGAAAAGGAAGCCCAAGCCCCACCGGAATCGCAGCCGCCACCGAAAAAAGTCTTCCAGCTCCAGTTCAAGTGGTGGCTCGAGTTCAGACGCTGTGGACATCGGCGGGTCCGACAAGGGCATGAAATCAGTTCGGGCTTTAGAAGCGGATCACCAGATAGAGAGTTCGAACGAGAAGCCATCGAGGAGCTAGGAGTGGTGCCAGGAGCTCCATGGACAGTCAAGGGCTACATCAAGCGCTTCCACTGGGGCAAGTTCAAGGGGCTGTATCGGTGCGCTATCGAGGACGTAGCCGTCTACGAGATGTTGCGGCAGAAGGAATACGAGAGCACCACGGCTCAGTGCATTCAGAACATGAAATCGAAGATGCAAGCCGTACTCCAACAAGGCGGGTGGTCCAGCGCTTGGCTCCTGACGGGGCTAAGCGATCCGCTGCGGCCCCGCGAATTTGCGGGAACCAAGGAGGAGCTAGCTGCTAGCCGTGGTCTCAGGTTACCTCAACAGCTTGAGCAAGTTGAGGCAGAGAGTCAAGGAGACAGAGGGATTGGCTGGCGAGGAGCACGAAGAGAGGAAGTGAGACATTCCTTGTTAGGGGAAGACAATGCGGGCCTGAATTCATTTGACCCTAGGAGCTGCCTTTCTTGAAGGGGAAGGGCAACTCTGCCTTTGTTAGATTTTACCAGTGGTCTTGCAGACGCAACATCCAAGGTACCCTGCCAGCTCGGGCTGGCAGTTCAGCAGCATTTCCATGCGCACTTCCTTTTCCTGAGGTTTTGAAGCTCAGGAGGAGGCCACGACGGGATGGCACATTGATGATGCTTTTGATCCTAGGGTTTCGGCGGTGTTGTCTCACGGAGAGTGTGATTGGCTTTGGCTCTCTCTTCCCTCTTTTCGTTTTCCCCTCTACGAAATTTGGATCCAGAAGGTCCCCTACGGCCTGCCTGTAATCCTGAAGGTGACCCAGCCAACCCCATGGTGAATATTGGGAACCGACTTTGGAATCGATCATTGGAATTGGGTAGAGAAGCAAATTGTTGTGGGTTGTTTTTCACCATTGAACATCCTCGCAGCTCGCGCGCTTGGCAGATGAAATCTACCAGATCTACCAGGAGGTTCAGGCAACAGACAGGAGCTTGGACAGTAAACGTGGATTGGTGTTGCTATAGGGGTTGGAAGGATCCTGTTAATAGGAAAGCTACTCATGATTACTGCCCCATGGATCAATCAGGCGCTAGGAAGGCTGCAGCTTATCCATTGAAGTTTTGCCGAGAACTGGCTCAGAGGTGCGCTCTTTGGTATGGTTAGTAGTGGTGGCTGGCTATGGTTAGGTTGCGTACGGTTGGTTTATGGCTCCCTATCAGTCTTCTCTGCGGGACGGCTGGGCTTGAGGTTATGAACAAGCATAATGGCGAGGGCTTCGGTTGACCCGGGCTCTTGCGGCTGTGCAAGTTTATAGGCTCATGGAAAAGTCGTTCAAGATGCTTATGAGGAAGGAGTGCGACATTATAAGGTTACCCTAGCAGTGGTGGCTGTGCAGAGGAAATTGTGCATATTTGGGGCTATGCTGCGGGCAACCTGGTGCGCGCTGAGGGGCTGGGAAACTTTGCTAGCTTCCCGGTCTAGGATTCCAGTCACACGCTGGGTCTTAGAGGCTTTAGTTTTGGCTGGTTTAGTTCAAGGTTTGGAGGAACAAGGACGTCACCGCCGTGAATGGTGGGCTTCAGCCTTGGGTTGGTGGTTGGCTTTTGAAAGCCTTCTCCGGCCCTCTGATGGTATGTACAGAGCAGCCGCTGATCCGCTGGCTACAATGGTGGACCACCGAACAGAAGAGAGATTCTTTGGTTTTTGGGTTTTCAATGCTGTTGTGGAGCCGGAAATTGCGAGAAGCTTGTAATTGGCTAAACATAGGGAACTTGGGATACACCCTTTCTTCTTTCCGGTCTGGTGGTGCTACTCATGGCAATCTGGAAGAGCGCGCAGACTTTGCAGTACTATATCCAGGAATCAATTTATTTAATGCCACTAGCTTTGTGACAGAGCAAGGAAAGCAGCGTGCATCTGCAATCCGTGAAGGTGTGAGGTGGCTCGAAACTCCACCTTTAGCGCCCTGCGCCTCCCTTGTCCGTGGATGAAGCAGCCGCGCTGTGTGATCTGTCTGACCTCACTTGACCGTGCATGGCAGGCCCAAAAGGGCAAGCCTCAAAGCGCAAGCGGTGTGCACCTCCAGCACCAGATGCGGAAGAAGTTTCCAGTGCACCCAGTGGCTCAGGCAGACTTTGCTGCCGGCGCTGCGGGCCCCATGGTCCAGGTCATGGCTGAGTTGGCGGAGGTTCCAGTTGCACAGGGCCCGCTAGGGGGCCAACCTCTTGGTCAAGCTCTAGCCAACCCTGACTTTGTTGAATCTGCAGCCCGTTGGCGAGATGGTGGACGAGGAAAGCAAGTAGCAGCAGCGATGGCAAAGGTGACAAAAGCTTTGCAAGCAGTTACTCCACTGCCTTTGGTGGATCCGGTTGCAGCAGGAGGCTTTGCATCCTTCGTGCAGAGCAAGCTCACGAAGTGGTGCCAGCATGTGCCAGCGGTGGGCTCCCAAATCTGGTGGCCTTGTGGTCATGGCCGTGGTCGGGCTGGCAATCCTGTTCCCCAAACTCATTGCGGCATTGCTCATTATGGCTTTACTGTTGCTGCTGCGGGCCATCAGCGTTGTGGCTGCAAGGGTCTTTGCGGAAATTTGGCATGAATTGGCTGACACTGCTTTGGCTGGTTTGCAGCCCAGCTGCGTCCTGGAATACCATTTGGTATGGTGGCTTGACTCTCAGTCAAGGTGGTGGGGGCCTGTGCCTGCATCACCCCCAATTCGCATGCCAGCACCCATGGCCACTCCAATGCCGTCCATGCCTACAGTCGCAGTGCCGACTCCCGGGGCAACTGCCCCCCCCGACCCCAACCCTTTTGCCTTCTTGCATGGTGGATTTGCCGCCCCCGACCCCCAGGGTGGGTGACTTTGTTTTGAAGCATTTTGCAAGCATCTTGGTTTCCACTTCATCGATGGCGCTGTTGAGTATGACATTGTTGGTTGAGATTGTCTTCAAGGGCGCTCTTGAGGAGAGCTTTGTTGGCTTGTTTCCATTTGTCTATTACCAGTTGCCTTTTGGAAGAGATCTGATATAACACCATTTGATGACTTATTTCAGACGTTTGGCTATTTCCAGTTGCGTGATAGAAGATCTGAGGTGTTCTTGGGGAAAGCTTTGTTAGTGGCTCGTTTGCGTTGATCTATTACCAGTTGCTTTTTGTCTCTTGCCAGTTGCGTGTTTGAAGATGGTGAAATTATCTTTGAGGGAGCTCTTGAGGAGAGCTTCGTTTGCTTGTTTGAATGATGTTGCTTTTTGGAAGAGACCTATAACATCGTTTGGTGGTTTCCTTGAGGCCTTGGAAAGGCCAAAGTTTTGGTCCGGAAGACCAATCCCAACTGCAGAGAACAGTCCGATGGATGTGACCGAACAAGTGAGCGTTGGCACTGCTGAGACATCAGGTGAAGAAACGGAAAGGAATGTTCATTTATATTGGGGATTTCCCGGTTCGCCATGATTGTTGGTTAGTTATATCCCATATTTTTTGACCCCAGCATATCCACATTACCAGTTACTTCCCATGATATCCCATCATATCCACATTTCAACCGTACATTTAATGGTAGTTTCGCCCCAATACACATTACCCTTTGCTAAGCATGGCTGGAAAAATCCATCATTTGTAGATGATTTATAGTTAAGATATTCCCAGCTATAAACCATTATAAACCTCATTAAATCCCTGTAAAAAAAAGGGTTTACCATGGATTTCCTAGAGCTGGTCATATTCTCAGAGGCTATCCCTGTTTCCAGCTGTGCAGCGCCAGGACGCCTTGGCGGACGAAGCCAATCCACCCAAGTGGCCGTCGTCGGCGCATGTCTTCGATACGACGATGGATCCATCCGAAACCAACTTGACTTGGTCTGAGCTGCCTCCTGTCCTTAGTGAATTGGTGGTTTCATAGGCTCCTAAAGTTCCCAGACCTTCTTATAAATCTTATATCAATATTTCAGGTCATATGTCATATCAAAATGTTTTATCTGCTATATCCATCAATATTGGTTGCACTTGTGACCTCTCATTGCGGGGAAAGAGCGATGCACCGATGTCGCCCAGATGCACCTGGTCATGAGACATCCCCTGTGGAAGAAATCCTGCACTCGTTGTTTCAATCATCCTTTTCGCAGTGGAATTCACAAGCATCCACATGATTCTCTGATGGAGAGTAAACCAACCTCTAAATCAACTGGGGAAACCACGTAATTCCCAATTGTGTCACCAGCTATGTAGGGCTTGACTGATTTCGCACGTCTAATCACAGATGTCCAACTTTATCATTGCTGGGAATTTGCACCCTTGGTGTTTCATGGTGTTTCATTACAATTGCTAGGGAGTTACTAGTAAACAAACTGATGCAAACTGTTCCACACAGACTCTTCTCACACTGATTTCCCACCAAGGCATTACAATTCCATACTATACGCTAACTCGCAGGATGATTCGTTTCATCACCCTGCGGTAGTTTTTCAGTGCCAGGAAATGTTGGGAATCTAAATCGCGTTTGTCTGATTGAAAAGGGATAAAGCAGATTATCCCCAAATCATCGTAATCTCACAACTTAGAACCTCATTTTCAAAACGCTATGGCATCCGCTATGGCAAGTCTTGGGGTGTGCACCTTGCCAAAAGTGAGCAAAACGTGAGGGTTTTGTCGCAGTTTCAACTACAGCCACCACTACACAACTACAACAGCTACTACAACTACAACTACAGCTACCACTACACTACACTACACTAAACTAATTACATTACACTACTCTACACTACCACTACCACTACAACTACAATTACCACTGCACTCATTACATTACACTATGCTACGCGAAGTACATTACACTACACTACACTTAATTGCACATAATTACACGACACTACACTACACTAACTACAACTACAACTGCAACTACACTGCATTACACTACACCACACAGCACTAATAACATTACACTACACTCCACTCCACTTCACTTCATTTCACCACACTACACTACACTTCACTACACTAGACTACACTAGACTAGACTACACTACACTACACTCAATTGCACCACACTACACTACAATACAACTACAGCTACAACCACACTTGCACTACATTTACACTTGCACTACATTACACTACACTACACTAATTACATTACACTACATACATTACACTACACTACACTACATTACACTACACTTCACTGCGCTACACTACACTAGATTTCCAACTACAGCGGAACAGTTAGATAAGAACCGACTAGGAATTTTCCAGCCTACCCTAGGTTCTTAAGTGCGATAGGTGGAAAATATTGGAAGTATGAACGAGGGTACCCTCAAGTTCTTAACGGGTTAGTTCTCAAAGGGTTCATATGGTGAGGGCTTTGCAAATTCTTAGTAATTTCCCAATTTAGAACTATGTGGAAACAGTGCCTCCGGAGACAGCTCTGCAAGCAGCGAATCCAAAACAGAGCAGCCATCCAAAACAGAGGCAGCACGGGCTGAAAAGCACACGCGCCAACACATGGAGAAAGGGATTTGTTGCTGCGCAGCCGTAGAAAAAATAGGTCAAAGCGTTAGATAAAGGGTTGGCAGACACCAAGGCCAGAGGTTCAATAGCTCAGTTGGTAGAGCGTCAACCTAATAAGCGGGAGGTCGGGAGATCGATTTTTTACAGGGCATCTCACTATGCGGAACATACATGATTTCAACATTTTTTTAAAATAATCGCTATTTGATAATGTTTGGTATATTTATACCCGTTAAAGGGGAATAAGAACCAGTAGCTAGAATTCGAGGGTACCGTAGGGTTCTTATGCCAATTAGTTGACAGAAAGGGTGTCCAGCAATCCAGCCTCTGAAGTTCTTATTGCAGTAGGTTCTTAAACAGTGGTTTCGCTGTACACTACATTGCACTACACTAATTTCATTACACTACACTACATACACTACACTCCATTCCACTACGCTACACTACATTACATTCAATTACAACACACTACGCTGCACTACGTTACGCTACGCTACACTACACTACTACACTACACTACAGTACACGACACATTACACTACACTACCCTACACCACACTACGCCACACTACACTACACTACACAACTACAACTACAACTACGCTACTTTAGACTACACTACATTAGGCTACACTACACTACCCTACATTACATTAAATTACGCTACACTCACTACACCACCACAAATGCAATTGCAACTACACTACACTAATGACACTACACCACAACTACAACTCCACTACGCTACAACTACAGCTGCGCTACACCACACTACATCCAGCAGTTGTGGGTGAGGTGACCGACCAGGTGACCACTGCAACCATTGTAACCATTCCAAAAAACACAACTCCAACCACCTTTCAGTCCATCAGCGGAATCGCTCTGCCATCCGTGATTCACAACAACCAGTAACCAAGCTCTCCTATAGGTTTCCTATTCTGAAACTTCCGCCACCGCCTTGTGCGGTACTACTGGTAAGCATATATTGCAAATACATGCGTGAACGAAGATTCACATGGTGCTGTCAAGCACATAGATAGCTCAAGGGTTTGTCTTGAGAAAAATGATTGGAGCCGCAGTGATTCCAATGCCTGCAGATTGAACATAAGGGCTGCAAACTTTTGGAACCAAACCACTGTTGGAATCAATGTGTTTGTTCAGCCAACCGTCAACCCACAGCAATTCGAAAGCCTATGAGAAACACTGTCCAATCATGCTGGACCCCTGAACGAGCAGATCCCCTATATAAACCAGGTTTGTGGACGTTTATCATTACGGGAAATTATGCAAATACCCTGCCTTCCGAGCACGCACCAACATGGACAAACACACACACAAATGGTAATGGATACAAGACCCAGGGGACCGCAGTTGTTGGTTTGTATTGAGTAGTAAACTAGATAGCTAGGGGTTCCTGCTTTGGGGCATCCAATTTTGACCCATACCTGCATGTTAGGGAGTAGTCCTGATGGGGTCAATCCCACATCACAGCCCGACTGAGAACTCTTTGTGCATGCAGCACCCACCTTGCTAGTGTCACCATATGTCGCTTCAAAAATTTGACCACCTGTTATTTTCCTCTCAACGCTACAGCCCTTTGGCTTCTCACGAAACCTTGCGGTATTGATTGCCGTCGCTTGTCGACATGAGCGCCCCAGTGTCCCCAGCATCGTCAACGAGCAGATGGGTTCAGACACTGAATCCAAGCTGCAAGAATCTGGTAGAACGGGCTGTTGAACCACAGGCATCAAAAACCCAACCAGCATGTAATGGCAAGTGGCTGCGAGGAAACTGTGATTGATTAGTGTTTAATTGGGGTAAACAAAATCCAGGAAGACTTTGATTGGATAGATACGATACCTTAATCCACCCCTAAACCAACCCCTTATATGCGAATGTACCAAAAGTGGGCTGCGTGCACATGTGATCCATATTCCGAGCTGGAAGACCACCCCTATCATGATCTGCATTATACTTGGAGGATCATCCCGCTTAGTGGTTAGTAAGCCTGCTGAAGAGGTCCTCTAACTTCGGTTATTCCACTTATAACTGGGTTATTATCACCAGCCAGCATACCACCATTTTGACTCATTTTTGATGATTACCTTCTGGTTATCTGACGCAAATATGGACAATCACAATTTTTGATGGTAAATCATTATGAATCATCTGTAAATAGGTTACTTTCCATAGCAAACTGCTAAATAATCTGATGGCAACTATCCAAACTAATCCCATTACATCCAATTATTATCCCATAATATTTCCATACTTTGCCACTATACTTATCCATTCCGTTTACATTTATTACTGTATATAATCATATATATATAATCTACCCATTAGCCATCCTCGAATCGGAGCAAGGAATGTTTCCGCAATGAACGAGGAGCTGTTCGAAGTTGCCGGAAACAGCTCATTTTCGGCAAGATCCAGCGGCTGCTTGAAAAAAACAGCCATTGGTTGTGGTTGATTAATGATGGTGAGGATTTAACAATCATTTCTAGGGGTTTCAAGCATCAAACATATGGATCTATATGATGCTATATGGGGACTTAATTGATACGTGATACTTGGTTGATGATTTTGTCGGAGGTATATACAAATTATACTATATATGCGTATATGCCCAGGCCTTCAAACAGCAAGTTTAACATCGACACAGAAATACTAAGCTTAACCATGGTGGGCCCCCCGTCTCTCCCTGGCATAAGCTGTTAAGCCGGAAGATACTGCCCCACAACATGCGAAGCAGTGTATCGGGCGGAAGAGCTGCATAGATTTTGACAAAGTGATTGAACCTACATCGATCCTAGACGGTGCCCCACAAAAAATGTTATCGTGAAGTGCCCGTGAAGTTGCGTGAAATATCCGTGAAATACTACGTTTACCCATGCTAAGTTTACACGTGAAGAGCTGAGTCTATCCCAGCTGACCGATCGTGCACAGTACTTCGGCCCAGAGAAACCAATCCCAGAGCCCAGAACACACATTTCCGGCAAAAAACAAGACCATGGTTAAACTTAGTATTTAATTAATACTTGTTCGATGTTGTAACAAATGCCGATGACAAGATCTTGTGCCAAATCGTGGTGTGCCGATGGGGAAAGGCCCACATGGGCAGCGCCTATGACTTTAACTTACTGATGTATGTTTTTGCACTTCGCATAGGCACACGATGCTTACCTGTCATATCTTTGTGGGTTTACCCACTATATATACTCCCAAAGATGAAAGTTGTGGCAGTTGTATGCTTTTCCTGGGTTTAGGTTGGCAGACAAATTTAAGGAAGTCGTTGCAGTCGTGGCGTTTAGGTGGTGATCTGTGAGTTTTGAAATTGGTAACAAGTTTAATACGTAAACAATGTGTTTGAGTTGTGTTTTGCTTCAGATTGGGGCTCAAATATAGACAATCGAACTAGGTCATCCTGACCTGCTGCCCCATGCCTGGTGGTTCCTCTGCCCATGGCTTTGCTTTCTGTTCCCCAGACAGTTTTAGCCTTTAGATATCTTTGGCTATCACGGTTCCTACGTCTCGAACAGTCTGTGCCCGCTCAAATTTGTCACCACCACCTTGTTTGCCAAGCTGGTGTCCCTTTGTCTCCCCTCTGTCTCCCTTACTCGCCCTTTGTCTCCTCTTCTCTCTCCTTGCTCTTGCCTGCAGCATGCTGCTTGGCTTGGTTTCCTCTTCTGCTCCACCGCTGAAAGCTCTTGAAGAATGCGAAAGCGTGTGGCTACCAAAGAGTTTGTCAGGAGACTTAGGAGGTCAGTCTTCCAGAATTTAATTTCGGACCTCGTTCGGACCTCGTTCGGACCTCGTTTTGCCAAGGCTTTGCAATGGTTTGCTGCTTGGTCTGCTGCTACTGCTGCTGCTGTTGTTGCTTGTGCTGCTGCTTCTGGGCAAGGCACGGTTATTGGGCAGAGAACTGAGAGATTTGTGAAAGGGATGGAAGCTGTGCGGAAGAAACCAAAAGCATAAGAAGATGACCTAAAAGAAGAAAGTCGATCCGATCAGCGGTGTGCCATGGGGAAGTGGATGAAAGGGTTGATTGGCATGAAGTAGAATTTATCATAGAAACCATAGGAATGTAGCGTCGATAAAATCCAAGTTTGCATGTTGGAAATGCCATGAAACTTGGTGTGCCATGCGGAGGATGATAGTTCTGACTGTCCAAACAGGCATATGGTTGTCAACTTTTGGTTACGGAGTGTACATGAAACGCATAGGAAATAGATATATTTGAGTTGCCTGCTTCAGAATCAATTAGTCCACTTTGACCGTCGGTGTGCCAAAAGGATTTCCACCTGGCGGAAGATTATTGATGTTTGGCGTAAGCGGTGTGCCATGCGGCTGGCGCAAGTTCTAGTAAATGACGTAGCATCACGCCGGGGCTCGTACTATTTAATAGCAAATGCTAAGTTTAACTTAGCATGAATTGTTTAAATGCTAAGTTAAGCTTCAACGTGGGACGGTTTGATCATTGTGCTTCGGGGGTTATTCACCTACCGGACCCATTATATATATAATATATATATATATATATGTAACGAATAGTTCATGAAATGACGGGGTTTGAACACTGTTCACTTGTGGGGCCCAGGAATGGTAAGTGGGGCAAATAACCTCATGTAGACCATCAAACTCCTAGGAGACCAGCCACTCATTCAGATGCATTCCCAATCTCCAAATCGTGGAGAATAAGCAGCACTAAGGGGGTATGAAGCAGCAATAATGGTGATATATATATATATATATAGATAGATAGATAGATAGATAGATAGATAGATAGATAGTGACGGACACACACACTTAGAACATAATTTGGAAAAATAAAACAAGATTCATGCCGCAAGCGATTCTCACACTTAGAACATCCAGTTTGATACTGAATCACACCGTGCCCTGCAGAGGCCTCACACTTAGAACATCCTGTAGACATAATCATTTATTTTGTATTGAAAGCCAGATGTTAGCTCGGAGGTTTGACTGTTCTTCACAACTGGTTGAATGCCAGTGGTATCATACCCTGGGGAACCTTCACACTTAGAACATCATTAAAACACATTGAAAAACATATGAGGTACGGTCAAAACTCTGGTATACTACTTATGTAAGAAGAGTTCTCTGGTGTCTGGAAAATGCACAAAACACTGTGTAGTGATAGGGCCCCCCCAAAAGCGATATCTATAATTGTGCATAATGTCCACATCTGAAATTGTTTTGCACAAAGTTACGTGCATGCAAGAGGCTAAATTAGCGATACCCCTAGCGATACCTTAGCGATACCCATTTGTTCAAAAAGTAGCCCCCGACCAGACCACAAATAGATCCTTTCCTTTTTCTTTTCCGTTTTTCCCTTCCGTTGCCGTTACTCCTTTTCTTTTCTCTTCCTTTCCTCTTCCCTTCCTTTTCTTTTCCTTTTCCATTTCTTTTCCATTCCTTTTCCTTTCCTCTTCATTTCCTTTCCTGTTCTTCTCCTCTTCCTTTCTTTTCCTTTTCCTCTTCCCAATCCTTTTCCTTTCTTCTTCCCAATCCTTTTCCATTCCTCTTCCCAATCCTTTTCCTTTTCTCTTCCTTTCCTTGTCTTTTCCTCTTCCCAATCATTTTCCTTTCCTTTCCCTTTTCCTTCTTTTCCTTTTCCTTTTCCCTTTCCTTGTCCTTTTCCTTTCTTCTTCCGTCCCTCTTCCTTGCCTCTTTTTGCGAAACCATGGGTAGCGATACGCCCCCTCCAAAAGCAACACCCAATTTTCGGGAACCAAGCGAAGACAATAAGTTTTGACAAGGCCTCATACATGCTAGCATTCTGCTGTGGAGACCCCACACTTACAACATTGAATTGCGCTTGAATATTGATTCAACTGACTACGCTTTAGTGTTGATGTACATGGGGATTTCAAATGTGCTTCGGGTTAAGTTCACATCTCAAAGATTTCTGAATCAAATCAGTAGTGTATATATATATATATATTTACTGTATTTATATTTGTTTATGTATTTATTATTTTTATATGCTAGCGTTCTGCTGTGGGGACACCACACTTAGAACATCCCATGCCGAATTGCGCTTGAGTATTGAAACAACTCGCTTTAGTGTTGGTGTACATGGGCATTCCACATGTGCCGAGTTAAGTTCACATCTCAAAGATTTCTGCATTCCACATTGGATTCACCATTTTGGCTGACAGTTAAATATAAAAATAGATAGAGAGATGGATAGATAGATAATAGATAGATAGATAGATAGATAGATATATATATATAGATCTGTATATTTATATTTAACTGCTAGCATTCTGCTGTGGAGACCCCACACTTAGAATGTGCCATATTGAATTGCATTTGAATATTGATTCAGCTACGCTAGAGTGTTGATGTACGGGGGGTTCCAAATTTGCTTCGGGTTCAGTTCGCAACTCAAAGATTTCTGAACCAAATCAGTAGATTACCCGTCCCATATTGGATTCAATGCTGGCGGTTGTATATATATATATATCTATATGCTAGCATTCTGCTGTGGAGAGACCCCACACTTAGAGCATCCCATATTGAATGGCGCTTGAATATTGATTCAACTACGCTTTAGTGTTGATGTACATGGGGATTCCAAATGTGCTCCCGGTTAAGTTCACATCTCAAAGATGTCTGAATCAAATGCATGGGTTACCCGTTCCACATTGGATTCAACATTCGGCTGGCACTTAGTTGTATATATATATATATATATTTATTTATTTATTTATGCTAGCATTCTGCTGTGGAGACCCCACACTTAGAGCATCCAATATTGAATCGCGCTTGAATATTGATTCAACTACGTTTTAGTGCTGATGTACATGGTGATTCCACGTGTGCTTCGGGTTAAGTTCACATCTCAAAGATTTCTGAATCAAATCAGTGGTTTGCCCGTTCCACATTGCATTCAAAATTCCGCTGACAGTTAAAAAGATATATATATATCTGTATATGCTAGCATTCTGCTGTGGAGAGCCCACACTTAGAACATCCCATATTGAATGGCGCTTGAATATTGATTCAACTACGCTTTAGTGTTGATGTACATGGGCATTTCAAATGTGCTCCGAGTTAAGTTCACATCTCAAAGATTTCTGAATCAAATCCATGGGTTACCCGTTCCACATTGGATTCAAATTTCGGCTGGCACTTAGTTGTATATATATATATATTTATATTTATATTTAAATATGTGCTAGCATTCTGCTGTGGAGACCCCACACTTAGAGCATCAAAAATTGAATTACGCTTGAATATTGATTCAACGACGTTTTAGTGCTGATGTACATGGTGATTCCACGTGTGCTTCGGGTTAAGTTCACATCTCAAAGATTCCTGAATCAAATCAGTGGTTTACCCGTTCCACATTGGATTCAAAATTCGGCTGACAGTTAAATAAATAAATAAATATATATATATATGTAAGCTATCATTCTGCTGTGGAGAGACCCCACAATTAGAACATTCCATATTGAATGGCGCTTGAATATTGATTCAACTACGCTTTAGTGTTGATGTACATGGGCATTTCAAATGTGCTCCGGGTTAATTTCACATCTCAAAGATTTCTGAATCAAATCCATGGGTTACCCGTTCCACATTGGATTCAAAATTCGGCTGACAGTTAGTTGTATATATATATATCTATATGCTAGCATTCTGCTGTGGAGAGACCCCACACTTAGAGCATCCCATATTCAATGGCGCTTGAATATTGATTCAACTACGCTTTAGTGTTGATGTACATGGGGATTGCAAATGTGTTTCGGGTTAAGGTCACATCTCTAAGATTTCTGAATCAAATCAGTAGATTACCCGTTCCACATTGGATTCAAAATTCGGCTGAGAGTTATATATATATATATTTATTTTTTTTTAATTTGCTAGCATTCCGCTGTGGAGACCCCACACATAGAACATCGCATATTGAACCGCGCTTGAATATTGACTCAACTAAGCTTTAGTGCTGATGTGCATGGTGATTCCAAATGTGCTTCGAGACAAATTCACATCTCAGGATCAAATCAGTAGATTACCCGTCCCACATTGGATTCGAGGCCGTCAGTTATATATATATACATATACATTTAAATATATATATATATATGCTAGCATTCTGCTGTGGAGACCCCACACTTAGAACATCGCAAATTGAACCGCGCGTGAATATTGATTCAACTACGCTTTAGTGACTTTAGTGTTGATGTACATGGTGATTCCACATGTGCTTCGGGTTAAGTTCACATCTCAAAGATGTCTGAATGAAATGAGTGGATTACCCGCCGTTCCACATTGTTTTTCAAAATTCGGCTGACATTTCATTGTATATATATATATATTTTTGTATATTTATATGTATACATATATATATATATGGTGCAGCATTGGCCACCCCCCCTCCCCCCCCACCAATGGTTATGGGTGGACAGTCTTCTGGTCCCCCCTCCCCCTGTGGCCTGTGGTGGTGGTATGGTTCTTCTGGTCTCCCCCTGTGGCCTGTGGTGGTGGTATGGTTCTTCTGGTCCCCCCCCCTGTGGCCTGTGGTGGTGGTATGTTGGTATGTTGGTATGTTGGTATGTTGGTATGTATGTATGTATGTATGCATGCATGCATGCATGCATGGATGGATGTATGTATGTATGTATGTATGTATGTATGTATGTATGTATGTATGTATGTATGTACGTGTGTACGTAGGTACGTAGGTAGGTAGGTACGTAGGTATGTAGGTATGTAGGTAGGTAGGTACGTAGGTATGTATGTCTGTGTGTGTATGTGTGTTTGTAGGTAGGTAGGTAGGTAGGTAGGTACGTAGGTATGTATGTCTGTGTGTGTGTATGTGTGTATGTATGTAGGTAGATAGGTAGGTAAGTATGTAGGTATGTATGTATGTATGTATGTGTATATTTATATACACCACCACAGGGGCATCATACCCCCCCCCATCCCATGGGGGGGTGGGAACACGGGACACGGGACCATATATGCTAGCATTCTGCTGTGGAGACCCCACACTTAGAACATCGCATATTGAAACGCGCTTGAATATTGATGCAACTACGCTTTAGTGTTGATGTACATGGGGATGCCAAATGTTCTTCGAGTTAAGTTCACATCTCAAGGATTTCTGACTCAAATCAGTAGATTACCCGTTCCACATTGGATTCAAATTTCGGCTGACAGTTAGTTGTATATATATATATTTATTTATATGCTAGCATTCTGCTGTGGAGACCCCACACTTAGAACATCCGATATTTAACTGCGCTTGAATATTGATTCAACTACGCATTAGTGTTGATGTACATGGGGATTGCAAATGTGCTTCGAGATAAGTTCACATCTCAAAGATAACTGATTCAAATCAGTAGATTACCCGTTCCACATTGGATTCAAAATTCGGCTTACAGTTAAATATATATATATATATAGATATATATCTATATATATAGATATATATATATGTATATATATATTAAAACATATGCTAGCATTCTGCTGTGGAGACCCCACACTTAGAACATCGCAAATTGAACCGCGCTTGAATCTTGATTCAACTACGCTTTAGTGTTGATGTACATGAGGTTTTCAAATGTGTTTCGATTTAAGTTCACATCTCAAAGATTTCTGAATCAAATCAGTACATTACATGTTCCACCTTGGATTCAAAATTCGGCAGACAGTTGTGTATATATATATATATATCTGTATATGCTAGCATTCTGCTGTGGAGACCCCACACTTAGAATATCCCATATTGAATTGCGCTCGAATATTGATTCAACTACGCTTTAGTGCTGATGCACATGGGGATTTCAAATGTGCTTCGAGTTAAGTTCACATCTCAAAGATTTCTGACTCAAAACAGTGGATTACCCGTTCCACATTGGATTCAAAATTCGGCTGACAGTTAGTTATATATATATATCTGTATATGCTAGCATTCTGCTGTGGAGACCCCACACTTAGAATATCCCATATTGAATTGCGCTTGAATATTGATTCAACTACGCTTTAGTGTTGATGTACATGGGGATTGCAAATGTGTTTCGATTTAAGTTCACATCTCAAAGGTAACTGATTCAAATCAGTACATTACACGTTCCACATTGGATTCAAAATTCGGCTGACAGTTGTGTATATATATATATTTATTTGTATGTGCTAGCAATCTGCTGTGGAGACCCCACACTTAGAACATCCCATATTGAACTGCGCTTGAATATTGATTCAAAAACGCTTTAGTGTTGTTGTACATGAGGTTTTCAAATGTGTTTCGATTTAAGTTCACATCTCGAAGATTTCTGAATCAAATCAGTACATTACACGTTCCACATTGGATTCAAAATTCGGCTGACAGTTGTGTATATATATATATATTTATTTGTATGTGCTAGCAATCTGCTGTGGAGACCCCACACTTAGAACATCCCATGTTGAACTACGCTTGAATATTGATTCAACTACGCTTTAGTGTTGGTGCACATGGGGATTCCAAATGTGCTTCGAGATAAGTTCACATCTCAAAGATTTCTGACTCAAATCAGTACTTTGCCCGTTCCACATTGGATTCAAAATTCGGCTAACAGTTGTATATGTATATATATATATATATATGCAGTCGGATCTTTTACGGGCCCACAAGTTCGACATTTTTGTTACATATCATCTTAAACCTCTTGGGGTGGGGTGGGGTGGGGCATGTTAACGTTCGCTTGCACTTGCGTCATGAAATTGATGCTACGTCACGCATGGGGTTGGGGTTGGGTGAGGTGGGGTGGGGCATGTTAACGTTCGCTTGCACTTGCGTCATGAAGTTGATGCTACGTTACGCATTGGGGTTGGGTGGGGTGGGGTGGGGCATGTCACGTTTAAACTTGCAGAAGGCCTTTTTGCGTCATGAAGTTGATGCTACGTCACGCATGGGGTTGGGGTTGGGTGGGGTGGGGTGGGGCATGTTAACGTTCGCTTGCACTTGCGTCATGAAGTTGATGCTACGTCACGCATTGGGTTGGGGTTGGGTGGGGTGGGGCATGTTAACGTTCGCTTGCACTTGCGTCATGAAGTTGATGCTACGTCACGCATGGGGTTGGGGTTGGGTGGGGTGGGGCATGTTAACGTTCGCTTGCACTTGCGTCAAAAAATGAAAGTTGATGGGGGGATGTAACTTTGATAAGGATACGTGTGAGAGTCCTGGTGGGTTGGTTTGCGGTTTATACCAAGTTTGGTTAGTAGGAGTGAGAGGTGGCTCTTGCTACAAAATCGTGAGTTGAAAGGGGCGCACCGCTGAAAGTCAATAGCCCCCTTTCTAACGAAGAAAGGAAAAAAAAAACTGAAGGGAAGGGAACAAAACCCAGGGCAGAGTTAAAGACAAGGGTGGAGGGAAAGCAACGGCGCAGGGAAATCCCAGGGGGGGGGAGAGAGGGGACACAGGAAAAGGGGGGGGTGGGACAAAGAGGAGAAGGTAAAGGCCATGACAGAGGTATAGGTGAGCGTCGGTAAAATCAGTAAGGGAGGGAGAGGAGGATATCCTGATCTCTGTCTATATTGTTCGCGTCCCTCTTCCCATGACCTGCTGGCCAAAACAGTCCTCTACCTGGCAAAGCTGTGAGCTGAAAAAAGGAAAACCGAACTCGGAACGTTTTTGACCACAAAATGCTGGAAGGGTTGACGAATGACAGTCAAGGCCTGGATTCAAGAAGTTTCTGCCAGAATTTTTGAATCTTGAAGCTTGAATCCAGGAAAGTTTGCAAAGTTTGCGAATTTTTGGGATTCAAGATTCAAGATTCTGGGAAAAACTTCTTGAATCCAAGCGCTGACTGACATGGGGCCCTGGATGACAGTCAGCGCTTAGATTCAGGAAGTTTCTCCCAGAGTCTTGAATCTTGAATCCAGGGAAGCTTGCAAAGTTTGCAAATTTTTGGGATTCAAGATTCAAGATTGCGGGAAAAACTTCTTGAATCCAAGCGCTGACTGACATGGGGCCCTGGATGACAGTCAAGGCCTGGATTCAGGAAGTTTCTCCCAGAATCTTGAATCTTGAACCCAGGAAAGTGTGCAAAGTTTGCAAATTTTTGGGACGTGTCTTCGTGTGTGTGTCTGTATGTGTTTGCCACGTTTTGTTGATTCAACGCATATGCCTGTGTATATGAACGTGTTTATATATATAAATATATGGTCCCCCCTTTCACTTAACTGCTCGATTATCATCCTAAACCATAAGATATTAAAAAGGTAGGTCAAAAACGGTAGATCTTTGGGGGGGGTACCATAAATATATATATATATATATACACCCGCATCCTTGCGCAGAACTCTTTTCCAGCCTGAAGCTGTTGAGCCTAAAATTCTAATATGTCAGCCCGGGCAGGGCTTTCAGCCTGCAGGTGTTTTTTCTGCCCGAATCAGTTTTGTTGACTTTTGGGGCTGTGACCAAGTGGGGTTGACCCTAATGAAATATACCCAAGTGGAATCATTTTACATAACCATTTTCCATTCTGAAATGTTTCATTGAGTTTCTTTATGTCTGTGGTTTTCCCACCCGAAATTGCTAAAACTGCTAGAATATGGAAATCAGCCCGCAGGCCGTTTTTTTTTCCCCGAACCCCGATTCAGCTTAAAATTCTGTTTCAGGCTGAAATTATAGCCCGCTTGAGGTTCTAGGTGTAACCGTAGATATAGGGGCCCCACATCCCAAGTTGTCGCAGTTATTTCCCCATGGTTTTCCTCATAAAAGTCACCTCCACATTTTCGAGGTCATGAAACGGCACCCGCCCAGAGCCAGCAGATCGAAGCGACCTTCGTTCCTGTGGGCGCAGGCGGGAGGATGATCTCCATATCTTCCATAGTCATGGGATCCCCAATAGCTGGATGGTTTAGTTCATGGAAAATCCGTTTTGAAAAATGTATGATTTAGGGATACCATAACCATATAATCCCCGGATATCCCCAGACTAATCATCGACCAATGTTGGGTTGTTGCACAGCGCCAAACAAAATGGAAACTGCTTAAAGCTTGAAGATCATGGAAGAGAGGCAGCTGAAGGATACATCTGGGATCTACTGAGAGGATGCACACCGATGGCACGATATTTCTTGGTGATATACATCTCTACCTGACAAAGCTGTAGCCTATTTCCAAATACCCGCATGTATCCCACATGATATGCCCACAAAAGTGTTTTAAATCCTGATGCAGGATCAGGAGTCCCTGATTTCCAGGGGCGCTTCCCATCCCTTGAACGGGTCAAAAACCTCCGCAGGGCGACCATTGACTGCAGCATTGCTGGCAGCGTTGCAGGAACGCGTTTTTTGGGTCGGGGGAAGCTGACCAGAAGTCACACAGCTATGGTATAGATGGCCCATTTACAGACGCTTTACCAATGATGACTTTCCGTAGTTTCCATCGTTTTTTACATGGTGGTGCCCCGAAACCTCATGTTTGATGGTTTATAGAGCCCAATACCTATAGTTCTACATACACACACACACACATATATATATATATATATGTACACACATTTCTATACGCACCCTAAACCATAAAATTCAGCTCATGAACTTAACCAACTTGCAATCTTGCAGTAGCTATTGTTTGGGGGGCCCACCTTGTGGACACACACACACACACACGCACACGAGACGAACATACGGATATCTTAATGGACGTTGGTGGGATACAATCAAACAAATCAAACATGTGATATGTGATTGTGTCTGAACATGGGGCATATACCTTCCAACAAAACCATTAAGTCATATGGACCATTGGCGTTTATAGCTTTTACACCATGGGATTTATTTGACTGTCGTTGATCACTATGCCAATGCTACTGCTGGAAGCCGTTCACTTCAATGATGTTGGGTTAATTTAATTTAATTTTTTTACATCCTTTTTGAGATTGAATGGGTAGATTACCCAGCTAAGATTAAAGTAGCTAAGTAGGGAATCAACAAACCACCAACGAAAAACAAATACTCTTACCGGTTTAGAAGTTTAGCTTCTTGAATCTGTGCGGCATCTTGCCTCGCAGATTCTCCATCAGAGGGATCTCACCTGCCCAAATAGTAACAACTTCTGCAATGAGAGATGATAAGGGGTCAGTCTTCAACAAGAAGAATTGAAACAGTGGAAACAAAAAAACGCAATGCACATTGAATAGTAGAATCGTACTTATACTTTCTTACACTGTGCATTTGTTGCCATTTAACTTTAAAATCACGGAGTGCATGCTTCCATCTCGCCATCGGCCGGTTGCAAGGACCATGGGAATGACACATGTCACTCAAGACTTGCTTTAGCAGGGTTTAGCTGTTTTTTGCTGTTTGTCTTCCCGAAATGGACCGCGCAGGGGAACATCTACCCACTATCTATATACCCGCTTTAAAAGTCTTGTCAGAAAGTTGGAGCACATGGGGCACATGTACATACATGCGCAATATATGTATGCATATATATATATATGCATACATATATATATATATATATATCATGCGTATATATTTCAATATTTACATATATATATATATACATACTAGCAAAATTCAAAAGACATGCGCTAATGGGATACGAACATTCACGATGGGTCGATATGACGATGGGGGCGACGGCACGGCGACAATGTGCCGACTGCCTGACGACGATAGCTCGGCAGCACGACGACGATGTGCCGACGGCTGCCGACGGCATGACGACTGCTTGACGACGACATGATGTTGATGCGACGACAGCGCGACGACCGTCACAAGCCCGGGCTTGACATGTCATAGCCCGGGTTCGGCGCCGAACCCAGGCTTATGACATGTCATAAGCTGGGGTTGGATGCCGAACCCGGGCTTATGACGGTCGTCGCTCCGTCGTCGCACCGTGGTGGCCTCGTCGTGCCGTCGGTCTCTCGTCGTCGTGCTGTCGGCACATCGTCGTCAGGTCGTTGTCATGCTGTCGTCGTGCTGTCGTAGTGACTCCGTCGTCATATGGGCCCGAACCATCGTCAAAAGCCTCCCGTCGTGGAACTCCTGCTTCCACTAGGAAACTTGGTTTGCATGTATTTAGAATTTAGCTATTTATTTATTTATTTATTTACTTATTAATTTATCATTTTATATACATATGTGTGTGTATATATTTACAGTTATATAATATGTATATATGTGTACTGTACAATAACGCGTCTACCTTTCTATTGGTTTCGGATATTGCAAGCATTGCTATGTTTGGTTGGGTCCCGTGTGTTTTTGTCTTGCCAGCTCCTTTCTTGGTCGTCAAATCCAAGGTAACCCGTGCGTATTCTTCAACTCTGCACAGGGCTGTCGCCACGGACGCATGTGTGCATACTGTGCCTTGTGCTGAGTCGGCCTTCCATGTTGCAAGGGAAGGACGCCAAGTTAGGCACTGAATTTATTATGTATGGATCTCCGTTGAAATTTCCCCATGGGTCATTTTGTAGGAAATCACTTTCCAGATCCCAGCCTGCCAGCACCTCGCCATATTGTAAGAGCAATAAAAATAAATATTTAAGCAGAAAATCGCTATCATATAGACATGTCAAAATCCAGTTTGAAAACTTGGCTGGGTTGGGGCCATTCATTTTGTAAGGAATCCCTTTGTTGATTTTAGTGGTCATTTTGTAGGCAGTTGTTGCTATTCTTGGAAAACGAGCTGCGCGCCGAATTCCGCATAGATTTTGGCTGTTGCATCAAAGCCCCCTGTTAGTGCTTTATCTCTTTTGAGCCTTTTGCATTATTCCCGAGAGCGTCTGAGCGCAGGGTTCTTCCAATAGTGGGGGTCTGTATCTCATCTTCTCATCTTCACACCTTCTCATCTTCACACCTTCTCATCTTCACACCTTCTCATCTTCACACCTTCTCTCACACCTTCTCATTTTCACATCTGCTCATCTTCACATCTTCTCTCACATCTGCTCTCACATCTGCTCATCTGCACATCTGCTCATCTTCACATCTGCTCATCTTCACATCTTCTCTCACATCTGCTCATCGTCACATCTGCTCATCTTCATATCTTCTCTCACATCTGCTCATCTTCACATCTGCTCATCTTCATATCTTCTCTCACATCTTCTCTCACATCTTCTCTCACATCTTCTCTCATCTGCTCATCTTCATATCTTCTCTCACATCTTCTCTCACATCTGCTCATCTTCACATCTGCTCATCTTCACATCTGCTCATCTTCTCTCACATCTTCTCTCACATCTCCTCTCACATCTTCTCTCACATCTGCGCATCTTCACATCTGCTCATCTTCACATCTCCTCTCACATCTTCTCTCACATCTGCTCATCTTCGCATCTGCTCATCTTCACATCTTCTCTCACATCTGCCCATCTTCACATCTGCTCATCTTCACATCTGCTCATCTTCACACCTTCTCTCACATCTTCTCACCTTCACATCTTCTCTCCTTTCTCTCTCCTTTTTCTCTCTCTCGCCTTCTTTATCTTTCTCTCTTTAGGCCGAGGGTGCACGAAACGTCAACTCTTTCGCACGAAATGAGGGTCGATCGGCAAAAACTGAGGTAAAAGTGCGATTTTACTTGTGCCGGAGCAACCCTTTCGCACGAAATGAGGGTCGATCGGCAAAAACTGAGGTAAAATTGCGATTTTACTTGTGCTAAAGCAACCCTTTCGCACGAAATGAGGGTCGATCGTCAAAAACTGAGGTAAAATTGCGATTTTACTTGTCCCCGAGCAACCTTTTCGCACGAAATGAGGGCCGATCGTCAAAAACTGAGGTAAAATTGCGAGTTTACTTGTGCCGGAGCAACCCTTTCGCACGAAATGAGGGTCGATCGTATTCGATCGTCAAAAACTGAGGAAAAATTGCGATTTTACTTGTGCCGGAGCAACCCTTTCGCACGAAATGAGGGTCGATCGGCAAAAACTGAGGTAAAAGTGCGATTTGATTTTACTTGTCCCGGAGCAACCCTTTCGCACGAAATGAGGGTCGATCGGCAAAAACTGAGGTAAAATTGCGATTTTACTTGTGCCGTTTTTGTCTGTGTGTAAAAGCGCCTGTGTGTAAAAAGCGTCTGTGTGTAAAAGTCTCTGTGTGTAAAAGCGTCTGTGTGTAAAAGCGTCTGTGTGTCAAAGCGTCTGTGTGTAAAAGCGTCTGTGTGTAAAAGTGTTTGTGTGTAAAAGTGTTTGTGTAAAAGTGTTTGTGTGTAAAAGCCTC
>CAMXCT020000254.1:52500-135000 GCA_947184155.2 Cladocopium goreaui | reverse complement strand
TAATTAATTACTGGGGTGTGAATGGGAGATATCACGAACAACGTCACATGGGTGTGTCTGCAAACGGTGAATTATGGATGTTTCTGAATTCTCATTTCTGTCAGTTTTGGGCAAAGGATGATCGAACAATGGATTGAGGGGCACCAATGTCATGTTTTGCCATAAATCAGAGTAGCACTGTTCAGATCCCCTGGAAGATGCACCGCCCAGGCCAGCCGCGTCCTCGCAAGGTGACACGAGATAAGATCAAGACACGAAGCCTGGCCAAATTGTTTGCTGATGTTGGGGGATGTTCATGCATGGTCATCAAATGTCATTAGATATTGTAACAAGATGCAACCACTGGTCCGGGAGTCCCATATGAGATGGATGACCATGCTACATATGCCATCGTTTGACCATGGCATATTTCTATATGTATGCATCGTGTTTGGCAGGCACTGGGTGTGCATTATCATTAGGGTGAGTATGTAAGCTGATGAATCCATTTTGGCTCAAGTCTGAGCCAAACTGGCTTCATCGTTCTTTCTTTTGTTGGGGTACCCACACCACTTCTAGGGAGTTACCCTAGGTTCAGTGGTTTCTCGTTCCTCTACTAGGGCGTTACCCTAGAGTACAGAGGTTACGAAGGTGGGAGGTCACCCCCTCGATGCCAAGGGCCTCCATTGTCGTTCGGCCCGGTTGGAATGAGGCTGCCCACACGGATGTGGAGCTGCTTCATGCGGCCGCCTACTACGAGTTCAAGACACATGTGGAGAGCCTCCTCCAGCAGGGCTTGGTGGCACAGGCCACCCGACTGTGGGCGTCTGTGTGCCAAATTGATCATTTCCCCCCACATCCAATTGGGTTGGGGGTGCAGGGACTTCCCCCTTTCAGACGGTCACCTTGTATGGAAGAAAACTGTAGGAGGTGTACTGAGTATCAGGGAGGATTCAAGTTCCCTTGGATCGGCACATGGAACAGCTCAGCTGTCTTGGCTCTGCCCGGGAGTGACCCGCGGCTTGCGTGGCAATCCTACTATGATCGCCTGGGCGAGGCGAGGCTGGATTTGCTACTCATCGAGCCGCTGCGGACTTCTTGGACGTCTCGGGACTTTGCGCCGGACAACATCTTTGGTTTGGTCGCCTTCATCGAGCACAATGCCGATAGCATGGTCGACCTCACCGAACTGTGGGATGTGTGGTGGACCTGGCAATCCCCACAGCGTCGATGGAGGGACCCATCCTTGGTGCCCATCCCGGCTGACCTGGTTGCGTGGAGAGCACCACGGGCCAGAGCAGTCCGGTCGTTATGGGGCTGGCTTGGGGCCATGGAGGCTGGGGAGGAACCCTTGCCACCTTGCAGGGCTTGTGGACTGCCGACACCTGAGCTCTGTGAGCGATGCTTCTCCTCCGTGTGCAGTACCTGTCCACCCTCCCAGTGTCCAGGATGTCACCCCGTCTTGCGTCGAGACCCATCTGCAGCAGCGGCGGCCTAGTGATGTTTGTTTGTTGCCTGATAACACTGAGGTTTGGTCTGCAGTTTCAGGCCCAGCCCGTACGCTCCAAACCTTGGCGGCGGTGGTGTCAGGCGTCGCCATGGCGTACCACCCAGGCGCCTACGCGGTGCAAGCTGCTGGTGAGGCTCCACCTTGTGCAGAGACGGCGATGGAGAGGGTGGCATCCACTCGTGTTGAACAGTGGCGAGCTCAATGGGGACTACATGATGAGACTGACTTCGCATATGCGTTTGCATCCTATGACAGCGCAGTGGCACATGGAGGACACCATGTGGCAGATGCGTGGTTGCAAGCGCGATCCAAGACTGCCGAAGCGGACCTCATCCCTCAAGCGGCTGCCGTGGCTGAGAGCTCGGGCTCCAGAGATCGGCCAACGACATGGCCTGCGCCCAAGGCATCCATGATGAAGAAGAGCAAGATGGTCCAAGCTCTTCGAGTCCGGCCAGGCCCAGATCAACCAGAGACGGTGCTGCTGCGAGCTGCGGCACTGAGGAAGGCCTTTTCTCAGGCCAAGGTCATGCGTCCTCAAGGGGAGTTGACCCCGGAGAGGTACGCTCAGTGGCAGGACGCTCTGGATACTTTGTCTAAGCGGAAGGTCACAGAGGCCGAAGGAGCGACGGTGGTGAATGCCCTGAAGTCTTGGGCTGAGTTGCGGGCCTACATGGAGCAGAAGGACCGCTTGTTCCCACCGGATGCATTGGACCTCTATGGCTTCCTGCAGAATGGCACGTCGGGGCCTTACCGAGCCTTTCATTCCTTGAAGTGGTTCTCCAAACATGGCCGGTTGCAATGGGACTTCAGTGATGTACCAGTTCCAGCTCGTAAGAATCCACCCAAACAGGCAAACCCAGAACAGGCTGTTGCAGTTGAGCCCCCAATGATTGCAGCGCTTGAAGAGAAGATTCAATCGTTGTACGAAGCAGGGGACCCGCGTTGGAGGGGCTTACTGTCCAGCTGGCTGGTTACCTTTGGTGTCCTGCGATACCAGCACATCATGCGTGCCAGGCCAGTCAAAGTGACCCCTAGCTCCTTTCATGGCTACTGCACGAAGGGGAAGCAGAAGGCCAACAGGGGCGGGTTCTCCTTCAGCATTCCGGCCACATGCGTCAACGGATGGGCTTGGGGCTCGGCCCTATTCAGGGACTACAGCAGTCTGGATAAGGCTAAGCAAGCAGCCTCAGGGTTATGCTTTGATGCGGAGGGCACCGCATACACCTTGAAGTTCGTCAACGAGCTCAATCGTGAGGTCTTTGAGCACTTAGTCCAGAATACAGAGGATTTGTCTTCCTACTCCTGGCGGCGAGCAGCACCTACAGTGGGCACTTTGATGAAGCTGACGCCTCTCGAGCTATGCTCATTGGGGGACTGGGCAGATCGTTCCCAGATCCCAAAGGAGGCGACGATGCCTATGCACTACAGTGCAGCCAGGTATGAGTCTTCATTGAGGACCAAACACATTGTGCGGCTGGCTATGGAGAAGCTGCTTGCCCATGAGTCATGGGAGACCATCCCAACAGAGACCTATGCTGAGGCCCTTGAGTATGCGCGCCAGAACGTGGACAAGGTGCTGAAGCAGGAATCTAGGGTCATCTGGGCAGCTCCTTTGACGAAGGCTGAGATGCAGGCGCGCTTCCAGCTGTCGGAGGCGCTTAAGCTCAAGGCCGCGGCCAAACGAGAAGAGGCACAATCCAAGGGTGGCCTGTCTGCGATGCCGGCATCTCTCAATGGGAAGGTGCTGAGCGCATTCATGAAGAATGGGGCACCCATTTGTGGAGCTTTTCAGACGACGTCTTGCCCCTTGGAGAAGGAAGCGCGCCCTGGTCGCCATGCATGCGCCATTCTGCGCAAAGCTGGACGAGTTTGCGGTGGAGGCCATCCGGCATGCGAATGCCACGACAAGAAGTTCATCAAGGTGGAGGAGATGACTGGCGAAGGGCCTGGTTCGGGATCTGCTAAGGCCAAGCCTACTAGCAAATCCACGGAGGAGCGACCTCCGGAGCCAGCTGCCCCTCCTAAGGCGTCAGTGAGGCGCCCACGGTCCCCACAAGGGCCGCCGTCTAAGGCACCGCCAGCGAAGAAGGCCAAAGCAGCCCCAGCTCCACCTCCGGCGCCATTACCAGCCCTGGTGACCAGTTCGGAAGAAGAAGAAGTCGAAGTTGAGGAGGAGGACCTTCCGATTCCAGAGGCACTGGATACTCGAGGGCCCGACCAGAAGTTCGACAGGTTGGCGACAATCCACGGCAAGACAGCGGAGAGCCCGAGCCTTATTTATCAGAATAGGGCAGGGGGCAAGCTGTGGCTGAGTGGAATTCCAACCAGGAACACGGCAAACCGCTTTCCAAAGGGAGTTACCCTTCAGATTGCGTGCATGGCCGAAGCCCCATCATCCAGAGGAGGAGTGGTGCTCACAGATGCCCTCTTGAAACACCTGTGTGTGGCCCATGGTGGTTCGAGGAACAGGGACTTCGAAGAAGTCTGGCCCTTGCTGCGCAATACGATGTATGCAGGTGAGTCGGCCTTGATCCATTGCCTATCAGGGCGCCACCGAGCAGGTGTTGGGGGCTGTGTGTTCCGGGCGCTGCTAGCCCAGGAGAGCTGGGATGTTGCAGTGGCCTACGTGAAGAGCTGCAGGCGCTCGTTGGACATTCCGGGGATCATCAATGAAACGGGTATGAGGTCGTGGGTGGACACGACTCTCAGGACCAGCTCCCTCAGGAACCCGTTCCCAGAGCCCTGCGGCTACATTGCGACACTGCGTTCAAAGGTTCGTCTGGAGCTCAACAATGGCCAGACCCTCTGCTCCCACAAGCAATCTGCTGAGCGTGCAATCCGCTTGGTGAAGCCAATGACGACGCAGGACATGAGGGAGGCTATGGCTTGGGGCCGCGCTTTTTGTGACGGTTGTTTGGTGCGAGCAGCAGCGAGCTGGCATCCACGCTGACCTTGTCAGGAGTGGCGCACCAGAATTCATTTGAATAAGAGTAGCACAGGGCCGATTTTGGTAAGCTGACCAACGTGGTCCATAGCTTGCCCGTAGGCTAACATGCATTTGAACCATTTGAGAGCTTGACTTCTGCGTGGAAAAAGGCCCTATCAACATCCGGGAGGATGAAGTCATGATAGGCTGCGATAACTAGTCTTACCGGTATGTCATGAGGTGGCTTACACAGGTATCTGTGAGGACAAGCTACATGATGTGTGCCGGGGATAGAGACTAGGAGACAGTCTGTCATACCCCTGAGGAACAGGGGAGTTCTTGTCTTACCCCCCCCGTCACCTCCTTCTGTCCCTGGATGGCAGGTGATGTGCAGCATGCGGGAGGCATGTTTGGGGGTGAGCAGCTTTGAATGTTCAAGTCATACAAGGAGTTACCTTGAGAAAATGACTAGTGTTCGATTGGTTCCGGTGGAGAGTACCACCATTCAGGAAACCATGGAGTCTTTAGGGCTGAATTTTTCGTTGGACCCCGTTGTGACCAAGGCGTTGTTGGCCACCAAGATCCAGAACTTGGAGGAGTTTCGGTTCCTCTTTGAGGATGAGTCGAAAGTTGACACGTTCTTGGCCAAGTTGCAACTCGGTGACGATAGGTTGATTCAGGGCTCTAGGTTGCGCAGAGCTTGGACTGCCGTGACCCTGTACTACAAGAACCAGGACCAGGATAGGTCCAAGATCAGTGTCAGCGATCTTGATACCATGTTGGCTGACACAGAGTTGCGGGATGTCAAATCCAACTTCTGGGTTCGGTATCGGATGAGATTCCCGCCAGAGATCCATCCAGCTGATGCCACGCTCTCTCGTATCAGCAGGGAGCTCTCCAAGCGGATGCTGTGCGTTTATAATTTGTGGAAAGTTCGCACTTTGCAGTGCCAGCTCCACACGACTCAGAAGAAGCGCAAGCTGGCAGAAGGGCTCTACACCGAGGAGGCCGAGGACGAGGACAGGATCCCTCATGACTGGGAGAACTATCTGGATCGTCTTCTCACTTTGTTGGTCGCATATGCCATGGCGGGAGTGACCCCCAGGGCTAATGTGCGGGATGCCTCGGCGGAAAAGACCCTTGGCGCTGACTCGACAGCCTTTGTGGAGGTGCCGCTGGATGTGGTCATGCAATATTTCTACAGAGCGAAGCGTCAGTCCAGTGCACTGCCGTTGTCACAGAGGTTGGCTTGGCTCGAAGCCCGTGACCTTGAGGATCGTTCCGATTGGGTTGCCAAGTTTCGGGAATCATCCAAGTCCTTGGGGGAGGTCATCAAGGAGACCAGTGTGGCACGTGATGCCCATTGGGTACCACATGCGGTGCCCGGAGCTCCTAAGGCAGAGGTGAGCAAGCCCACCACGGTAGCTTCGACAGCAGTCCAGCAACCATCCCAGTTTGCGTTGGGCAAGCCGGTCGGTGGCAAGAAGGTGGCCAAGGTGATGCGCGATGGCTCCAAGATTTGCCAGGCTTTCCAACATGGACAGTGCAAGAACCCCAAAAGCTCTTGCCCCCAAGGCCAGCACAAGTGTGGCATCGTGGTTCGTGGTGAACGCATTTGTGGTATGCCGGGGCATGGAGCTATCCAATGTCGGGCGAAGATTTCGCCATGACGGGGCCCAGCGGGAGAGGCGGGCACTTCTGCTGGGCAGGATGAGGCA
Source organism: Cladocopium goreaui (assembly GCA_947184155.2). Lineage (NCBI taxonomy): Eukaryota > Dinophyceae > Suessiales > Symbiodiniaceae > Cladocopium > Cladocopium goreaui. The sequence continues at coordinate 128,867 of CAMXCT020000254.1, read as the reverse complement.
AGACCCGTGGACAGAGTTGACTGTCAGCTGCCACGGATGGCGGATCTTTATGCGGGGCCTAATACACCTTTGTCCAGAGCCTTTATCTTTTGCGGTTGGGAGACCATTTCAGTGGATTGGATGTTGGATAGGAGTCATGACCTCTCCAACAGCCTCAGGCAGCAATCGTTGCATGAGCAGTTGCAGTCCGTGTGCTTCATCGCAGCAGCTTTGGATTGCTCCACCAAGAGCCGCGCGAGGGAAATTCCGCGGGACTTTGGTGATGGGCGCCCACCACCACGGCCGTTGCGGTCTGAGCAGCACCCGCTGGGTCTACCTGAGTTGACAGGTTCTCAGCAGACACGGGTGGAGCAGGATAATGCGGCTGCGAGCTTTGTGCTGTCCGAGATCGACCAGTTGGTGGACAGGGGTGGTGGATCAGTCCGCGAGAACCCATACAACAGCCTCCATTGGTGGACACCGGAGGAGGTGGCGATGTGGGAGAGCGGTCGCTGGTCCGACCAGCGGTATTCAGCCTGCTGTTTTGGTGGTGCAAGATCGAAGCTGCAGCGGTTGCGCCACAACATTGCAGAGATCGCTCAATGGCCTCGAGCTGACTGCAACCATTTCCATGATCCCCAGGAATGGGAACCTTGGGTCCAGAATGGTAAGCGCCATTTCCCTTCAGCTGAGGAGTCCGAGTATACAGCAGAGCTCTGTTTTGCGATTGCCACGGCAGCTTCGTGGTGGGCAGTGCGCGTTGGACACGCCAAGCTCTATGTGCCGAGGTCCCCATCGCCGAGTTGTACTGGGCATCGGGACCATTGGCTTGACCTCGATCCTAGAGCACTTCGTGAGTGGGCTATGACCCCACTGGCCATCAGCCTGGGCTTGAGGCCTTTGGACACAGCTGAAGCGGCTAGGGTGCCCACAAGAGCATGTGTTGAAGATGTCTTGCAACAGGGCGCCCTTCCCCCCGGTCATGTGTATGTGGGGCTTGGAAATCATAACCACCGCCTACCGACCACCAAGTGGAAGTCTCCATGGCAGGTGGGAGTGAATTGCACCCCCCAAGACTGGGTTCCCTACTACGTCCAGTACATCAGGGAGACACTCTGGTGCGAGTTGGATGAGCTCGAGGGAGCAGTGCTAGTTTGTGATTGCCCTGCCGCCCAAACTTGTGAGGCCGACCTCCTAGCCAGGTTAATTTTTGATCGATTGAGCGAGCAGGGCCAGCGGAGTGCCCCCTCAGGTGGTCCAAGGTTATTCTGGCAGGAGTCCCCAGGGAGTTACCCGGTGTGTCCTCTTGTCCAGTGTAGCGCGGGCTACAGGCATCCCCTTCGGGCCATTTTACATTCTGCAGGAGTCCTTGGCGTTAGCGTTCAAGAAGCTGTACCCAGGCGAGTGGTTCGAGGGAGTTGCCATCCCCTTTGTGGAGGACTTAGTGAACCAGCACCCACTTGACCTATTTGTGCGATGGCGCCACCAACAAGGGCTGGACATGGAGGGCAGCTGTAACCCGGTGTTGGCAGCCCCTTCAGTGCGGCAGAAGATGAGGACGGCAGAAGGGCAACAGGTGGGAGCGATCAACCACAGAGCGGCGTTGGCCCCCCTTCTGCCCTTTCACCTTCAGCCAGACCAGCATTTTGAGCAAGCCCTTCAGCTCAGCATGCAACAGTTGCCTACTGAAGGGCTTCCCATTTTGGATGAGGATCTGAGGTTTGCTGCATCTTTCTCTAGCCTGCCAGGAGTTGACCTGCGCAGGTTGCGAGAGCGCGCCATGGGCATCTTGTCTGAGATGAAGAGACGGTGGAGCTCGATCACAGCCCATTTGAGACGCAAACAGACTGAGGTCATCAGGACGGCAACAATGCAGCGTGACATCGGCTTCACTGCAATTCTTCTTCTTGTGGCCAATTGGGGTGACGTGACACTGCCAGCAGGCCTGTGTATGGGGCTTCCCGCAGTGGGTTACGCGCCTCCATATGGCATTTTTCCGGAACAAGTTGCCACACGTTTGACAAGAGAGGAGGTACTCCAGGACTGGCAGAGCCACAACAACACCATTTTAGCTCGGCTCAAGCCAGGTGCCGATGATGAATTTTTGTTGCAGCAAAGCCTCAAGGATGCTGAGAAAGGGTTTTGTGGGGTGCCCATGACTGCAGAGGAACTGCAGCGTTGTCTGGGTGCGGAACCCTACCGATTGATCCCGCGATGTGTCATCACACAATCCTCGGGGAAGCAACGAGTAATTGATGACGCTTATGTTGGCTTGCAATCTGAGCGTTCCAGTGATGCAAACAAGCTCACCCTTTGCTCAGCGTTGCGGCCAGCCCAACACCTGCAGTATGCCTTCGCCTTTGGGAGGTCACCCAACTGGGAGGCAGAAGAATGGGAGTCTGGCGGTGAGGATTGGCCAGATTCCTATCGTTTTTGCCCTATGAGTTGGGATGAGGCCTTATGCTGCATTGTGGCTTTCTTCCATCATGAATGGCAACAACCAGCGTTTATGATTTATACAGGTCTGCTATTTGGTCTTCCTCTTGCAGTCACATCGTTCAATCGATACAGTCGTTTTGTGGAAGCATTACCACGTCGATTTGCTTTTTGTTTGACCAGTCTGTATTTCGATGATGCTCACTTGACAGATCGCAAATCGTGCCGAGGATCAGGTCAGAGAGCTTTGTAGACCCTCAACACCCTTTTGGGTACACCATTTTCCAAGGAGAAATGTCAGAAGATGCAGAGTACCGGCACCTTTTTGGGCCTGGATCATGACTTCAGTCAAGTCCATTTGAAGGGTCTGGTTCAATTTTGGGCCCGTGAACGCATCGAGACCAAGCTGCTTCATCTTATGCAGACTGCCGAGGAATCCGGTAAGCTGCAACCAGGGGTGGCAGCCAAGCTCTACGGTATCGCCAACTTCTTTGAGCTTGGCGTGTGGGGGCGTATTGGCTGCGGTGGCTTGGCCCCCATCAAGCACAGACAGCAGGAGCGCTCTTCAGAGTTAACTGAAGAGTTGCGCCAAAGCTTTGACCTGCTACGTACTGTCATCACCACCCGGCCTTCTCGCCACATTGAGATCTGGCCACATGCAGGGCTCCGCTTCCTTGCTGCTTCGGATGCGGCGTTGGAGAGCCCAGGTCAGGGGACTGGAGGCTTTTTGGTGGTGTGGCATGACGATCACAGGCAACACCGGGAGGCTTTTGTTTCTCTCATTCCCCCACTGGTGTACAGCCTCTGGGAGCCTGGTGACAAGAAGATTGCCCAGTTAGAGCTGCTGCAAGTGCTCTATGCCTTGTTTTCTCGGCCTTCCAGATTTCGAGGCAGACGAGGTCTCTGGTTCATCGACAACACGGCAGCGTTGATGGCATTGATCCGAGGTCGTTCTGACAATGCAGATTTAGAGCATATGTCACGGTTGATCCATATTACTCTTTTTGGTCTTAAGGCTTGGTTTTTCTGGGAGTGGATCCCTAGCAAGGCCAACTGGTCTGATGAGATCAGCCGTGAAGGCCTCCAGGCGACATGGCACAAACGCCATGGGTTCACCACGCATTTTGCATTTTTCCCCTTCGAGATTTGGTCTCTACCACTTCCCGCGTTTCTCCGGGTTGTGGAGTTTCTCTGAGTGCTTTGGGATGAAGTGCATTGGGAGAGATTCAACCTGTGTAGCCTCCTGAGTTTACAGGAGTGCGGAACAGGGTGTACGGATCCAACCAGTGCTGCTGTGCAGGAGACTACCTGCACAGCGTTCCAAAGCACTATCCTGCGAGGAGCAGGTTGAGACCGCACGAAGAGTTTGGGAAGAAAAAGCCATGCGGATGTGAGCCTGGATAGAGTGAACCGTTTGAGTATCTATGCTTTACATCTCACAACTAATGTATGTATGCATCGTGTTTGGCAGGCACTGGGTGTGCATTATCATTAGGGTGAGTATGTAAGCTGATGAATCCATTTTGGCTCAAGTCTGAGCCAAACTGGCTTCATCGTTCTTTCTTTTCCCTCCCTTCCCTCCCTATGAGGTAGGACTCCGGTGGAGTATCCTCCCTTGTAGGGGATCACATCATTGAGGATGCTGATCTCTACGTGGAGTCCCACGACTGTAGCACTGGGCGGGAGAGATTCAACCTGTGTAGCCTCCTGAGTTTACAGGAGTGCGGAACAGGGTGTACGGATCCAACCAGTGCTGCTGTGCAGGAGACTACCTGCACAGCGTTCCAAAGCACTATCCTGCGAGGAGCAGGTTGAGACCGCACGAAGAGTTTGGGAAGAAAAAGCCATGCGGATGTGAGCCTGGATAGAGTGAACCGTTTTGAGTATCTATGCTTTACATCTCACAACTAATGTATATATATATATATATACATACAATGCAAATGCTTATGTGCATCTTCAGGAATTGGTACAAGTGCATCATCAAAAAGCCTGATCCAATTCTTTCGGAACCCCCTACCACCCTTGTTGCCTTGGGGAGCACGCCACTATCCCTGATTGCCACACTGCGAGCTGCTCACCACCCCTATTTGACGCGCAAAAACAACACCATGCCCAATATATATTTATTTATATATATAATATTTGATTTGATTTGATATGATATTATATTTATTATAGTATGATATATTTTAGGATATAATATTATATTACATTTTGTACATTATATTTCTTAATATTTTAAATTAAATTATATTATATTATATCATGATTTAATTTAATATATTGAATTATAGTAAATTTTAATATATATATATAATTTCTTTTTTTGGTATAGATCATATTTTAAATTGTGTTTTCCAATGTTTATTATACCATATTATACAATATATATATTTTTTATATTATGTTCAATTTTATTTTTTCAAACTATTTTATGGTATTTTATAGTATATTATGTTTAATGTGTTATTAATATGTTTTTTTGCATTTGCTAATTATATTATATTAAATTGTATTACTTTGATATATTTCAATATTTTCTACTCTATATATATATACATATAGATATATATCATATTTATTTGCTCTATATATATATATGTATAATATATTTATTAAACTATATTATTTATATTCTCTTTTATATATGCATATCATCATACATAAATATATATATATACAGTTTTTTATTTGTTGTCACATATATATTTATATATTCCATATTTTATATAGAATATATAATCTTTCAATTATTTGTTATATATATTCTTTTTGTGTATTAGTTCAAATTAAAGGACCGGATAACCCCACAAGTCAACTTCTTCCAACAAGCAACAAAAGAAAGGCAAAGACGGCATGGGGTAAGCAAGAAAGAGAAAAGAGATGGTGAAGGATTGGTGTGGAGTAAGTTATGTGTGGACGAGTATGTGTGAGTAAGTTGTGTACGGATGAGTTGTGTTTGTGGGTGAGGTGTGTGGGTGTGCGTGTGTGTGTGCGAGTATGTGTGTGTGGTGTGCGGCCACGATCAAAGATGCCCCACGCCAGGAAGTGCGGCGAAGGGCAATCGATGCGTGACCATTGATTATGTGTCCGCAAACGTACAGCGCAGACCATCACGAAAACGGATGGCCCACGACTGGCGTTTGGATGATGTGTGTGTGTGTGGGTGTGTGTGTGTGCGTGGGCGTGTATGTGTGCGTGTGTGTGTGTGTGTTTGTGTTTGTCTGTGTGTGTGTGTTTATCTGTGTGTGTGTGCGTGTGTGTGTGTATGTGTGTGTGTGTGAGTGCGGGTGTCGGCGTGGACCATGTACGCGATGAGGTCAGTACCTGGCAGGTAGTATCAGAAGTTGCGATCACGCTGAAATTGCAACAAAACAGCTGTCCATGGACAGTGCAGAAACAGCAAGTGACATACAAATAGCTGCAACTGTTTGCACAGAACCTGTTCTGAGCTGGGACGAACGCCATCTTTTCTTTCGATCACATTTGCATCGTGTTCAGGAGCATATAGTGTTTGTCCTGGCGCAACTGCTGAATAACGGTGGCATTGTGGTTGCCAAAAGCATTCAGCAGTTACGGCAGGAGGACTTAGCATCAAATGTATCTTCGCACGGCGCGTCAATCGATGTCTTTGTTCTCAACTCTCAGTTTGTAAGTACGTCCGAGACCAAAAAGGAGTAGATGAAAATCCAGAAACAGTCTCCATCCAGTCTGCCTGTAGTGATACCATTCTGGCAGACTGCATGCAATCTTTCCAGTGCTCCGACAGCTGTTATACCGCAAGAGTCTGCATCCGGTCTGCAGTGAAAAATCCAGAAAAATCCTCCATCCACGTGCCTCGATTGCATCAAACCTTGACGCAGAGCAAACACAGGAAACCCAGGGTCTCTGCCTGGACCGTCCAGCCACAGACGCTGGGAACTGACTCGCAAGGTCGAACTGTGTGCGTGTGTGTTGTGTGTGTGTGTTGTGGTGACAAAGTGTATGTTGATAAAGCGTGTGTGGACAAAGTGTTTGTGGACAAAGTGTTTGTGGACAAAGTGTGTGGTGACAAAGTGTGTGTGGACAAAGAGTGTATGTTGATAAAGCGTGTGTGGACAAAGTGTTTGTGGACAAAGTGTTTGTGGACAAAGTGTGTGGTGACAAAGTGTGTGTGGACAAAGTGTGTGTGGACAAAGTGTTTTGGACAAAGTGTTTGTTGATAAAGTGTGTGTGGACAAAGTGTGGAGGAGGGCGGAGGAGGAGAAGGCGGAGGAGGAGCCCGGGATACAGAATCAAAAACAAGAACCCCACACAAAGATGTGGGGAAAAATATATATATATATATATGTCTATATGCTTTCAATATTCTAAGTAATGTATATATATTTTTATATTCAATTATAAATATTAATGTTTAGTTCTTCTATATTTTAAGTAAATATTTTTTATTTATATAAACATATTAATGATTACCTATATTTTCTATATATATATATATTATGTATACTATAAATATATTATATGTAGGATTAAAAAATATATATCCAATAGATATATATATATATTATATTATGTGTGTGTGATGACACGCTCCTATCCCAGTAACAAGCAAGGACCACGCCGCAACTGCCGCTGTTTCACGTGCAGATACTACTTCACCATTCATTTCAACACTGTCAACAAAATTAACAAAGCCATCCACAGCTGTCGCTTGTCTCCTTCCAGTTCTGTCCAGTCATCATTCGTCAAAATCTTAATTACACAACAACGAGGCCATCAAACGATACACGGGTCCAAACCACAACACTCCTGTTTCCTAAAGACCGCACTTTAGTCTTTAAGCTACACGCTCCACACTCCACACTTTGCACTACATTCCACACTCCACACTCTAGACCCTACACTCTCTGCACTCCGTAGTAGTCCACACACTACACTGTACAGTCCACATTCTAAACTCTCCACTGCTTCTTCAGCAGATGCTGTGCTTGCCACGAAGAATGGCACTCTGACGATGTACTGCGGCCGCCAATTATATATGCCCTTTGCAACCACTTGCAGCATGCGATTCGGAGAAAACACCCAAAACCCCTGTGTCTAAAGTCATTTTCAGAAGCTAGTTCAAAAGCATTGCGCCTGTCACGCAAAACCATTTGCGACACTTTGTCACATACGTCGGAATGTCAGAAAGTGCCACGCATGCCACACGAAACGAGGTTACAACCTCTTTTGAAACAGTCTTGCATGAGAAGGTTTGCAGCTTTCTCCATGGGCACAGAAACCTCACAACAAAGCAAGATAAGGTAGCAACATGTAGGAAGCTCAAACGAGCATTCATACGAGACGTCCTCAAATTCAGATTTCGTAGTTATCCGAGTTTTCCCACGGATCCCAAAATTTGCGACTTCAAGCTCATTAAGAATCTACATACCACTATGCCTCTAAAATACCTTTTACTTACCATTTAGTTTGCCTTTAATAAACCTTTAAGACACAATCTATACTTAATTTACCACATAAGAATCATTAAGATTCCATTTGATATACCATTACTATATGATTTAATATGCGTTTAGTATACCATTTTATATACAATGAATCTACCTCTAAAATACCATTTATTGACTTTGAAAAAACTTTTAATATACCTTTAGTATACCATCTAATACACCTCTAATAAACCATGTAGCATGCCTGTAGTATACCTGTAATATTCCAGTCTGGCCATGGATATATATATATATATATAATGTTTGCATCTGATGAGTGTGAGGGCCCCCCCCTAAACAATTTGAGGATACTCTATAACTCGCACTTTTTTTTTGCCCCCCCTCTACATTTTTTTGGTCAATCAACTTAAGAAAGGATTTCAATTTACTTTTAATTTACTTTCAATTTACTTTCAATTTATTTCAATTTACTTTTAATTTACTTTCAATTGATTTCAATTTACTTTCACTTGATTTCAATTTACTTTTAATTTACTTTCAATTTACTTTCAACTGATTTCAATTTACTTTTAATTTAAGTTCAATTGATTTCAATTTACTTTTAATTTAATTTCAATTGATTTCAATTTACTTTTAATTTACTTTCAATTGATTTCAATTTACTTTCAATTGATTTCGATTTACTTTTAATTTAATTTCAATTGATTTCAATTTACTTTTAATTTACTTTCAATTGATTTCAATTTACTTTCAATTGATTTCAATTTACTTTCAATTGATTTCAATTTACTTTCAATTGATTTCAATTTACTTTTAATTTACTTTCAATTTTTTTCACTCCCACAAGTTGGTGCTCACAATAGAGTACCATCCAGACAATTATATTATTGAATAACTGAGCCAATCATGAGGTACCCCCTTGAAAAATTGTCTGGGTGCTGTTTTTTAATAAGGGTGTAATAAGGCATCTAATTAATTATTTGGGAAACCTTGCATTTTAAAGTTTTAACACAACTATGGCTTTCTAAAGTGAAAGGACCAGCTTTACCCAAAGAAAGGTGGAGAAAGGGTTTTGTTTTTTTTTTCCACTCCCAAAAGTTGGTGCTCACAATAGAGTACCATCCAGACAATTATATTATTGAGTAACTGAGCCACTCATGAGGTACCCCCTTGAAAAATTGTCTGGGTGCTGTTTTTAAATAAGGGTTTAATAAGGCATCTAATTATTTGGGAAACCTTGCATTTTAAAGCTTTAACACAATTATGGCTTTCTACAGTGAAAGGAGCCAGCTTTACCCAAAGAAAGGTGGAGAAAGGGTTTTGTTTTTTTTTCACTCCCAAAAGTTGGTGCTCACAATAGAGTACCATCCAGACAATTATATTATTGAGTAGCTGAGCCACTCATGAGGTACCCCCTTGAAAAATTGTCTGGATGCTGATTTTTAATAAGGGTTTAATAAGGCATCTGATTATTTGGGAAACCTTGCATTTTAAAGCTTTAACACAACTATGGCTTTCTACAGTAAAGGGACCAGCTTTACCCAAAGAAAGGTGGAGAAAGGGTTTTGTTTTTTTTTCCACTCCTAAAAGTTGGTGCTCACAATAGAGTACCATCCAGACAATTATATTATTGAGTAACTGAGCCACTCATGAGGTACCCCCTTGAAAAATTGTCTGGGTGCTGTTTTTAAATAAGGGTTTAATAAGGCATCTAAAATAAAAGTAAACATAATTAAACATAAATAATTAGAAAAAATATTTTTTAAAAAAAGTTAAAGCATTTGGAAAAATAAAAACTGAAAAAAAAATCTGGAAAAAAATCTCACAATAGAGGCCCCCCCCAACAATTTGCATGTGACTGAATTAGGAGCAAGAAATTTCTCACAATAGGATACCATCTCTTTAATCGGGTGCAAACATTATTTTAAGGGCTGACGCCCCTCGTCGGCTCCGCCGGATTTCTCGACCCTCCATTTCATCGCAGTGTGGGCTTGAAAGCTTTTGGATGGGGACCTGCTTCAGAAATATAGTCCTTATGTTTTTTGAAAAAAGTTCATCGAATAGGAACTTTGTTGGAAATAGACGGCTTTTTTCGGGAGCAAGTGAGTTCCCGAAAGCTCCTGCCAAGGGTTTTTCCCGAAGAACTGCTGCCAATTTCAACTTGTTACTTCGTGTAAAGGCGCCTCTGTGCAAAGACTTCTCTGTCTAAAGCTTTTGTGTGTAAAAGTTTCTGTGTGTAAAAACCACTTTGTGTAAAGACTTCTTTGTGTAAAAGCTTCTGTGTGTGAAAGCTTCTCTGTGTGAAACGTCTGTGTAAAGATTTCACTGTGTGTAAAAGCTTCCGTGTGTAAAAACTTTCTGTGTAAAGTGTAAAGGCTTCTCTGTGTAAAAGCTTCTGTGTGTAAACGCGTCTGTGTGTGAAAGCTATATATCTGTGTAGAGACTTCTTTGTGTAACAGCTTCTGTGTGTAAAGGCTCCTAGATGTTTGTGTGCAAAAGCTCCTTAGAGTAAAGACTTCTCTGTGTAAAACCTTCTGTGTGTAAAAAGCTCCTTTGTGTAAAGACTTCTCTGTGTAAAAGCCCCTGTTTGTGTAAATGCTTTTGTGTGTAAAAGCTCCCCTGTGTAAAGGCTTCTCTGTGTAAAAGCTTCTGTGTGCAAACGCGTCTGTGTGTAAAAACTCTCTCTGTCAGGCCTTCTTCGTGTAAAAAGTTCTGTGTGAAAAAGCTCCTAGACGTTTGTGTGCAAAAGCTCCTTGGAGTAAAGACTTCTCTGTGTAAAACCTTCTGTGTGTAAAAAGCTCCTTTGTGTAAGGACTTCTCTGTGTAAAAGCCCCTGTGTGTGTAAAAGCTTGCTGTGTGTAAATGCTTTTGTGTGTAAAAGCTCCTCTGTGTGAAGGCTTCTCTGTGTAAAAGCTTCTGTGTGCAAACGCGTCTGTGTGTAAAAACCCTCTCTGTCAGGCCTTCTTCGTGTAAAAAGTTTTGTGTGAAAAAGCTCCTAGACGTTTGTGTGCAAAAGCTCCTTAGGGTAAAGACTTCTCTGTGTAAAACCTTCTGTGTGTAAAAAGCTCCTTTGTGTAAGGACTTCTCTGTGTAAAAGCCCCTGTGTGTGTAAAAGCTTGCTGTATCTTGCTGTGTGTAAATGCTTTTGTGTGTAAAAGCTCCTTTGTGTCAAGGCTTCTCTGTGTAAAAGCTTCTGTGTGCAAACGCGTCTGTGTGTAAAAAGCCTTCTGTGTAAAGACTTCTTTGTGTAACAGCTTCTGTGTGTAAAGGCTCCTAGATGTTTGTGTGCAAAAGCTCCTTAGAGTAAAGGCTTCTCTGTGTAAAACCTTCTGTGTGTAAAAAGCTCCTTTGTGTAAAGACTTCTCTGTGTAAAAGCCCCTGTATGTGTAAAAGCTTCTGTGCGACTCCTCCATCCAGCTTTCTTTCGGGTCACGCTGTCGTCCAGTTTCAATCTGCAACTTTGTTTCTTGTGGAAGAATGCAAAGAACAGGTGAAAGCATCGCAGGTGAAAAAATTGAACATAAACAGCGCACCAAGTGCTGTAATTTACAGCATTTTGCGCTGTCAGATGGCAAGAACCCGCGTAAATACCACAGTTTTAGTCCCCGAAAGTGGCTAAAACACTGTTATTTACAGGGTTTCGTTCACGTCACGATCTTCGATTTTTTGAAAAACGCGTAAATACCAGCGTTTTTTGCGTTCATCAACGCGAAAAATCGGTTCAAAAAGGGAAGAAAATGCTGTAATTTACAGGGGTTTGGCGCCGCCACGGGCAAAAAACTGCGTAAATACCAGCGTTTCGGCGTCCAAAAGTGGCCAAAACACCGCTATTTACAGTGTTTCGTGCCTTCCACGTTTTCTTGAAATTGCAAAAACACTGTGAATACCATCATTTTTTGCGATCAACCCGCCAAAAATGCTGTAATTTACAGTGTTTTTTTGCTGCGCTTTCAAAAACACTGGTATTTGCAGTGTTTTGTGCATCTCGGGTCCAAAAAGTATTGGTATTTACAGCATTTTCTGCGTTTTTGCATGGCTCCCGCAAAAGACGTTAAAACGCAAAAATGCTGTAATTTACAGCATTTTGTGACTTTCGAAAAGCGAAAAATCGTCCGAAAAAGGTGTCAAAACGGTGCTTTTTTCCGATTTTAGGTACCCTCAAAACGGGGGGGGGGGGCCTTTTGCTCTTGGAGACGCTTATGAGCGACCCGGATTCCGGCCAAAAAGCTCTCCCCCACCCTCCTGAAGGATTTTTGGTGTTTTTCGGGGCCCGGCGTCGGAGGGTCGGCGGCTTGGGGCGCGCCTCACCTTAGAGCTCTAGTCGCTCTGGGACGCTCGTAGGGCAAGCCACTCGTGGGGAGCCGGCGGAGCCGAATTTTAAGGGCTGACGCCCCTCGTCCGCTCCGCCGGATTTCTCGACCCTCCATTTCATCGCAGTGTGGGCTTGAAAGCTTTTGGATGGGGACCTGCTTCAGAAATATAGTCCTTATGTTTTTTGAAAAAAGTTCATCGAATAGGAACTTTGTTGGAAATAGACGGCTTTTTTGGAGAGCAAGTGAGTTCCCGAAAGCTCCTGCCAAGGGTTTTTCCCGAAGAACTGCTGCCAATTTCAACTTGTTACTTCGTGTAAAGGCGCCTCTGTGCAAAGACTTCTCTGTGTAAAAGCTTTTGTGTGTAAAAGTTTCTGTGTGTAAAAACCACTTTGTGTAAAGACTTCTTTGTGTAAAAGCTTCTGTGTGTGAAAGCTTCTCTGTGTGAAACGTCTGTGTAAAGATTTCACTTTGTGTAAAAGCTTCCGTGTTTAAAAACTCTCTGTGTAAAGTGTAAAGGCTTCTCTGTGTAAAAGCTTCTGTGTGTAAACGCGTCTGTGTGTGAAAGCTCTATGTCTGTGTAAAGACTTCTTTGTGTAACAGCTTCTGTGTGTAAAGGCTCCTAGACGTTTGTGTGCAAAAGCTCCTTAGAGTAGAGACCTTCTGTGTGTAAAAAGCTCCTTTGTGTAAAGACTTCTCTGTGTAAAAGCCCCTGCGTGTGTGTAAATGCTTTTTTGTGTAAAAGCTCCTCTGTGTAAAGGCTTCTCTGTGTAAAAGCTTCTGTGTGCAAACGCGTCTGTGTGTAAAAACTCTCTCTGTCAGGCCTTCTTCGTGTAAAAAGTTCTGTGTGAAAAAGCTCCTAGACGTTTGTGTGCAAAAGCTCCTTAGAGTAAAGGCTTCTCTGTGTAAAACCTTCTGTGTGTAAAAAGCTCCTTTGTGTAAGGACTTCTCTGTGTAAAAGCCCCTGTGTGTGTAAAAGCTTGCTGTGTGTAAATGCTTTTGTGTGTAAAAGCTTCTCTGTGTGAAGGCTTCTCTGTGTAAAAGCTTCTGTGTGCAAACGCGTCTGTGTGTGAAATCTATATATCTGTGTAAAGACTTCTTTATGTAACAGCTTCTGTGTGTAAAGGCTCCTAGACGTTTGTGTGCAAAAGCTCCTTAGAGTAAAGACTTCTCTGTGTAAAACCTTCTGTGTGTAAAAAGCTCCTTTGTGTAAAGACTTCTCTGTGTAAACGCCCCTGTCTGTGTAAAAGCTTCTGTGCGACTCCTCCACCCAGCTTTCTTTCGGGTCACGCTGTCGTCCAGTTTCAAGCTGCAACATTGTTTCTTGTGGAAGAATGCAAAGAACAGGTGAAAGCATCGCAGGTGAAAAAATTGAACATAAACAGCGCACAAAGTGCTGTAATGTACAGCATTTTGCGCTGTCAGATGGCAAGAACCCGTGTAAATACCACAGTTTCAGTCCCCGAAAGTGGCTGAAACACTGTTATTTGCAGGGTTTCGTTCACGTCACGATCTTCGATTTTTTGAAAAACGCGTAAATACCAGCGTTTTTTGCGTTCATCAACGCGAAAAATCGGTTCAAAAAGGGAAGAAAATGCTGTAATTTACAGGGGTTTGGCGCCGCCACGGGCAAAAAAATGCGTAAATACCAGCGTTTCGGCGTCCAAAAAGTGGCCGAAACACCGCTATTTACAGTGTTTCGTGCCTTCCACGTTTTCTTGAAATTGCAAAAACACTGTGAATACCAGCAGTTTTTGCGATCAACCCGCCAAAAATGCTGTAATTTACAAGGTTTTTTTGCTTGGCTTTCAAAAACATTGGTATTTGCGGTGTTTTGTGCATCTTGGGTCCAAAAAGTATTGGTATTTACAGCATTTTCTGCGTTTTTGCATGGCTCCCGCAAAAGACGTTAAAACGCAAAAATGCTGTAATTTACAGCATTTTGTGACTTTCGAAAAGCGAAAAGTCGTCCGAAAAATGTGCCAAAATCGGGGGGGCGGGATTAATTAATTATGCTCTTGGAGACGCTTATGAGCGACCCGGATTCCGGCCAAAAAGCTCTCCCCCACCCTCCTGAAGGATTTTTGGTGTTTTTTGGGGCCCGGCGTCGGAGGGTCGGCGGTTTGGGGCGCGCCTCACCATAGAGCTCTAGTCGCTCTGGGACGCTCGGGACGCATTTGTCAGCGTACTCGTGTGGAGCCGGCGGAGCCGAATTTAAGGGCTGCCGGTGCTGCCGCCGACCCCGGGCGCCCAAAATTGTGTGGAAGAAGGAGGTCCGTGAAAAAGGGCCGGTCGACCAAAGGTGAGAGAGTGAGAGGCTTCGCAGATTGTGTGGCAGCGAGCCGGCCAAGCACCAGCTGCATGGCCGCAGGACATTCGCAACGGCAAAACACCATCGAATGGCGAAGGGCTTAACGGCGCCTCAAAAACCCGAGTAAAATGATTACTCGTCTCTGTTTAAAACGGACCAAAAGGCACTGAGGCTTCCGTTTTTTTGTACGCATGTTTGCCAGAGCTTGTGGCCAGTGAGCCCCGGCTGCATGGCTTTGTGACGTATCGGCAACGGCGAAACACCACCTAATGTCGTGCCGAAAATGATGCGAAGGTATTCGCAATAGCAAGCTTCCCGGAAGGGTTTCAGGTTAGCCTAGTGCCTAACGTTGCTTTCTGAAACCAGGAGAAAATCTCAAGGAAAGCGCCTGGCAGGTGGAAAATCTCAAGGAAAGCGCCAGGCAGGTGGCCAAAGGACATGCTGCTGGGCCGCCAAAAGCGCCGGGAAGGGGTTTAAGGGCTAGGGCGCCGGGAAAGGTTTAAGGCCAGCCCAGTGCAAAGGACATGCTGCTGGGCCGCCAAGAGCGCCGGGAAGGGGTTTAAGGGCAGCCTAGGGCGCCGGGAAGGGTTTAAGGCCAGCCCAGTGCCTAACGTCGCTTTCTGAAACCAGGAGAAAATCTCAAGGAAAGCGCCCGGCAGGTGGCCAAAGGACATGCTGCTGGGCCGCCAAGAG
Organism: Cladocopium goreaui; assembly: GCA_947184155.2. Lineage (NCBI taxonomy): Eukaryota > Dinophyceae > Suessiales > Symbiodiniaceae > Cladocopium > Cladocopium goreaui. The sequence goes on along the minus strand of CAMXCT020000254.1, from coordinate 113,703 downwards.
CGCCAGGAAGGGCGCCCGGCAGGTGGAAAATCTCAAGGAAAGCGGCCGGCAGGTGGCCAAAGGACATGCTGCTGGGTGGCCAAGAGCGCCGGGAAGGGTTTAAGGGCAGCCTAAGGCGCCGGGAGGGGTTTAAGGCCAGCCCAGTGCCTAACGTCGCTTTCTGAAACCAGGAGAAAATTTCAAGGAAAGCGCCCGGCAGGTGGCCAAAGGACATGCTGCTGGGCCGCCAAGAGCCTCGGGAAGGGGTTTAAGGGCAGCCTACGGCGCCGGGAGGGGTTTAGGGCCAGCCGAGTGCTTAAAGTCGCTTTCTGAAACCAGGAGAAAATTTCAAGGAAAGCGCCCGGCAGGTGGCCAAAGGACATGCTGCTGGGCCGCCAAGAGCGCCGGGAAGGGGTTTAAGGGCAGCCTAGGGCGCCGGGAAGGGTTTAAGGCCAGCCCAGTGCCTAACGTCGCTTTCTGAAACCAGGAGAAAATCTCAAGGAAAGCGCCCGGCAGGTGGCCAAAGGACATGCTGCTGGGCCGCCAGGAGCGCCGGGAAGGGTTTAAGGGCAGCCTCGGGCGCCGGGAGGGGTTTAAGGGAAGCCCAAAGTGCCTAACGTTGCTTTCTGAAACCAGGAGAAAATCTCAAGGAAAGCGCCCGGCAGGTGGCCAAAGGACATGCTGCTGGGCCGCCAAGAGCGCCGGGAAGGGGTTTAAGGGCAACCTAGGGTCGAGATGAACAAGTGCCGCAAGAAGGCGGACCTCCAGGAGTTCACGCGCGGTCCGCCGGCAGGGGTTTAAGGCCAGCCGAGTGCCTAACGTCGCTTTCTGAAACCAGGAGAAAATCTCAAGGAAAGCGCCAGGCAGGTGGCCAAAGGACATGCTGCTGGGCCGCCAAGAGCGCCGGGAAGGGGTTTAAGGGCAGCCTAGGGCGCCGGGAGGGGTTTCAGGCTAGCCTAGTGCCTAACGTTGCTTTCTGAAACCAGGAGAAAATCTCAAGGAAAGCGCCCGGCAGGTGGAAAATCTCAAGGAAAGCGGCCGGCAGGTGGCCAAAGGACATGCTGCTGGGCCGCCAAGAGCGCCGGGAAGGGTTTAAGGGCAGCCTAAGGCGCCGGGAGGGGTTTAAGGCCAGCCCAGTGCCTAACGTCGCTTTCTGAAACCAGGAGAAAATCTCAAGGAAAGCGGCCGGCAGGTGGCCAAAGGACATGCTGCTGGGCCGCCAAGAGCGCCGGGAAGGGGTTTAAGGGCAGCCTAGGGCGCCGGGAAGGGTTTAAGGCCAGCCCAGTGCCTAACGTCGCTTTCTGAAACCAGGAGAAAATCTCAAGGAAAGCGCCCGGCAGGTGGCCAAAGGACATGCTGCTGGGCCGCCAGGAGCGCCGGGAAGGGTTTAAGGGCAGCCTAGGGCGCCGGGAGGGGTTTAAGGCCATAACGTCGCTTCCTGAAACCAGGAGAAAATCTTGAAAGCGCCCGGCAGGTGGCCAAAGGACATGCTGCTGGGCCGCCAAGAGCGCCGGGAAGGGGTTTAAGGGCAGCCTAGGGCGCCGGAGGGGTTAAGGCCAGCCCAGTGCCTAACGTCGCTTTCTGAAACCACGAGAAAATCTCAAGGAAAGTGCGGCAGGTGGCCCAAGGACCAAAGGACATGCTGCTGGGCCGCCAAGAGCGCCGGGAAGGGGTTTAAGGGCAGCCTAGGGCGCCGGGAGGGTTGAGGGGTTTAAGGCCAGCCCAGTGCCTAACGTCGCTTTCTGGAATTAGGAGAAAATCTCAAGGAAAGCGGCCGGCAGGTGGCCAAAGGACATGCTGCTGGGCCGCCAAGAGCGCCGGGAAGGGTTTAAGGGCAGCCTAGGGCGCCGGGAGGGGTTTAAGGGCAGCTTAGTGCCTAACGTTGCTTTCTGAAACCAGGAGAAAATCTCAAGGAAAGCGCCCGGCAGGTGGCCAAAGGACATGCTGCTGGGCCGCCAAGAGCGCCGGGAAGGGGTTTAAGGGCAGCCTAGGGCGCCGGGCGGGGTTTCAGGCTAGCTTAGTGCCTAACGTTGCTTTCTGAAACCAGGAGAAAATCTCAAGGAAAGCGCCCGGCAGGTGGAAAATCTCAAGGAAAGCGGCCGGCAGGTGGCCAAAGGCCGCCAAGAGCGCCGGGAAGGGTTTAAGGGCAGCCTACTGCGCCGGGAAGGGTTTAAGGCCAGCCCAGTGCCTAACGTCGCTTTCTGAAACCAGGAGAAAATCTCAAGGAAAGCGCCCGGCAGGTGGCCAAAGGACATGCTGCTGGGCCGCCAAGAGCGCCGGGAAGGGGTTTAAGGGCAGCCTAGGGCGCCGGGAGGGGTTTAGGGCCAGCCGAGTGCTTAAAGTCGCTTTCTGAAACCAGGAGAAAATTTCAAGGAAAGCGCCCGGCAGGTGGCCAAAGGACATGCTGCTGGGCCGCCAAGAGCGCTGGGAAGGGGTTTAAGGGCAGCCTAGGGCGCTGGGAAGGGTTTAAGGCCAGCCCAGTGCCTAACGTCGCTTTTTGAAACCAGGAGAAAATCTCAAGGAAAGCGCCCGGCAGGTGGCCAAAGGACATGCTGCTGGGCCGCCAAGAGCGCCGGGAAGGGGTTTAAGGGCAGCCTAGGGCGCCGGGAGGGGTCTAAGGCCAGCCCAGTGCCTAACGTCGCTTTCTGAAACCCGGAGAAAATCTCAAGGAAAGCGGCCGGCAGGTGGCCAAAGGACATGCTGCTGGGCCGCCAAGAGCGCCGGGAAGGGTTTAAGGGCAGCCTACTGCGCCGGGAAGGGTTTAAGGCCAGCCCAGTGCCTAACGTCGCTTTCTGAAACCAGAAGAAAACAGGGGTTTAAGGGCAGCCTAGGGCGCCGGGAGGGGTTTAAGGCCAGCCCAGTGCCTAACGTCGCTTTCTGAAACCAGGAGAAAATCTCAAGGAAAGCGCCCGGCAGGTGGCCAAAGAACATGCTGCTGAAAGGCCAAAGAACATGCTGCAAAGCCACTTTTTCTCGGGCGCGCTCCCCCTGCAGATGGCTGGGGTCGGCGGATATATATATATATATATTATAAAAACACTGCAGTTGTACCTGCATGTCATGCGCAGTTTTGTCTCGAGACCAGTGATTTATCCTATGGACGCCTCGGTGAAGAAACATTTTGTGTTGTTGTGCTTTGTGCTATGGTTTTCAGCGTCGGTGTCAGCTGTCAAAGCTGGCAGCGGAGCTCTTGATGCTCCAGGGCCCGTTCTTTGGGACCCATGCATCACATCACGTGATGTGCGGAGACTGAAGGTGCAGAGCCATTACATGGCCGTTTCGGTATGTACCCAGGTGGCGAAGACCCTTGGTGTGTGGATAATTTTTTATCCACCGAATTCACAATCGAGCCCAACACGTTTCTGCCAACCTTGCCCTACAGCCTATCCTTCTCAGGCGCCTGTATCTTGTGATTCTGCTGAAGGCATGTCAACCACAATTTCCAGAAGTGACTTGAGACCGCACAGCCTGGATAGTGAACAGCAGGTGCAAAGTTGCAGAGTAGACAGTTTGGTACCACAGCAGTGCAAAGCAGTTTGTGATCTCTTGGTGAAGCTACATCCAACAGGATGGTGTTTCGATCGGCATTTTGCTGCAACCACGGGATGCATGGACCAGAAAGCTGATTGGCATCCTCCTACGGGTGCTTGCAATCTGCACAGTTTTGACGGTGCAGTTCACAATCCCAGAGATTTGTGGGCCGCACCGCGGATGACAAGCGAAAATGACAATGCTACACTCCAGTGGGCTGCGCAAGATGGGTCTGATTGCGAATCAACATGGCGTTTGGACATCAATTCTTCAAACTTGCGGGCTGTACCGCGTATGGCAAGCCAGCACGACAATTGTGCTTCCCAGCGGGCCATGCCGCATGTGCGTCAATTTGTACCATTGAGTGATCCAAGCGAAGCATCATGGAGTGAGCGCATGTTGGATCTATTTCCCTGTCGAAGATTTCTCCTGTCGAAGCAGTGTGACTCGTCAGGCCACTGAGCCAGGCCTGACAGAACACATCACTGAAGGTTCAGATTTTCAGCCTTGTAGGTCCAGACATGTGGGTATCACAAGCAGTCCCATTCACATGAACCTTGAATCAGCGCATTCCAGTCCATACTCAATCCGATTTAGTGAGGATTCTGTTTACAGTGATTGGGATAATGATGTGAGCGATTTCGCGCGCGTGCACAATACACACCTGCGCACGTGCATGTTTCCAGTACGCATGACACCACAAAGCCTGTTACTTCCATTTGGCCAAGCAATCAGCATGTTTGTTTGCGTCGGAATCACAGGAATGTCGCTGCTTAGCATCATGTGTCTTGCTGAGAGTTCATTCGCGCTTGATCGCCAGACCGTAAATGAAACCACCATGATTTCTGAGACATCTCCCAAGGGAGCCCTGAGTTTTCCAGCGCACATCCCAATGCTCATTTCCTGCATCGCTGCTGTTGCCCTGCTGTCACTAGTTTGCCACATGTTCCCTGCGCAAGGCAATGCCCTCCGAACTCCCCCATCCTGGAATCCAGATCAGGAGTATCAGTACCCATTCAGACAATGGGCCAGAAATATAATGCTTTGGAGTATTGCTACAGACCTTGAGCCTGCACGCAAAGCAGCCAGCGTGCTGCTGGTTTTGAAAGGCGCGCCAAAGGAACTGGCGCGCCAAATTCCTCCACAGGCAATTGTAGAAGGAGGTTTGGTCAATAACGTATTTGTTGATCCGTTGACATATTTAATGCATGCCCTCCAGGAAAGATTCGGAAATTTACGGGAAGAAGTCCGGGTCCAAGCGGTAACTGACCTCATGGGATTCAGCAGAAGGAACCATGAAACAATTGACTCACTCCTTGTTCGTTTTGGCTCTATTCGTGGCAGGGCGGCTGATCAGGGTGGTGCGATTTTGTCAGTGCAGGGAATCACTTGGATCCTTCTGCGAGCGATTGGCATATCAGACCCAAAACTGATTCAGCTTCTTGCGCCATTCAACGGTTTATTTCCAAGCACAGAAGCAGAATACACCCAGTTGAAGACCAACCTTCGCAGAATGGGACACATCCTTGAGAGAACCCCTGGTAATCTAAGAGATGGCCTTAGGAGCAGTCAAATCGCGTCAAGTGCTTTCCTTACGCATGATGAACCATGGAACCCAGAACCAACACAGTGGGGTGCCTGCGCTTCTGAAACCCACGGTTGGTCCGGTGAATCTGCTTTCGCCGCATCTGCTTCATGTTCATCGGTTGATGCATTTGCCACCTTCCAAGATGATGACATTGACACAGATTCCAACACGAGCTCAGGTGAATGCAGTTCTATTCCGGATGATGGCCAAGACCCAAATGCTGTGGCCCAGCGTTTGTTTTGGGCTTACAAGCAAGCCAAACACAAGTGGCGCAAGTATATGGGCAAAAGCACCCGAGCTGTTCGCCGCTATGCAAAGCGTTTTGACCGCAAGAAAGGAAAGGGAAAAGGCAAGAGTGGCAAATCTGCATTTCCTGTTGGCAAAGGCAAAGGAAAGAAGGGCAAGCACTTAATGACAGCCATGCTAGCCGAAATGACAGATGATGAAGTGCAACAAGCCTTGCCTGCGTTCCGGGGAAATCGAAGCCCTGGAAAGGGAAAGACAGATGCCAGCCTCAGAAGCGTCCAGGCCTGCCACGCCTGAACGCCTTCCCCCATTTCCCAGATTGGTTCAATATATTCACACCGCAGAACATGCCTACCCGGCAAGCCAGTGGATCCCCCGAAGGAACGCCTTTCCTGTCACCTGAAGACACTTGGGGTCAATATCCATGATGGCCTGGACAGGAAGAATCAGAACAGACAACCGTATTCCATTCCATCACCATCCCCAATCGCGCGGGCATTATCATAGATCCTGGTGCTTACACGAACCTGATCGGAGAGAACACAGCCAGAGAACTTTCCAAACTTGCAAAAGAGCATGGATTCCAGCCACGCCAGTGGCGCATGAAGCCAATGTATGTGCAAGGAGGCGAACAGAAGTGTGAATGGACAGTGTCAATCTCAATCGCATGTAAGTTGTCCATTGATGGAAAGCTTTGCTGTCTCAATTACTTTGAAGCTCCAGTTGTTGGTGGCAGCGGTGCCAGGCTCCCAGCATTGCTGGGCCTCAGGTCACTGTCTGCTTTATCAGCCACATTGAGCATGCGCGAGGGTCACGAAGCTTTGTTCATCCCTATCTCAGGCTCGACTGCCAACAATGAAGCACAGCGAAAATCATGACCATTGATCATTGGGACGCGCGTAGGACTGACTCGAGCAGCGGTGTGCAACCGGAGCCCATGGTTCTCCGCATTGATCCTGGAGGTCATGCGGAGATGGCCGAAAATGAGCCAACAAATTACAATCCGAGCTGAACACACTGCCGGTTGACCAGCCGCCAAACAAGCCATGTGCCCTAGTGTTTGAAGAAGCTCCATGTTTAGCAAGCCACTTGCAGGATCTCGGGTGGAAAGCCGTGCGCTTTTCACTGCAGCAGATCGGTGTAGGAGCCACCTCCCAGATTTCGCAAGACATCAAGCAAGGCTTATATCATTTGCTGTGGATTGATTTACCGCTTCCTGGCAGACACATATCAAAAGAACGAATGCATTCCGCCGTGTGCCAACTTAGCCGATGGCTGCAACTGGCCAGTGAAGTTGGCACTACTATGGTGCTCCAAAAAATTAGTAACTCGATTATAACCTATAGTTATATCATATCCAAGTTACTAAGTCATAACTTCTTAGCTAACTTTTGGTAACGTTTTTTTTGCTATAAAAAATTGTTTTTAAAAGTGATCAAAATTTGATCTTCTTGATGATTTTGAGTGTTTGCTGTTTGAAGCGTTTTCAACTGCTCAAAAATGCTTAATGGAGCGGTTTTCAAACCGCTAAAAACTGTTTTTGTTGGAACAGCCGTTTTCAGCATGTCAAACACTATAATTAATCACGTGTTAAAACCCAAACTGTGAATGAAGGTGTGTTCATGTCCACTAGAGAGGATGTATTGCTTGAAGAAGTGTCCAGGTGTTCACTTTACCTTGGCTAAATGCTGCAGTGTCCCTTTGACAAAACTCAATTTTTGCAGGATATCCTAGATGTCTTCAACGTAATTACAATATACATCAACATACCCATACCTGCCAACAAATGCATGCAGTATCCAAAACAGAAATGCAGCATACCCTTCTTCATAAGTGCAATCTTCCTTTGGAGCAACGCAGTGTGTTTTTGCAGAACAATATCCCTATGAAATATCAAATGTTCCTTTAAAAGATACACCATGCCCTTTGGAGGAGTACAGTGTGCATTTAACAAAATTTCCTTTGAAAGGGGTCCTCAAGGTGAAAGCGGTCCTGGCCTAGAAGCCTCCAAGATGAATTTCGACCGAGTTTTTGCCTTTGTATGAAAAACTCGGTCGAAATTAATCTTGGGGGCTTCGAGCGCATAAGGAACATTCTTGGCCAGGACCTCTTTCATCTTGGGGGCCCCTTTCAAAGGAAATCTTGTTATTTCCACATGTCTAACCTTCCTTTCAAAGGAGCAGTATCCCTTTTAGAAAAGCCAATATTGCTGCACAATATGCAGTATTTTTGACATAGAGCATCCCTTTCAAAAGTGCAATATGTTTTGAAATGTGAGATTCTTTCAGAATGTTTTTTCGCTCCTTACAACAGAGCATTGTCCTTTATGGCAACACAATCTTCCTTTGAAAAAGCAGCATTCGTGGAAACCTGGATTACTTTTCATTGATATATGTATCTAATCTACCCTAATCTGATCCAATTCCGTCCAATCCAATCCAGATATATCTCATCTATATAATCCAATCCAACCCAATCAAACCCAAACAAATCCAATCCAGTCCAGTCCAATCCAATCCAATCCAATCTATCTAATCTAGCCAAATCAAATCTAATCCAATCCAATCCTATCCAATTCAGTCCAATAATATCCAGTCAAATCCAATCTATCTAATCTAATCTAAGCTAATCCAATCTAATCTAATCCAATCCAATCTAACCTAATCTAATCTAATTTTAATCCAATCCAATCCAGTCCAATCCAACCCAACCCATCCCAAGCCAAGCCAATCCAATCCAATCTATCTAATCTAATCTAATCTAGTCTAATCTAATTCCAATCCAACCCAATCCAATCCAATCTAACCTACTCTAACCTTACCTTATCTAATGTAATTTCAATCGAATCCAATCCAACCCAATCTAATCTAATCTAATTCCAATCCAATCCAATCTTATTGAAGTGCTGTAAAGGCCTTTGTGGTATATGGGTGGGATATATTGAGATATACTAGGGGAAACAGGGGTTTACTAGGGGAAACAAGGGTTTACTTGGGGATACTACGGTATACTAGGGTATAATACCGTATACCATGGTATACTGACCATATACCATGGTATACTGACCGTATACCATATACTGACCGTATACCATGGTATACTGGTGGTATACTGGTGGTATACGGGTGTTATACTGAGGTATACTGGTGGTATACTGATGGTATACTGGTGGCAAACTGGTGGTATACTGGTACACTCCCTAGTCCAATCCAACCCAATCCAATCCAATCCAGCAACCCCATCCCATCCAATCCAATCCAATCCAACCTGATCTAATCTAATCTAAGCTAATCTAATCCAATCTAGTCTAATCTAATTCCAATCCAATCCAATCCAATTCCAATCCAACAAAACCAAATCCAATCCAATCTAATCTAATCCAATCCAACCCAACCCAATCTAATCCAACCCACTCAAATCCAATCTATCTAATCTAATCTAATCCAATCCAATCCAATCCAGTCAAATCCAATCTATCTAATCTAATCCAATCCAGTCCAATCCAACCCAATCCAAGCCAAGCCAATCCAATCCAATCTATCTAATCTAATCCAATCCAACCCAAGCCAAGCCAAGCCAAGCCAGGCCAATCCAATCTATCTAATCTAATCTAATCCAATCTAATCTAATCCAATCCCTCAGTCCCTCACCCAAGCCTGTAAAGACTTCTGTGGTATATGGGGACGTCTCAAAATGAGGCGCGCCCTTTTTGACCCCCCAAAACGCTACTTTAAAAAAAGAGGGCTCGCCTCATTTTGAGACATTCCCATATGGGTGGGATATATTGGGATGTGCTAGGGGGAACTGGGGTTTATAGTCAGCAATGTCAATATCAAAAAACATACTCATTGGCTGCCTTTGTTTTTTTCATAGTCTTCTGGCATGTTTTCAAAAATAAGTCAAAAACAAAATTGCTTAATCCATGCCCCAAGCCCCTAACCTTCCCCCAAGGATACCTGTTTTTCCTTGGTTTTTACATGGTTTCTAATGGAACCAGAGACCTAAAGCAAGCAGAAACAACCACAAACAAATTTGCAATGCCTAAGGGGGGAAGAGTGGCAAAGAGTTAGATCCTGCTACTTTTTTTGCCAGTCCCTCAAAAGAAACAACGAACCAAGAAAGCAAAACAACAAGAAACCAAAAAAAAAAACAAGATTGTACACCCCAAGGGGAGGGGGTCAGATGCAGTTTGTTGGGTCTTGTTTTTTTTGTTTCTTGTTTTTTTGTTTTTTGGTTTCTTTTTTTTTGTCTTTGTAAAAAGAAAAGAAACTGCAAAGGTGAGATTGCAAAGAGCAAACTAGCCCATTGCAGGTGCATAAAGCATCTAAAAGGGCGCGCTCCCACAGTGGCCTGTTCTGTTTAAAAACCAGTTGCACATTCCCTCAGCCATGGAAGCGATGAAAGTCGCGAATTTTTCAAACAAAAACAACTTCGAAGCGGCTCAACCGCTATAATTAGCAAACATATTGTTTTCGATATAATAAAAACAAGTGTTTTTCAATTTTTCTAAATGATAAAAATGTGACAAAATAGTTGATATTTGCTTCACTTCATAACTTTTTGTATAAATTTAGTTATAAATAATTATAACTCAAACGGAGCACCATAGTAAGGCTGGAGCTTTCGCAGCGTTCGGACAGTCCTGGAACTATGAATCTTGAAGTATTGATGCAAAGCCATGGTTTCCGTACGACATATCACAGAGCCTGCCATTTTGGTTTAAAGCTTGATTCACGACAGCAAGCCCCAAGTAAAATTTGTTTTGTGTTTCTTGGGAACCAAGATGTAAGCCCACATCCCTGCAAGTGCAAGACCCCGCAGAATGAACACGTTTTGGAAAAATGCAGGCAACTCCATTTCTAGGCGGTCCAGACTCAAACTACAGCAGGAAGTTGCTAAAGCAGTTTTGAAAAGCATGGTGAATAAGTTGACATCTGCCGCCAGTCACACAATAACCCATGACACACCCGACTGCGCCAAGCTTGACACTCAGCCGCAACATGCAGAAAGTTCTAGCTCCAACTCCAACGTGCTTTTGTCGGAACCGCCCACTCAGTGCTGCAAATGCTTCAGTAGATCCACATCCAGTCTCATGTTTTCCAACTGAGGAAAGATTGCGAACGACTGAAGAAAATGAAGGCTGCCGGAGAGAAGCCAAAAGCCCGCCAAGTCCATGTTGTGGAACTGACTTGACTGGCCTAGCACCGTTCATTAATATAGACATGACAGCACAAAGTCAGCAGATTCTCGAGAAGAAAAGCTGTATCATGCCATCCATGCGCTTGACTGCTTCGACAGCATGGAATTAAGTGAGTAATCTACCAGGCCGAGAATCTTGAGTCAGCATTGCACGTGTTGTCTTCACTGTCGTCCACATTTGACATTGTCGAAATTTGCGGCGGGTCAGCCAGAACATCCACAATGTGTGTTAGAAAGCGTCTCAAAGTTGGCAAGAACTTTGATTTAGTTACGAAGTCTGATTTGAATGACCCATACGAACAACAACTAGTCGTACAAAATTTCATTGACCATAAGCTTCTAGTGGCAGTTATGTCTCCACAGTGTCCAGCCTTCGGTTCTCACGCAAACATGAATTTTCACTTAACCCCAGCAGGTTTGGAACACAGGTGCCAGACCACTGCCAATTTTGTGGCGAGCTGGCATTGCTCCAAGAACGCAACCAACGGATTTTTCTGCTAGTGCATGCAAAGGGCAGCTGGCTGCATGAGGGGTATCCTTGGAACATTGTATGCTATTTGCCAACTGTACTGTGCATCACCATACACCACTGCATGTTGGGACTAGTAGGACCGAACAACTTGCCAGCCAAAAACAAAACAGAGTTCGTGGCAAACCATGCAAAACTTTTAGAACCTTTTGCCAATTGCCGATGCGATGGTCGTCACCCTCACGACTGCCTTGACGGTGGCAGAGCCAAGGCATGTGAGAGTTGGCCTTGGGAACTAGCCAAAAGAATTTGTGATGGAATCATTTTGCTCAACGCGCATTTGCAGACATCTTTTCCTGACACTCGCGAAGCTTTCCCAGCCGTAGGTACTGACACTTCCGAACATTCAGATGCCGCTGCAGATGAAGCATGGCGTAGGTGCCCTGGTTGTCGGGGCAGACAATCCAAGTTCGATCCCAGGCATACTGAAGCAGAGAAGAGTGCAGGTGGCCTGATGTTGAGCCAATAATATGGAAGTGTCCTGGATGTAACAAGCACAGGGCATACGGACATCCTGATCACACACGCAAGGGAGATTGCAAGCACGAAGTAATTGCGCACCGAACTGGTGTCCCAAGAAAAGGCAGACATCCTCGCTCTCCTTCAACGCCAGCCACAGCAAGTGTGTCCGCAGATTTGCAGCCCCAATTAGCAGACGGTTCAGATCTAGGAGCCGTGGATGAAACAAGAGCTAGAGGACGCGCCGCCACACATGACGGACGCGTGCCTCAGAAGCCACCGCCAGAAATCATTCGCCTCCTCAAGTACCGCTCCTGGACCAAGGCATGCAATGGCAATCCTGCTCTTGTACAGTCAGATGCATTCGAGTTTGCATTGCCACGACATGAGTGCAGAGGACATTTGTTTCGAACTACTTGGGCACTAGTGGATCAAAAGCGGTATCAACTAGAGCTAGCCATAAAATGGAACGAACTATCCGACATGTTAGTATTGCCTGGATTTGCCCAAGTATTGGTGACGATATTCCATCCGAGTAAAGACATAGATCTCACCCCGTTCATGACCACCACGACTGACCTTGTTCCATTGGACCTCCCAGACCCAAGCAAGTGTCACACGCGTGCACCAGCAGTGAGACACCGCCGAACTTTCGCTGAAGCCAGTGTTGGCACTGAACATCCTGCTGATTGGTCTAGGTTCAACGTCGGCAAGTCGTTAAAGGCTCTTAGCGTGGGAAACCCTGACACCCAAATGCGTGAACTCCGGAAATTGCATTTGCGATGGTGGCATGCGAGCAAGCAGGCCATGAGACAGGTCTTGCAATCGGCTGGGTTGCCAAACTCAGTGCTCGACAAAATTCCCCAAGTAATAGACACTTGCCGTGAATGCAGGCAATGGAGCCGGCCAGCGCATGAAACCATTCCAACATTGCGAATGACAACACGATTCAACGAACATGTGGAAGCAGATATCCTTTTCTATCGAGAGTTCGCTGTATTCCATTAATTAATTTGATTTGTTGTGCAACTCGGTGGCATGCTGCAGCTGTGATCCGGAGCAAGCAGGAAGAAGAGCTTTTGTCTGCAATGCGTAAGATTTGGTTCTCAATCCACGGGCCGATGCAGCAACTCATCATTGACGGCGAGCTTGGTGTAACAGGTCCAAGTGCACAAGCAAAGTTGAAGCGCCTTGGCGTCGCAGTCAAGGTTCGTGCACCAGGCCAACATGTACGTTTCATAGAAAGGCGAGGTGCCATCCTCCGTGTCACATTGCGCTGCATGGAAAGCCAGCTCATCCGAGAAGGCATCAAAGCGGATATGGAGTCCCTACTATCCGAGGCATTTTTTTCAGGGAGTTCATTGGTACATGTAGGCGGTGTAACACCGTATCAGTGCATATATTGAAGATCACCTGCCATGCTGCCGCCTATTCCAGACGAAGCAGGTGGCAACTATGATGAGCTTAGCCAGGAAGCTGACAAAATCAGACACCGCTTGTGCACAGTAGCCTTGGAAGCCATGATCCAAGCTACAAGCCTGGCCAGAACCGTCAGAGCCTTGCATTCACGAAGCATTGCTGCCACAGAAATCCAATACCGAAAGGGTGAGCTAGTAGATGATCACAGACCACCAAGTACCAAAAATGCTTCAGGCTGGCATGGGCCTGTTGAAGTCCTTGAATATCGCCCTGCTGAAGGGACCGTATAATCGTAAATCTCCACGGCCAGCCAAAGCCGTGTCGACTGCAAGATGTTCGGCATACCTTGTTTGCCCATATATCCTTTCAAATCTTTGTCACCATGTCTTCCAAGGAAGCTCTCTCAGTAGTGCAGTCACATGTCCACAGCATGCAGCCTCGCAAGTTCATAACCGTAGGAATCATTGCGGCCAGTGATGGCATTTTGCGCATGTCACAAGCGACCAAGAACAATGGCAGACTGCTAGCAGCACTAGATTGTTTGATAGAAAACGTTTGGTGCTTTGATGAGTGCCATGCTGTTCGGCTTCGAAAGGGTTGCAAGAATTTACCCAAAATGCCAAATGCCACACATTCCACATTGCTGTATTGAAACATATGCACATTGGGTGAGCCTTGGGTTTTTGTAGCCAGTCAGTGACTCGCAGCTTTCCCTTCTTGATGTAATCGGTGCAGAGTTTGAGAGAACAGCCTTTGTCCAATTGCTTCACAACAGTGACAGCCCCTCAGGACTCTGTGACAGCATCGACGCCGTGGCCGGTGATCAAGGCGAAGATAGCAACAGTCACGATATCATTGAAGACATCAATGCTGAACGTTTGTCCACTATTCCGGAAGGTTCCAATGAAGATCAAGACAGTGAAGCTGCAGAAGCCAATTTCGTTTCATTTGCATCTGCGCATTTTTCAGCTCCAAATAGCCAGGAAGAGCAGGATGCTATCCGAGAACTGTGGACGTTGTACCAAGACACAGTACAACAACCAGAAGATCAAGAGCCAGTCGAACTGCACATGTTGTATATCCCTCCGGAAGATAGTTTATATGAACCCCAAATCTATTCCAGTCCTCATAGTCCTCCCAGATTGTATCCTGATGAGCCCAATATAATTGAATGGTTAGTCCTCCCTGAAATAAGTAGTTGCTTTGGTGATTCCAGCATGCTACAACGATGAAATGTATGCGAACAGAATTTATAACACTGTAAGCAAAACGGAGGTTATCAAAAGGGGGGCAGATTTGCTGACCAGAGAAGAGTTAATCAAGCACAAGCCGAAGGTCGATGAAGCTATCCTTGAAGAATTTCGAGTTTGGAACAGCTATGATTGTTTTAAGATGGTTCCCCGAAAAGGTGCTGAACATATTATTGATTCCAGGTCTGTTGCTAAATGGAAAGTAAAACACCCAAATAGACCCTATGAAAGTAGAGTTGTGAGAATGGCCCTCAGAGGTTTTAAAGAATGGTGGGCAGAATCCTTGGACACATATGCGGCGACAGGGAGCAAACTGTCACAAAGATTGCTTCTGTCCGAATGTGCATGTAATCCAGAGTGGTCTTTCTTGTCATTAGACATTAACAAAGCCTTCCTACAAGGCGTGACCTATCCAGAGTTGGCTGCCGCAACACGGCAGGAAGAGAGAGTTGCCCATTTCACAGTCCCCCCAGGTTCAGCGCAGTTCCTTTGCATGGTTCCAGGGTATGAAAATTATGACGAGCGTTTTCATGTGCTAAGATGCTTGCGTCCCGGCACAGGCTGCAAAGATGCCCCTCGGGCATTTAGGCATTTAACATGAAATTAGCCAAAGTAACCCGTCATCCCACAGTAGGACTACAGCCCCTATCGTCAGACCCAGAATGTGAAGTCAAGCATAGACATGGACGGCTTGTTTTAATTCTTGTAAAACATGTGGACGATATCAAAATAGCAGGTGAAGAAGCTGAAGTTCAAATACTCTTAAAAGCTTTGGAGCAGACCTTTGGACGCAGTGATAGAAACAATAACAATTTCACCTGCGTTGGGATTCACCACACACGTAGTCCTGATGGAACCATCACTCTCGACCAGCATGAATACATCAGCGCACTAAAACCTATATGCCACCCAGAAATAGTTGGTAACCTCTAGATGAGCCATGTCCAGAAGTTGCCATGAGATTGTTTTGGTCGTTGTTGGGTGCAGTTGCGTATACCCTGCTAACACAGCATTGGATAGCTATATGCGTGATAGCTTTGCAACGCCAGACGCACAAACCCAAGTACCAGCACATCAGAAAACTCAACGCGCTAGTTAAAGTCCTCCAAAATCAAAAAGCCGTAGTTGTGTATCCCGCCATGCAGTGCTCCAAGTGTATCATCGCATTTTCCGACGCTTCCTTTTGTAAGGAATCGGAGACCAAAGGTTATGGTGTTCGGGGTGCTGTATTTGTCAGATGTGGGATAGATAAGGGGAAAGAATGTTGTCACCTCATTGATGCTACGAGTCAGAGCCTTAAACTAGTGACTACAAGTATTTTCAGCTCAGAGACATTAGCAGCAGTAGGAACAGCCGATGCCCTTATTCCTTTGGTAATTTCAATGATTGAAATGTTGTTTGGCGTGATGACACCAGATCAACTTCGCGCCTTTCGTGAATGCTCTGATGTAGAACTGAAAGTATTCATGGTAATCGACGCGTTAAACCTTTTTCATGCTTGGACAGGCACATCATTGAAACTGCCAGCGGAAAAATCCCTGTTTCCACATATTGCCTGGTTAAGAGATGTCGTGGGATGTGCTCCAACACATGTCGCTTGGTACGATACCAGAGATTTGCTGTCAGATTGTATGACAAAAGGGACAATTCCCAGGGAACCTCTCCTAAATGCTATGTCCGGCCACTTTCAGTTTCAGCATGCTTTGAAGGAACACAAGTTCCCACGTGTTGTTGAGCACCACTGAGCACACCCGTACGCACAGCACATGCGCGCGTGTATTCTCATTGACATATCCACAGCAATAATCCCATGAGCACACCCGACTGCAATGGTACCTGCATGTCATGCGTAGTCTTGTCTCGAGACCAGTGATTTATCCTATTGCCGCCTCGGTGAAGAAACATTTTTTGTTGCTGTGCTTTGTGCTATGGTTTTCAGCGTCGGTGTCAGCTGTCAAAGCTATACAGTATATATATATATATATTATCATATATGAATATGTATATATATCTTTAATTAGTATATCTTCAAAATACCTTGTGTTTACCACGTGTTTGCTTTTAATACACCTTGAATTTACAATCTAGTAGCCGTTAATATTCCCATTTATATATCAGCGAGAGAGAGATATATATATATATATATATAACGGGTAAATATCATTAAACATGTCGTTTACTACACCTTTAATACTTCTTGAAGGTATTTACCGAATTATATACCTTAAAGATACCATTTAACTGACCTTGAAAATACCTCTATACCTCTAACATACCTTTTATTTATGGATCCAGGAAAGTGTGCAAAGTTTGCAATTTTTGGGGATTCAAGATTCAAGATTCTGGGAAAAACTTCTTGAATCCAAGCGCTGACTGACATGGGGCCCTGGATGACAGTCAAGGCCTGGATTCAAGAAGTTTCCCTCAGAATCTTGAAGCTTGAATCCAGGAAAGTTTGCAAAGTTTGCAAACTTTTTGAATTCAAGATTCAAGATTGTGAGAAGAACTTCTTGAATCCAAGCATGACAGTCAAGGCCTGGATTCAAGAAGTTTCTCCCAGAATCTTGAATCTTGAATCCAGGAAAGTTTGCAAAGTTTGCGAATTTTTGGGATTCAAGATTCAAGATTCTGGGAAAAACTTCTTGAATCATGGGGCCCTGGATGACAGTCAAGGCCTGGATCCAGGAAGTTTCTCCCAGAATCTTGAATCTTGAATCCAGGAAAGTTTGCAAAGCTTGCAATTTTTTGGGATTCAAAATTCAAGATTCAAGATTGTGGGATAACTTCTTGAATCCAAGCGCTGACTGGCATGGGGCCCTGGATGACAGTCAAGGCCTGGATTCAAAAAGTTTCCCTCAGAATCTTGAATCTTGAACCCAGGAAAGTTTGCAAAGTTTGCAAAATTTTGGGATGTGTCTGCGTGTGTGCGTTTTTATGTGTTTGCCACTTTTTGTTGATTCAACGCATATGCCTGTGTATATGTAAACGTGTTTATCTCTAGATATATATATATATGTGGTCACCCCTTTCAATTAACTGCTCGATTATCATCCCAAACCATAAGATATTAAAAAGGTAGGTCGAAAATGGTAGATCTTTGGGGGGGGGTACTATATATATATATATACACCCGCATCCTTGCGCAGGACTCTTTTTCAGCCTGAAGCTGTTCAGCCTAAAATTCTAATATTTCAGCCCGGGCAGGGCTTTCAGCCTGCAGGTGTTTTTTCTGCCCGAATCAGTTTTGTTGACTTTTGGGGCTGTGAACAAGTGGGGTTGACCCTAATGAAATATACCCAAGTGGAATCATTTTACATAACCATTTTTCCGTTTTGAAATGTTTGATTGAGTTTCTTTATGTCTGTGGTCTTCCCACCCGAAATCTCTAAAACTGCTCGAATATGGAAATCAGCCCGCAGGCCGTTTTTTTCCCCGAAACCCGATTCAGCTTAAAATTCTGTTTCAGGCTGAAATTATAGCCCGCTTGAGGTTCTAGGTGTAACCGTAGATATAGGGGCGCCACATCCCAAGTTGTCGCAGTTATTTCCCCATGGTTTTCCTCATAAAAGTCACTTCCACATTTTCGAGGTCATGAAACGGCACCGGCCCAGAGCCAGCAGATCGAAGCGACCTTCGTTCCTGTGGGCGCAGGTGGGAGGATGACCCCCATATCTTCCATAGCCATGGGATCCCCAATAGCTGGATGGTTTAGTTCATGGAAAATCCGTTTTGAAAAATGTATGATTTAGGGATACTATAACCATATAATCCCCGGATATCCCCAGACTAATCATCGACCAATGTTGGGTTGTTGCACAGCGCCAAACAAAATGGAAACTGCTTAAAGTTTGAAGATCATGGAAGAGAGGCCGCTGAAGGATACATCTGGGATCTACTGAGAGGATGCACACCGATGGCACGATATTTCCTGGTGATATACATCTCTACCTGACAAAGCTGTAGCCTATTTCCAAATACCCGCATGTATCCCACATGATATCCCCATAAAAGTGTTTTAAATCCTGATGCAGGATCAGGAGTCCCTGATTTCCAGGGGCGCTTCCTATCCCTTGAACGGGTCAAAAGCCTCCGCAGGGCGACCATTGACTGCAGCATTGCTGGCAGCGTTGCAGGAGCGCGTTTTTTGGGTCGGGGGAAGCTGACCAGAAGTCACACAGCTATGGTATAGATGGCCCATTTACAGACGCTTTACCAATGATGACTTTCCGTAGTTTCCATCGTTTTTTACATGGTGGTGCCCCGAAACCTTATGTTTGATGGTTTTTAGAGCCCAATAGCTGTAGTTCTACATGCACACACACACACATATATATATATATATATGTACACACATTTCTATATGCACCCTAAACCATAAAATTCAGCTCATGAACTTAACCAACTTGCAATCTTGCAGTAGCTATCGTTTGGGGGGGCCACCTTGTGGACACACACACACACACGAGACGAACATACGGATATGTTAATGGACGTTAGTGGGATACAATCAAACAAATCAAACATGTGATATGTGATTGTGTCTGAACATGGGGCATATACCTCCCAACAAAACCATTAAGTCATATGGACCATTGGCTTTTAATAGCTTTTACACCATGGGATTTGACGGTGTACATTGATCACTATGCCAATGCTACTGCTGGAAGCCGTTCACTTCAATGATGTTGGGTTAATTCAATTTAATTTATACATCCTTTTTGAGATTGAATTGGGAGATTATCCAGCTAAGATTAAAGTAACTAAGTAGGGAACCAACAAACCACCAACAAAAAAATATTCTTACCGGTTTAGAAGTTTAGCTTCTTGAATGTGTGCGGCGTCTTGCCTCGCAGATTCTCCATCAGAGGGATCTCACCTGCCCAAATAGTAACAACTTCTGCAATGAGAGATGATAAGGGGTCAGTCTTCAACAAGAACAATTGAAACAGTGGAAACAAAAAACGCAATGCACATTGAATAGTAGAATCGTACTTATACTTTCTTACACTGTGCATGTGTTGCCATTTAACTTTAAAATCACGGAGTGCATGCTTCCATCTCGCCATCGGCCGGTTGCAAGGACCATGGGAATGACACATGTCACTCAAGATTTGCTTTAGCAGGGTTTAGCTGCTTTTTGCTGTTTGTCTTCCCGAAATGGACCGCGCAGGGGAACATCTACCCACTATCTATATACCCGCTTTAAAAGTCTTGTCAGAAAGTTGGAGCACATGGGGCACATGTACATACATGCGCAATATATGTATGCATATATATAAATCTACATACATATATATATATATATATGTATACATGTGCATACATTATATATCATGCGTATATATTTCGATATTTACATATATAGTGGGATACGAAAAATCACGACGGGTCGATATGATGATGGGGGCGACGGCACGGCGACAATGTGCCGACGGCCTGACGACGATAGCTCGGCAGCACGACGACGATGTGCCGACGGCACGATGGCGATAGACCGACGGCATGACGACTGCTTTCGACGACGACATGACGACGATGCGACGACACAGCGCGACGACCGTCACAAGCCCGGGCTTGACATGTCATAGCCCGGGTTCGGCGCCGAACCCAGGCTTATGACATGTCATAAGCTGGGGTTGGATGCCGAACCCGGGCTTACGATGGTCGTCGCTCCGTCGTCGCACCGTGGTGGCCTCGTCGTCATGTCGTCGTCATGCCGTCGTCATGCCGTCGGTCTATCGTCGTCGTGCTGTCGGCACATCGTCGTCAGGTCGTCGTCATGGTCATAGGGCCCGAAATATCGTCAAAAGCCTCCCGTCGTGGAACTCCTGCTTCCACTAGAAAACTTGCTTGGCATGTATTTAGAGTTTAGCTGATTATATATATATATATTCATTTACTTTTTAATGTTTAATTTTATATGCATATGTGTGTGTATATATTTACAGTTATAGAATATGTATATGTGTACTGTACAATAACGCGTCTACTTTTCTATTGGTTTCGGATATTGCAAACATTGCTATGTTTGGTTGGGTCCCGTGTGTTTTTGTCTTGCCAGCTCCTTTCTTGGTCGTCAAATCCAAGGTAATCCGTGCGTATTCTTCAACTCTGCACAGGGCTGTCGCCACGAACGCATGTGTGCATACTGTGCCTTGTGCTGAGTCGGCCTTGCATGTTGGAAGGGAAGGACGCCAAGTTAGGCACTGAATTTATGTATGATCCCCGTTGAAATTTCCCCTATGAAATGGCTGGTCTCAAGGCCCATATAAGCCCGATTTCTAGGGTCATTTTTTAGGAAATCACTTTCCAGATCCCAGCCTGCCAGCACCTTGCCATATTGTAAGAGCAATAAAAATAGATATTTAAGCAGAAAGTCGCTATCATATAGACATGTCAAAATCCAGTTTGAAAACTTGGCTGGGTTGGGGCCATGCATTTTGTAAGGAATCCCTTTGTTGATTTTAGTGGTCATTTTGTAGGCAGTTGTTGCTATTCTTGGAAACCGAGCTGCGCGCCGAATTCCGCATAGATTTTGGCTGTTGCATCAAAGCCCCCTGTTAGCGCTTTATCTCTTTTGAGCCTTTTGCATTATTCTTATTCATTCCTTCAAAGTACGTTTCCGGCCCTCAGGAATTTCCATTTGGGTCTATGGGCAGTTCCATTTTGGAACTTGTTCAGTTTTCGAGGCGCCATAAAAATCTGTGACGACCTGCTCTTGAAACTTAGTGGCTTTGCATGGCTTTGCACCTGTCATACATACCCAGGCTCAACAATGTAGGATGGCTTAGGACCAAAGATCGATACAGCGATGAGTACGGGAAGCTGTGTCGACCAAAACGGGAAGTGAAACTTGGAAAATAGAATTGCTGGGTTGCAAAATGCAAGGGTTTTTCATTTTCATGGCAGCATGATAAATCACGAAAGTCCATGTGATCAGGTGCGCAGCAGTTGGAGGAACGCATGGAACTGGAACCTTAGTCCCTGCCATTTTGTATGGGAAAATGTTTCAATAGCCTATGTATGTGTAGAATGACGATAGGTGAGGCAACCTGCATCTTTTTGCCCAAGAGTTGTGTTGGAAAGCCAGGCTGATTCGGAACAGTGGCATGGCGGTTGATTTTGAGATACGCGACCTTACTAGCATGTCCTTTGAAAGGTCTTGAAATGCACCTCAAAGGGTCAGACCCCCCTTCTTGGATAGGTATAAACCTGGGAGATACGCCAAAAGCCTACAGAATGAGTAGGGGCAAGTAAAAGCAAATCCATACTTTGCCCAGATTTTTGAAATCTCTTTTATTCCGAATATGAGCCTTTCTTGCTTTCCTGGACCCTGTGGCTCAAAAACGGCAAAATTTGGTGGGAACCTGCTGCCCTGCGTTTTCCTCACTCAGCTTCCCTGCGTTTTTCTCACTCAGCCCTCAATTGTCTTTAAGGAGCAGCCCATCCTTTTTGTAAGGCCCACTATGACTCACTGATATTAGCTGCCCTTTTTTACAATGTAGAAGCGTTCATACCCACCCATTTTGCCCAAGAGTTGTTTTGGGAAGTTAGGCTAACTTGGCAGCAAAGACAATTGAGGGCAGGTTCCTACAAAATGATGGTTTTTTTTTGGGCCGCAGGGTCCGAGCAGGCAAGCAAGGCTCATGTTCGAAACAAGAGAGCAATCAAACATCTGGGCAAACTATACCTCCCTACAACACGTCGAGTGGAGCAAAAGTTCGTTGATGAACGTGACCCCACCATTTTGTATGTTTGTTTTCTTGCATCCATTCATTCTGTAGGCATTTTGCAAGGGCCTTCGGTTTTATAGCTATAAGAAGTGGGCCTTGACCCCTTAGGATGAATTTCAAGGGGGATGGACAAGTAAAGATTTCTCCATACAAAATGGTACGGTTTTGTTCAGGTGCTGCTCTGCCACTTCCCTGCGTTTTAAGACTCAGCCCACAATTGTCTATAAGGAGCAACTCATTTGTAAGGAAATGGGCTCAGTTAACTTTGCGGCCTGTCTTTTAACAATGTAGACACAAAGTGAAGCGTTCATTCAAGAGCTGTGTTGAAAAGTCAGGCTGACACGGACAAGTGGCATGGCGTTGCATTTTGAGATTTTAGTAGTTGCAACTCTGCTGCTGCTTCCACCAAGGCGTTGCATGCCAAGCAGCATTTACGAAACTAATTACGAAGATCTCAAAATGCAACGCCATGCCACTTGTCCGTGTCAGCCTGGCTTTTCAACACAACTCTTGGGCAAAAGAAGAAGGGATAGAACGGGTATGAACGCTTCACTTTTTGTCAGCATTGTAAAACAGACAGGCTGCAAATAGCATTGAGCCCATTTCCTTACAAAAAGGATGGGTTGCTCCTTAAAGACAATTGAGAAAAACGCAGGGAAATGGCAGAGCAACAGGTTCTTACAAAATGATGCCTTTTTTGGGGAGCAGGGTCGGAGCATGCAAGCAAGACTCATACTCAGAAAAAGATAGAAATCAAACATCCGGGCAAAATATACGGTCTCCCTACAAAATGTGGGTGCTGCAAAGAGCTGGTTGATGCACAAGCCCTCCCATTTTGTGTGGAGAAATGTTTACTTGCACCCATTCATTTTGCAGGCTTTTTGCAAGTCCCCGCGCTTTATAGCTACAAGAAGCGGGGCTGACCCCTTGGGGTGAATTTCAAGGGGGATATTTATGGCATATCATTGCCCAAAATGACCCATTCATGCACGTAAATAGACCATAGATGAAGCATACCAAATTGAATCAGCCGGGAAATAAGCTGGCTAGGCTAGTGAATCAATGTGGAGGTTGCTCTAGAGACCATTGCAGTGTTCTCCCAATCAAGACATACGTTTTCAATTCAAGTAATGTGAGATTCACGACAATCACACAGTTATTTGTACAATGCCATGCGCTAAACCCTCGCCTCTATGTTGCTTCTGCTGACTACTCGCCCTACTGCTGGTTAAAAAAGCCTTTGCTGAGCTGTTGGGCTTTGTGCTTGAGACCCAATTTGTGATCTACTACTGGGTACACCCCTACTTGGGATGATTTATAGTAACTCACGAATGGTTGATACAAATCAGGGGTGGTTTATTTGTGTTGATCGCAGTGTAGATGAAGCGAACATTTTCTCCACAATTTTCGAAGTCACTTCGGTCAACTGCCACAAGAAAACCTGGAGCTTCACGGTTCTCAGCAATAGAGCCCTATTATGCTCATCACCATCAGGATTTTGGTTTGTTCTGAACCTCCTGGTATTTGTATGTATTTGTGTAAGCCTTGGTTAGGTCGCTTTCATGTTTCATGATACATATGTTGGCATCTAACCAGCAAACCCGTTCATGTTTTCAACATCTATATGATTTTGGCAGGGGCCCATCTAAGATTGGCCATGTCTCTCGGCTCGGCAGTCGAACCAAGGTCATTTGGAGCACCCCAAAATCAGCGTCTCAGCAGCCATGAGTTCAGGTCACCCCAGATGGCTGCGGGCATACCAAGCATTTCAATGAGTTTTCTGCGGAGCTAGATTGATTAATGAGTTACTGGGGTATGAATGGTAGATATCACGAACAGCATCACATGTCTGCAAACGGTGATATTTATGGCTGCGTCTGAATTCTCATGTCTGTCAGTTCTGGGCAAAGGATGATCGAACAATGGATTGAGGGGCACCAATGTCATGTTTTGCCATAAATCAGAGTAGCACTGTTCAGATCCCCTGGAAGATGCACCGCCCAGGCCAGCCGCGTCCTCGCAAGGTGACACGAGATAAGATCAAGACACGAAGCCTGGCCAAATTGCTTGCTGATGTTGGGGGATGTTCATGGATGGTCATCAAATGTCATTAGATATTGTAACATGATGCAACCACTGGTCCGGGAGTCCCATATGAGATGGATGACCATGCCACATTTGCCATCGTTTGACCATGGCACATATTTCTATATATATATATACATACAATGCAAATGCGTATGTGCATCTTCAGGAATTGGTACAAGTGCATCATCAAAAAGCCTGATCCAACCTGCGAACCCAAATGCATATCATGCAAACACAAATAGATACACTCATTCGGTAACAATATGGGCAAAAGTTGTGGAACGTGAAGTGATGTGCGCTGAAGGTGGGATTTTCTTTCGGAACCCCCTACCACCCTTGTTGCCTTGGGGACCACGCCACTATCCCTGATTGCCACACTGCGAGCTGCTCACCATCCCTACTGAATCACAAGTCACTTTGACACGCAAAAACAACACCATGCCCAATATTTATATTTATATATAAATATTATTTTTGATTTGATATTATAGTATATTATAGTACGATGTATTTTGAGATACCACATCATATTACATTATAATACATTTTTTAAATATATAACGCTAAAAAAATATAATTATAATAAATTTTAATATATTGTATTTCATTTATATTTATATTATGTATTTTTAATACCATATAATATAATATCTATATTCTATTTATTTTAATTTGTTATAGTATGTTCAAACTATATTTTATTAAATATCATTATATCATACGTTTTTATATTTTATTATTATATTATAGTGTATTATGTTATTTTTATATTTTTGATTTATGATAGATTATATTGTATTTGTTTATCATACTTTTTTAAATTGAATATTTTGTATATTTCGAACTTTTCTACTCTGTTTTCATACATATATATATATATATATCATATTTATTTCTTATATATATATGTATTGTATATTTATTAAATTATACTATTTACATTCTTTTTTAAATTTACATATGATCATATATATATATATATGTGTTATCTGTTTTATTTGTATTATTTTACATATATATATTGTATATATATATATATATATTATGAGTTTATTTATTGTTGATAATATATATATATATATATATTCCATATTTTAAATAGGGCACATATTCTCTAAATTATTTGTTAAATGTTTTATTTTATTAATAGTTAATTTATATATATATATATATATTATGTTACCAATATTTTGAGTAATGTATATATATATATATTATAGTAAAAAATATATTTTAAATCTTTTATATATGATATATAAATATTATATATTAGTTAATTGTATTTATATATATATATAAAACTGTTATTTTTTTATCTATATAATCTAATATATATATATATTATGTAGAATTTTATATATATATATTAATTAAATAGATATATTTTTTAATGATATATATATATTATACTACTTGTGTGATGACACGCTCCTATCCCAGTAACAAGCGAGGACCACGCCGCAACTACCGCTGTTTCACGTGCAGATACTACTTCGCCATTCATTTCAACACTGTCAACAAAATTAGCAAAGCCATCCAGTCATCATTCGCCAACAAAAAATTAATTACACAACAACGAGGCCATCAAACGATACACGGGTCCAAACCACAACACCCCTGTTTCCTAAAGACCGCACTTTTGTCTTTAAGCTACACACTCCACACTCCACATTTTGCAGTCTACATTCCGCACTCCACTCTAGACCCTATACACTCTCTGCACTCCGTAGTCCACACACTACACTGCACTGTCCACATTCTAAACTCTCCACTGCTTCTTCAGCAGATGCTGCGCCTGCCACGAAGAATGGCACTCTGACGATGTACTGCGGCCTGCCAATTATATATACTACCCTTTGCAACCACTCGCGGCATGCGATTCGCAAAAAACACCCAAAACCCCTGTGTCTAAACTCATTTTCAGAAGCCAGTTCAAAAGCATTGCGCCTGTCACGCAAAACCATTTGCGACACTTTGTCACATACGTCGGAATGTCAGAAAGTGCCACGCATGCCACACGAAACGAGGTTACAACCTCTTTTGAAACAGTCAAAAACGAGAAGGTTTGCAGCTTTCTCCATGGGCACGGAAACCTCACAACAAAGCAAGATAAGGTAGCAACATGTAGGAAGCTCAAACGAGCATTCATGCGAGACGTCCTCAAATTCAGATTTCGTAGCTAAAAAACGACGCAGTCCTCCGAGTTTTCCCACGAACCCAAAATTCGCGACTTCAAACTCATTAAGAATCTGCATGTGCAATATGAGTCTATATTTTGCGCCAATGTGCAACGGCAGTGCAACGGACATCTCCAAAGATTCCACAGTTCGTGCCTCCCACAAGAAACCTCAGTCATCTTCAGAAGACTGTCCAAAGCATTGCGCCTGGCACGCAAAAACCGCTTGGGGTAACGTCAGGAAGTGCCAGGAGTGCCACACAGAACGAAGTTGCACGCTTTTCCAAACCTCTAAAATTGTGCTGTCGAATTGCGCTTGTTCTAGAATATTTTCAATTTGAAAAAAGTGCAGAAACAATGCAAAAAAATGGGACTGATAAATGCAACTCAGAGAAAGGCAAAAATGACAAATGCAAGTTTGAGAAAGGCAAACATGACAATTGCAAAACAAATGGAATTGAAAAATGCAAGTTTCAGAAAGGCGAAACTAACAATTGCAAAACAAATGCGTTGAACAATGTAAGTCTGAGAGAGGACACAGTAGCAAATGAAGACAACCTGGAAAGAGGCACAGGTGACAAATGGAGAACAATTGGAAAGAACAAGGGCAAGTTGGAAGAAGACACACACAACGTGTGGAAAAACATTGCAAGAAATGCAACCTGGGAAAAGGGAACAGGCCACATGCAGCACAAATCGAAACAACAAATCAGCTTGGACAGGGTAGTAAAGCCTGCACAAAGGACTAGGGAAACATGAAATTTTAAAAGGGAATGAGCAGTACCAACAAGAATTAAGAAGTATGCCAACCCACAACAAAGGAACCTCAGTGCATTGCGCGGTTACGTCGTGGAGCTGGCGTGCAGCTGGTCCGGCAGTGAGAGATCTGGCTCACTCCAAAAACCCCGCCTTTTACACAAGACATGCGCAAAGCACAGTTCTCGAGCAAGGGGGTTTGAAGTGAGGAAGACCAGAGCGCGCAATCTAGAGACTTGTGAAGGGGAAGGGAAGGGAGGGGAAGGGAGGGGAAGGGAGGGGAAGGGGAAGGGAAGGGAGGGGAAGGAAGGGAAGGGAGGGGAAGGGGGGGAAGGGAGGGGAAGGGGGAAGGGAGGGGAAGCAGCCGACCGGGGAGGTCCCCGATCCAAATTGGGGACCTTCAATTTGGGATACTTCTGTGTCAAAAATCACAAAAAAATTGAGGAAAAAAGCAAACAAATTACTTTACTTCGTGTGATCCCCACCATGACATTTATACATTTTCTTACTGGCAAATCTTCTGGCATTCTATCTGACATATCTTCTGACATTCTATTTGGCATTCTATCTGGCATATTTTTTGGCATTCTATCTGGCAAATCTTCTGGCATTCTATCTGGCAAATCTTCTGGCATTCTATCTGGCATATCTTCTGGCATTCTATCTGACACATCTTCTGGCATTCTATCTGGCATTCTATCTGGCATATCTTCTGGCATATATTCTGACATATCTCCTGGCATTCTATCTGGCAATCTATTTGGCATTCTATCTGGCATCTGGCATATCTATCTGGCATATCTTCTGGCATATTTTCTGGCATTCTATCTGGCAAATCTTCTGGCATTTTATCTGGCATATCTTCTGGCATATTATCTGGCATTCTATCTGGCATATCTTCTGGCATATATTTTGACATATCTTCTGACATTCTATCTGGCATTCTATCTGGCATTCTATCTGGCATTCTATTTGGCATTCTATCTGGCATATCTTCTGGCATATCTATCTGGCATATTTTCTGGCATTCCATCTGGCATATCTTCTGGCATTCTATCTGGCCGTTGAGGTCCGGCAGTGCCCACTGGGATCTGGAGCTCGTGGTTGAGGCCCGGCAGTGCCCACTGCGACCTGGAAGTCGCGGTTGAGGTCCGGCAGTGCCCACTGCGATCTGGAAGTCGCGGTTGAGGTCCGGCAGTGCCCGCTGCGACCTGGAAGTCGCGGTTGAGGTCCGGCAGTGCCCACTGCGACCGCGGTTGAGGTCCGGCAGTGCCCACTGGGATCTGGAGCTCGCGGTGGAGGTCCGGCTGTGCCCATGGGATCTGGAGCTCGCGGTGGAGGTCCGGCTGTGCCCACTGGGATCTGGACTGCGAGGAGGAGGCGGCGGAGGAGGCGGAGGTGGAGGCGGACGAGGCGGAGGAGGCGGAGGAGGAGGAGGAGAACAGCTCTGATAAAATCTAACAGCCCTCACCTGGCAGGTGGGGAAAAAGCAAAAAAAACAAATACTTCACTTCGAATGATCCCCACCATGACATTGATACATTTTCTTACTGGCAAATCTTCTGGCATTCTATCTGACATATCTTCTAGCATTCTATCTGGCATTCTATCTGGCAAATCTTCGGGCATTCTATCTGGCAAATCTTCTGGCATTCTATCTGGCATATCTTCTGGCATTCTATCTGACATATCTTCTGGCATTCTATCTGACATTCTATCTGTTATATCTTCTGGCATATATTCTGACATATCTTCTGGCATTCTCTCTGGCATTCTATCTGGCAAATCTTCTGGCATTCTATCTGGCAAATCTTCTGGCATTCTATCTGGCATATCTTCTGGCATTCTATCTGACATATCTTCTGGCATTCTATCTGGCATTCTATCTGGCATATCTTCTGGCATATATTCTGACATATCTTCTGGCATTCTATCTGGCATTCTATCTGGCATTCTATTTGGCATTCTATCTGGCATCTGGCATATCTTCTGGCATTCTATCTGACATTCCATCTGGCATATCTTCTGGCATTCTATGTGGCCGTTGAGGTCCGGCAGTGCCCACTGGGATCTGGAGCTCGTAGTTGAGGCCCGGCAGTGCCCACTGCGACCTGGAAGTCGCGGTTGAGGTCCGGCAGTGCCCACTGCAATCTGGAAGTCGCGGTTGAGGCCCGGCAGTGCCCACTGCAACCTGGAAGTCGCGGTTGAGGTCCGGCAGTGCCCACTGGGATCTTGAGCTCGCGGTGGAGGTCCGGCAGTGCCCCCTGCAATCTGGCGCTCGCGGTGGAGGTCCGGCTGTGCCCACTGCGATCTGGACTGCGAGGAGGAGGAGGCGGAGGAGATGGAGGAGGAGGATGCGGAGGCGGAGGAGGAGAACAGCTCTGATAAAATCTAACAACCCTCACCTGGCAGGTGGGGAAAAAAGCAAAAAAAGCAAAAGAAAAGCAAACAAAAGCAAAAGGAATGGACCTGAAGGAGGGTCACTGCCCAGGAAATGGGCACCCCTTTTCCCGACTAGGAGCCTCTCGGCCTTAGGCTGGGGGCTGGTCCAACCGCCGGGCCTGGCCTGAAAACATCTTTGCTCATCCGTCCATCCACAAAAAAGCTGATACAGGAGCAGGGATTCATACCAAACTGAAGCTCATGTTCGCTGTTCGCTGTTTGCGCATATTGCATGTGAGGCAATCCCATGAATTGGAATGTGTGATATGTTTTGTTGCCCTTGTTTAAAGGGCACTTGTGTATGTATACCGCTAATTATCATGCGGTCAAGAAACAAGACCATGAATTCGTTCAGGCAGGGAGAGGTACCACCATTACAAGCCTACTGCCACTGAAGACACTTGCAATCGGTGGTGCTACCGGGTCAGATCAGTTTGGCGTACCTGCGCTTGGCTAGTTGAACTGTTGAACTGTTGTGAATCTCAGGCGGCTTCAGGTTTACCAGGCCTGAATGAAAGGTTTCACTGATGCACGATCACTGTCTGGATTTTGGCTTAGGTAACCTCAAGGGGAAGACAAACTCATCATGCTAACGCTCCAACTACGGAGTAAGTCATTTACTTAATGCGCAGTGTCTGCGTGTGTATGTGTCTCTCTCTCTCTCTCTCTCTCTCGCTCTCGCTCTCTCTTGTTTGGTGCGCTGCAAAGACCGCTGATTGGCAATGCTCATGCTTTGCTTTGCTTATCATTTTCGACGTTTACTTTGCTTGGTCCTACCTCTTGCATGTTACATGGCGTCCAGATTTTTTTTTGTTTGCAGTTTTGACGTCCACTTTTTTGGTGTGCGCCTGCATTTTCTGCATTCTTGATTTGCATTGTTTTGCGTTGTGTTTCTGCACTTGTTTTTTTTGCATTGTTCATGTGTTTTTTTTGCGCTGTGTTTTTGCCCTTTCATTTTTTGCATTTTTCAGTTGTGTGTGTGTTTTTTTTTTTTGCGTCGTGTTTTTGCCCTTGCATTGTTTTCATTTTTCATGTGTTTTTTTTTGCATTGTGCTTTTGCCCTTGCATTTGTTTTTGCATTTTTCATTTGTTTTTTGCATTACATGTCGCATTTTTAAACATTGCAGTTTTCTAGAATAAGCCCACAAGGCGCCCACACAACTCTAAAGGAACACATTTTGCAGCACCCTCCTACGCATTCAGGAAAACAGGGTTACCATGTTCTTGAGGGTGCAGTTGGGTTCGTGGGTATTAACCATTGTGTTTGTTGGGCTATCGGGCCACGGGGCCCGTAACTCTGCTGTTCAACTTGTTACACCACCTATGAGTGGAGTGGAGCAGCTTATGCCACCGCGCACATGCCGCCGCCTTGCCGCCGCAAGCCGCCTTGCCGAGGCATCGAAGAATGTCTTCAGGGCCCGGCCGATCAAGTACACGTTTCCCTGCCTCTGGGACTTGGGCAGGGCCACCGCCCACCATGAAAACCATCCGTTAACCTCATTGATGGATCGATGAGGTTCGGCAGAGGAAATTTGCATTTTATTTAGGCCAACCATTGGTTTTGGATGGCTTTGGGTGAAACATCTTGAAATATGGAGAACCTGAGGCAGGAATGGACTAACTTGTGTTCGGGTGTTCTATACATATTCAAGAACGTAGGACTTAAAAATTCAGGTGAGAACCTTCATTTGTTGTTCAAGTCAAGTAGTGTGGAAAACCATCAAACAAATCCATCCCCGGCCATAATCCCTGGAGCGGGTCACTGGCCGAATAACATCTCATGACCCGCGAATTTTTGGGTCGGATATGGCGGAATAATGAAGACATATGGAACATGTTCATCGAACGATGGATTCGTATACTTTGAAAGATCAATGGATTTCGATTGGATTTTTCATTAGCAGCGTACCAAAGGGTATAACCGCCACATAGCTACGAATACTCGCATGGAATACTCACAAGATTCACGCAGACTCAGGTGAGACTTTCGGAATACCCGGGAAACTATGTGCCCTTGAAAAGAGCAGGCAAAATCGATAGTCGATAAAGACGATAAAGAATGGGTGGCCAGGGAATATGACATGACAAGTTGTGGTATCCGTGGCCTCGTGTGCATAGAACCGCCAGCCTGAATGCTAGAATAGGAAGAGGTCAAAGCAATCCCTTTGAACATATCGATTATACTTGTCGCAATCTGGCGCAATTAATTATTAATTATTTAACTAGTTCCATCAAATTCCATCATACATAAATTCACATCTGTGGTTCACAAATCTTCTGATTAGCATTGAGCCAAGTAGCATGTCCCGAGCCATGTCCAAGGCAAGAAGAGGCACTTGGACATGCTTATGCCAGAAGCTGCTCGCCCGTGGGATGGTGGGAGAGATTCAACATAGATACGTTACCACAGGATTCATATGGACCATGAAGTAAATATGGATTATAATATGGAAGAATACCCCCATCAGAATACAAAACGAGTTGATACTCATGGTAGTTGTGATTCGTTACTTTGGTGGTAGAAGGCCACAAAAAATAGCAACTGTTTTTTTGGATGACTAGCGTGAAAAAGTAGTTCTCGGCCAAAACGCCTACTTTTGCAGTTTTCTCATGGTTTCCATCTGTTTCCATTTTGTGCTGCGCATCCAAACTCTCGTTCATTTAGATCCAAACCGTCTAGTGTGGGCCATCATGTTTGAACGAAATGATGCAATTCAATGACGGCACCAAATCGAGAGGGTCAACCACC
The DNA here is from genome assembly GCA_947184155.2 of Cladocopium goreaui. Lineage (NCBI taxonomy): Eukaryota > Dinophyceae > Suessiales > Symbiodiniaceae > Cladocopium > Cladocopium goreaui. Next base: position 81,559 of record CAMXCT020000254.1, on the reverse strand, counting down.
TACCTGGTCATTCGGCTCTGAAGTGTCGCAATGTCCATTTTTGTGTGCGATGTGCCGTTTGATGCGAAAACTCGCGCTTACAAAAAGATCAAACACGCCCTCAAACACGTTCAAAACCTCTATATAATTACAAAAGCCATCAAATGAGCGTTCTTCCTTGCTTTTGGCATACTTATCATTGAATTAAGTCTTTGAAAGAAGCATGGTCGTGATGGTAAGTTTGAACACTGTGTGTGTATGTGTGCGTGCATCACCATGCGGATGGGGTCGCACGACTTATTTAGTGTGAGTGAGACTATTCGAAAAGCGAGGCTTTTTCTGTGACCAACTGACCAACTTCTATCATCATGCAATGAAGGGAGTCAGCGGCTGACAGAAAATCCGAGGTTGCAGTACAGGGCGTAAAGTTCGCGACGTCTACTTTGGGGTTCACAATCGCATGGTCAAAGATTTCACCTGGAAGGTCCCTGAAATGGTGGTTGTTGATCCACATGGTTTCTCATAGGGATTGCGATAGCTAAGCTATAACTTATCTCTGAACTCCATTGAACTCCTTTGAATCCAAGCAGTATTGCCTTGAGCCTCTTGAAGATGTCTGGATGCGATGCAGGTTTGATCCGCGGATACCTGGACGATATGGCTGAACCCAAAGAAGATCCACAACACGTTGTGCACCTGTTCCTCTGAATGGACGAGGTTAGGGGCTGGTAGTCAAATCCAACCCCACCTCCTGAATCCTTCAAGCGCCCGTCAAAAATGAATCTCTCATGATTTCAACCAAGATGTCCTTTGAGAATCTCTTATCTCTGTGAGTTTGTGGTTGGAACCACCTTCGAGGTCATCAAAATCTTCGAACAACATGTGTTGATAAGGACTGATTATTTCGATGGTCGCTGCAGGGCCTCCCAAATTTCAAGTTCGTTGTGTTTAGGTGCTTCAAGAGCCGCCCTCACCAGGGGACATGGCCAACGTTCAGTGGTCATTTTGGAGCCTGAGCTGGCTTAAGGTGAGTTGGCTTTGCCGCACAAATAATGATGTGTTTGATCAAACTGTTCTGCACACATGATTTGCTCAATGCTTTACGCACCACAGCCGCTCAGCGTGTCAATTTCAATTCACTTGCACGTGTGTCAAGCATATTTGCACGGAATTTTGGGCCACCAGGGTTTTCAATGCGCTAGGGCCATGAGACGGAGCCTCTGCTCCAACATTCCTCAAACACCGATGCTCACAACGGGGAATTGTTCACCGTGTTGGATAGTCAGCACTGTGTCCCAGGTCCCCCTGGGTCCTGCGGGTTGGTGCTTGGGAATGCCCCATGTTGTTTCATTGAACCGGCATGCTCCCTCTCAAACATGGCTAGCTGAGAAATCTTCAGAAATGGAGGCTTTATAATGGGAGATACAGTAGAGATCTATAGAATTCTATAGATGTGAAATTGTCCATCGCTATGTTTGACTGCCGGAAAGTATGTCAGTGAACAGTTCACCTGGTGTGAGGACAGTGTGTTGTCTCATGCAGTTTGCTGAATGGGTTCCACAAAAGGCTGGCGGCCAACGCCCAAGCTGCATAATGGATCATAATAGAGTACCCCTTCAGGCACAGTTATTTTTGAAGCGCCTTGTCCTGGAGTTCCACAAAACATGGAGAACTCCTGTGGGCAATCGCAGTTTATATCTTGGCCCGCCCTGGCGACTTTTACTGAAGGCATTAAGCGGCAGTGGAAGATGCTGAGAGATCTGAGTGTTCATGTAGGGAAGGGTTGAAAATATCAACGAAGAAAGCCACTGACATTTGGTTCTATCTTGTTGGTAGGAACCGTGCAGTTGTCAGCAACTGAAAGTATGATAAGCATGGTTCCTGCTCGCTCCCATACCATAACCGTAACCCAGATGTACCCGGCCTGGCCGTATGTACCCTTAAAGTAGCCGACTTTCCCGACTAACACTTTGAGGTTTTCAGCGGAAAAATCGTTCTAATAACTTGACGAGTTTGTGCTACTCGTACCAGTCACGAGCTGCATGATGTAATGACCCATGGCAGCTTTGATGGGATGATACTCCTCAATGATTTTTATATTGTGCTTGATTTGCTGCAAAAGTAATTGTGTTTTGATCAAACTGTTCTGCACATATGGTTGAGCCAATGCTTTACGCACCACATGCCGCTCAGCGTCTCAATTTCAATTCACTTGCATGTGTGTCAAGTACAGAATTTTGGCACAGAAGTTTGGCCCACCAGGGTTTTCAATGCGCTAGGGCCATGAGACGGAGCCTCTGCTCCAACATTCCTCAAACACCGATGCTCACAACGGGGAATTGTTCACCGTGTTGGATAGTCAGCACTGTGTCCCAGGTCCCCCTGGGTCCTGCGGGTTGGTGCTTGGGAATGCCCCATGTTGCTTCATTGAACCGGCATGCTCCCTCTCAAACATGGCTGGCTGAGAAATCTTCAGAAATGGAGGCTTTATAATGGGAGATACAGTAGAGATCTATAGAATTCTATAGATGTGAAATTGTCCATCGCTATGTTTGACTGCCGGAAAGTATGTCAGTCAACAGTTCACCTGGTGTGAGGACAGTGTGTTGTCTCATGCAGTTTGCTGAATGGGTTCCACAAAAGGCTGGCGGCCAACGCCCGAGCTGCATAATGGATCATAATAGAGTACCCCTTCAGGCACAGTTATTTTTGAAGCGCCTTGTCCTGGAGTTCCACAAAACATGGAGAACTCCTGTGGGCAATCGCAGTTTATATCTTGGCCCGCCCTGGCGACTTTTACTGAAGGCATTAAGCGGCAGTGGAAGATGCTGAGAGATCTGAGTGTTCATGTAGGGAAGGGTTGAAAATATCAACGAAGAAAGCCACTGACATTTGGTTCTATCTTGTTGGCAGGAAAATGTAGGAATCGCGCAATTGTCAGCACCTGAAAGTGTGATAAGCATGGCTCCTGCTTGCTCCCATACCATAGCCCAGATGTACCCGGCCTGGGGTATACCGTATATGGTGCAAGGCCCTGTCCACCACCTGTGTTTGTTGGTTTTATTACGCTCTGGCTCGATCCTTCGTTATTCTACAACTCTGCACTACCACAATTCTGCACTATCACTTTTCTTGCGAACATTATGTTTTATCCAAATGATCAACAGGATGTCGCAAGGTCAGTAACATCTAAAGCCTAGGATGGCGCTGCATCACGACCATGTCACGCTTTAATGGTAAACCTTCTCACATAATTAAACGTCACTGGGCCAAACCTGAATCCTCAAATATATGAAAAAAATCTGCCCTCTGCTGACCATAGGTGAATGATGCGAACCTTTGTCCCCGCATCTGGCCTGGGTGAATTCCCACAACCTCAAAACGATCTCATTGTAAATTAGTTTAAGGAACATTAACCTCAAGATTATGAACATGTTCATTTTACTGTCGGAAATATTTTAATATGCCCATATGCCCACACTGATTGAATGTCATGTCATTTGGTATAGGTTTGCTTAATCATAGGGCACCCTGGCTTCAGATGGTCATTTTAGGGTGGGTGTAACATGTTATATCATTATTTTGGACTTCAATCCATCTAATGCAATGTAGGCAAGTAGAACTCAGCCGTTGGTCCACTGCACAGCTTCGAAGTCCCACAACTCATCATATCGCCATGAGCAGTCACCGGGATGGGTCGGACACAAAACCTACGAAACACACAGGATGGAGAGGTCCATGTCACCCTGCGGTGCCAAGGTTTTTTGTTTCCATGTTTGACCCATACCCGCTTTAAAGTAGACTGTGAACATGGCGGCAAATCAGAAAAAACAAAGACCAGATGAGTGAATAAAAATTTTTTGGCGGCAGTCAGAGATGCAAAGCTTTGGATCGGGTGCCTTCTTCGTTCGAGCCCAAGCGACCGACAATGTCGTGCCAGGCCATTTTTGTGTCTTTGTCCATGACAGATGCACCTGCAAGATGGGTGTAGTAGAACTTGGTAACAGGTCGGACCCCAAACGAGAGCTAAGTCGATGTATGTTTTATTTATATATATATATAGATAAATATATATATATATATAAGTTATTTACACATATAAATAGATATTTTTTTTATGTATCTAATTGTTTTTGGTGAACATATATTGGTTTGAATCCAACTGAAGCAGATATATCTTCATGGTTATTTTATGACTGATGTGGATGGGTACAGAGCAGCCAAACCTCATGACCGTCTCTGAAGCGTGTCGCCGTCTTGATGGTCAACATGTTGTATAGGCGGGGGTCAAAGCAATAATATAGGGGGGAATCAAAAAAAAAAGGGATAGTATGGAATAGTAATATAGCAATCATGATACTAGAAAAGGCTGTTTTGCCGGTTTTATTTGATTAGATATGTTGCGTGAACAGGTAGAAGAGGATCCCCCAAAATGGCATACTCGCGAAAGGGACATAAGTTTGATGAAATTTCATTCACGTGGATGCAAAAAATTTGCCCAGCAAATTCAGACGTCAAATGTCGTCCCCATGAATCTGACCATGAATCGCCATGACCATGACATCCAATGACATGACTCCCAATGACCAGAATCACGTATCACCATGAATCGCCAGGTCATGACATGTTTGGAGTTGAATTCCTGTGGCGCCATGGCGGGCTCTAGGTCGGCCAGCAAGTTGCAGGCTCGAAATGCGGAATGCCACCTGAAGATTTTAGGTATAAGTTAGATATGGATAGATATGGACCACATTTATTTATATATATAATAATAAATATATATAATATATATATATAATATATATATACATATATAAATATAAATATACAATATATATTTATATACATATATATATATAAATATACAACATATATTTATATACAATATATACAATATATATATATATATATTTCATTATCTATCATTTACAATATATATACATATATACATATTTTTAGTATATATACAACACTGACCCTATGGATCCAACTACCTGATTTCAGGTACAGCTAACCCCCGAAATCAAGCCCCAGTCATACTTCAGAAGCTACGGCTGGATCCACCTTTCGGCAGATTCAGCTCTACCTCTTTGCCGTCCTTGCCATCCTTGGTGGCTGCGATGACGGAGCGGGGCGTTCTTTGAGAGTGGAAACCAATATCCATTCATCCTTATCCAGTGGAATGACATAATATTCCAATCCGTAAACCAATCCTTAAACTAGTTCTAGAATGTTCTAGATCTATGTTTCTCTTACACATGTTTTCTATCCTGTCCATACTCCATGATCCCAAGTGGAGAGTGGCGCGATGGGTTGAAACTGCATCATGGCTTGTTGCTAGGTCAAACGATGGGTAAGTTGGTAGTTGAACATGGGCTAGGTAGAGCAGATGTTTGTTTATTATATCTACAGAGCAGCTTGGGTTTTCCCGTTCTCCTTGCTGGATAGCAAAACAAAGGAGCATGGCTCCAGATGGTACCCTATGGTAATCAAACGTGGCAGTGGAATATACACTTATACATGATTTTCAGTCATTTTCCCATTAAGACTTCCATTGAACATATAGATTTTCAATTGCCGTGTTTGATTACCAGCTGGTGTGATGTAACACTGGGTCGCTTCGCCGTGTGGTGGCAAGATCTCCATGGAGATTGGGTGAAGCATTGGATTTTGACGATCCAAGCTTGGCAACGATCCAATGTTCCAAGATTTCAATGTCGCAGGGTCGTCAAGGAGTGTACCCATTGAATATATATATATATATATATATTTACACACCAATAGAAATATATATATATATATGTGTGTGTGTATTTATCACCAATAAGTATCAATAAGTACGAACAATAATGGAACCGTTTTTTGGGCGGTTTTATTGCCACAGGGCATGGAAAAATGACCCCAGGGATGGTCCCAAATTGTGGTTGTGTTACCAATATACAAGTGGTGTATGTTAAAATGTATAATATTCATAACCACTAGTGTAACATACAAATGTTGTATGTTTAACATACAATTTATAGCACTATGTTCCTCTTGTCCTCGAGTATGTTAAAGGATATCATTTTTTGATCAGTTGTGTATACTTTTTGTGGTGTTATATTGCTATGTGGTTGTCAGGAGGGACCTTGAGGGAACGGTTCGGAGCTTATATTCCCTATTACACCAGGCGCGCTTCGGAGCCGCTTGGAGTTTCCCAACCACATGATAGACTATAGCCATAGTGGATAAGAGAGAATATGGATATTAAGCATCAATTAAACCAACAAAACATCACCCAAATGAGAATACGTTTGGAAAATCAATATTCTAATGTATCTACTTCAGGATATTTATGGAATGATAATGTATATATATATATATTTACTGATCAGATATGTGTACAGTATAGACCATGTTACATGTAGTACATATGTTTGTATATGGGCTGCAGCCATTTTAGCCATTTTAGTGCTTTTAGCTACCTTCGAGCTAACCGAGTGAAAAGGTGCTGAACAGTGCTCAGGAGTGTTCATCAGATTTAAGAGCCCAATTTCTCTGTTCATGGTAGGCGGAGCTTAGGTTCTGATACCCAGCTGTGAATGTGTAGGTGTCGACGCCGAGCTGTCTCTGCTCTGGCGCGCTCACCCCGTGCCAACTGGAAAAGGTTGACACTCAAGCTCCTGAAAATCAGGAAAATCCAAAGGTGCTTCCATAATCTGGGAGTGCATCTCCAACAGTATCCAAGGGTTCTCTTGAATCAGGTCTCAAAGCACCTGAAGAACGACTAAGGATGGCTCAGCAACAGCAGCCACCTCAGCAACCAGGCACTCCACCAGCACCCCAACAAGCACAAAGGCAACGGTCCCAACATGTCCCAGATGGTTATGCAGATGATGGCCCAATTGACTCAGGGTCAGGCGCAGCTGAATCAGGCAAGGACCGAGGCTATGAACCAGCAGCTACAGATCAACAGAAATGTTGAGAGGTCTGTTGAGTACAAAGACAGATCAGAGTTGAAAGGCATACCCAAACCTGATAAGTTCACTGGAGCATCAGGCACTTGGGATAGTTGGTGGTACAAGTTTAAAACTTGGGTTGAAAGTTGCCACAAGAATGCTGTGAAGATTGTGGCACAAGTTGAATCTCAGTGTGACAAAGAGATCACTGAGTCAGGTCTAGAAGTAGACTTTGATGAAGGCGCCGAGCTTGTTTCAGCTCAGGCTAGACAAGCCCTCATATCATTGACTGAGGGAGAAGCGTTGGAGATTGTCAAGAACACATCTCGTGGTAGCCACTTTGGCCTAGAAGCCATGAGACGACTGTTGTGCAAATATGATCCTCAAAATCCTCAAGCTAATTCAGCCTTGTTGAAAAAGGTTCTGCATCCAAGTCAATGCAGTCTTGATAAGCTTCGAGAAGGGCTTGAGAGTTGGGAGAACTTGAAAAGAAAGTATGAAGACAGGAGGAAGAAACCACTTGAAGACGACATCTGCACGAGTTGTCTGCAGCAAATGTGTCCCAACAAGTTGCAAGATCATTTGGACTTGCAGGCTTCGAGATTGACCACGTATGACCAGGTGAAAGCTGAAGTTTTGGCCTATCTCGAGAATGTCGAGACCAGGAAAGAAGCAAAGTCAGGAGCCATTCCCATGGATGTGGATTCCCTTGCTAAGGGTAAGGGAAAAGGAAAACATGACAAAGGGAAAGGCAAAGGTAAGTCCAAAGGTAAAGACAAAGGAAAGAGTCAGTCTTCGTCTTGGTCAAACAATTCATACCACAAGGGTTCTTGGAACAATCAGTCTTGGAATCAGCAGTCTTGGTATAAACAGAATACCAATGACTCCAAGAGCAAAGGAAAAGGCAAGAAAGGTCAAGACAAAGGTAAAGGTAAAGGTGATCAAGGTAAAGGTCGCAAAGTTGCCAATGTTGAGTCTGATACTTGGGCTCAAGAGCAACCTGCAGCAACTGCCACTGGTGATCAACCTGAACCTGAACTCACAGCGCTGTTCACCTTGGAAGACGCTATGCCGCCTAAGTCTGAAGCTCAAGAGGAATCACCTCGTCGTGGTCGAAGTCCAAGGAGAGCTACACTCCAAGCACCTTCAAGGAGCACTGTGACCAGGAGCGCTATGGTGATGGCTCAGAGTGCTTTGGCATCAGCTTCTGGGTCCAACAAGGAGCTTTTCAGTAAGATGATTGCTCAGGCTGAGAGCGCTGTCAAAGATGCTCAGGACAAAGGGCTCCAAGCAAATCAGGCCCTTAAGGAACGCCAAGAAACCCTGGACAAGTTGAAGAAAGAGGCAGCCCAGCATCAGAAAGAGGCCAAAGAGGCAATGGCCAAAGTGAGGGCAGAAGGCCGTGCCGCTTCAGCACCGGCTGCACCCTCTCGTCGGTTGCAAGCCGACCTAGATGCTGGAGTACATGCAAGAGCTGCCAAGAAAGCAGAAAAGAGTAGGAAGAGAGCTGCTAGTCATCGAGCAGCCACTGCACAAGAGAGAACAGCTAGCTTCAAGAACTATGAGCTGGCAACCCATGGACAAGCCAACCCTGACAAGTGGGACAGGGAGGATATTGGAGATCTTCCTGAACCTCCCAAGGCAAGAAAGTTGGAACCCAAGCGCCATAGAGGAGGACATCACAGGTCTGAAAGACGAAGGGCAGATGAAGCTAGAAAGAAGGCCAACGAGGACAAGATGAAGGAGATGAGCAAAGAAGGAATCCCAAAATGGATTCATGACAAGTTCGAGATTTCCTCTGAAGAGACCACTGATGAGTATGAATTTGCCAACAGACTTGAGAAGCTGAAGACCGATCCTGAAGTTCTCAGCAGGTTGGACAACGTCTTGAAGGAGGCCTATGAGAAGGTTTATGGTGAAATTCCAACATCTGAAGAGGCTGAATCAGATGAATTACCATACAATCAGGAACCTGCACCAGGCATGGAAGATGTAGATCGTCATTGGGAGACTTCCTCTCGAGAGCTCATGTCATTCAAGGAGTTGCACGAGAAGTCCAAAACTGTGTCCAACAAAGGACATCCCTATGTGAAGTGCCAGGCATGTGGAAAAGCACTGAACTCCATGAGTCTTGCAAGCTTTTGGCAACATGTGGAGCGCAAGAATTGCTATCCTCAACACGCCCTGGAGTTTTGGAAGAAAGAACACTTTCAAGCAAAGGCTGAAAGAGAAGCAAAGGCTGAAGGAGAGGCATCCAAGAAGCGCCCCATGGATGATGCAGAAGCCAAAGATGAGAAAAAGCGCCAAGAGATTGCTAAGGATGAAGAAAAGAAGAAGCGCAAGCAGCACTTTGAGGAGCACTATGAACGCTTCAGGTACAAGGGTGAAGATGATGTGAAGCCTGAAGTGAAGAAGATCCCCAGGAGGCCAGGGGAGAAAGAGAAGGAGAAAGAAGCAAAGAGAGAAGAGAAGGAGAGATCAGAGAAGGAGGATGACAAGTCACCCAGCAGGGCACCAATTGAGCTGAAGTCCATATCCCCATCGAGAGCGCCTCAGGACAGCCGGGCTGATTCAGCCTAGGCGTCCAAGGGCAAGGGAAAATTCAGCACAGGTGCCAAGAGATTCTTGGAAAAGGCAGTGCGTGAAGCTGCCAACTTTGTGGAAAGAAAGGCCAGGAAGAAGAAGGAGAAGTCACCTTCTCCCAAGCTCAGGGAGCACTCACCAGGAGGAGGAGTTCGATCAGACTCCAACCTTGACTTCCTGGGAAGTTTGGCATCTCCGGTGGATACCATTGTTTGGGCCACCGTTGACTCAGGGGCTGCAACCAGTTGCCTACCCAAGGAGATGGCACAGTCTTTGGAGTTGGCTATGACGCCTGTGGATGAGAAGCCGTTTGCCAATGCATCAGGACAACCAGTCCAGGTGCACGGCATATGCAACCCCATGGTGACAATGGGTGAGAAAGCAGGCCCACAAGTCAAAGGTGTGGGACAGTTCCGGGCAATGGATGTGGCAAAGCCATTGCTATCTGTGTCCAAGCTGGTTGAGAAAGGCTGGACAGTGACCTTCGGCCCCAAAGGATCGTTCCTGCAAAGGGGAGCCAAGAAGGTACCAATCACAATGTCTGGAGGAGTCTTCAAAGTAGCCATGGATTTTCCTGGGCAGCCCATAGAAGGGTTGAAGGCGTAAGTCCTGTGGAAACCACAGAGAGCGCAGGTAGTGGAGATGATGAACCGGGCAGTAGTAAGCTAGGTTCTCAAGCACTACCAACTGCAGCAGCGCCTACGCAGAGAGAAAAAGAAGAGCATTTTGTCAGCCATTATCCTTTTAGGAGTTGGTGTGAACATTGCATTAGAGGCAAGGCAAAGGCAATGAGACATGTCAAAGTAGATCATTCAGATGAAACAGTTCCTGTGATCTCAGCTGACTATTGTTTCATGAATTCAGTGGATGACACTGTCATCACAGAGGAAGTGCAGAAAAAGCATGCACCAGTTTTGATAGTACATGATCGATGGTCCAAGTTGACCTACGCACACGTTTTGCCATACAAGGGAGTTACCCAAGGTCCTATTGGGTCTAAGTGTCTTTTGAATGACCTTAAGAAGTTTGGGTACCCCAAGATGGTCATGAGGTATGACCCAGAGCCTGCACTCAACTCCGTAGTTGAGGCAGCCAAGAATGGTTTTGACAAACAGTTGGTTTTGGAAAAAGTTCCCAAAGGAGTCTCAGAATCCAAAGGGGAAATTGAAAGAGCAGTTCAAGCTATTGAATCTCAATCCAGGACACTCAGAAGTGCCTTGGAGACAAGCTATGGAAGAAAGGTGCCAGACGACCACCCAGTTTTGACATGGTTGGTTGAACATGCTAGCACCACTTACAATTTGTTTCACAGATCATTGGAAGTCAAAGATGGGAAGACACCGTACTCTAGACACCGTGGTCGTGAGTGGAGAGTGTCATTACCACCATTTGGGGAAACAATTGAATTCCTCAAAAGAGGTCACAAGTTTGAACAAAGATGGCACCAAGGAGTTTTCTTGGGAGTCAAAGACAATACCACTGAAAAGATAGTGGGGAATGCATCAGGTGTTTTCACTGTGCAAAGCATTCGACGCAAGAGTGCTGACGACAGATATGATGTCGAAACGTTGATGTCAGTCACTGGGGTTCCTTGGGATCCCCAGGCATCAAAAAGAGATGACATTTTGCTTCCTCAGATTGTTGGGGGAGATCAGCAGCCACTGGCGCCATCAGTGCCAGTTGAGCCACCAAAGAAGTCAACAAGACGACTTTACATCACCAAACGTGATTTGGACAAGTATGGCTACACCGCTGGTTGTGTCGCCTGTGATGCCACTAGAATTGGCAAAAGAGGCACTGGAGTTCATCACACTCCAACCTGCAGAGAAAGGATGGAACGTCTGCTTCAAGCAGAAGAGGGCAACCTGAGAGTAGCCCAACATACGGCCAAGGTTGATTCTGAAATCACTGGTCAGAAACAAGAAGTGTCCGAAGAAGGCACAAAGATCCTTTATGGATATTCAAGTGAGAGACCACAAGGAGTCCCTCAAGGTTTCAAGGTGTTTGCGCGCCTTGACAGGAATGCAAGGTATCTCAAGGGTACTATGCCAGAAGGTCCCAGTTGGGATAACGTCTGGTGGAGAGTCACCAGAGAGTTCAAGACAGGAGACATGATTAAGTCTGAACCAATAGATCCTAACTTAGGAGAAGACGTCATCAACGCACCGTTGATTGATGACACAGACATTGTCACTGAGCTGTGGTATTCTGCCACAGGGGAATCAGCGCCAAGTTTGCCAACTGCCGGTCCAATGCAGAGACCAGTAGTACAAGATCCTACTCCAGTTGCAGTAGGAGGTAGTGCAAGCTCAGCCTCAGCCAAGAGAGCAGGAGGCGAGCAAGAAGAAAGAACACACAAGAGGTTGGAAATGTCACCAACCAAAGGTCAGAAAAGACCTGCAGACTCAGGAGGCGAAACGTCAAAACCCAAAGACAGCCGAGCTGCTTCAGCTCAGGCGTCTAAGGGCACCAAACGGCCACCTGAGACTGAGAGACCAGATGACATGGATGATATAGACCAATGTCTTATGAACCTGATCATGGAAGATCGGGAGAGGTATCTTCAGTCCATTGAAGGTGAAGAAGAGCCAGTTTGCGAAGAAACAATTCCTCTTCCACCGGAGTTGGAAGATGAAGCAGTTGCATGGTATTATTATGATGATATCAGTGGAAAGATTTTGGACAGCAAAGGTGTAGAACAAGCCAGAAAAGATGAGGTCGAAATTATTGAAAGTTTTCCGGTTGGGAAAAGATTCCCAGACACAAGATGCCCAAAGGGGTACGCACCATTGGAACACGATGGGTATATGTCAACAAGCAGGATGAGGAGAATCCACTTTATAGAAGTAGGTTAGTAGCTCAAGAAGTCAAGAAGGGCTCAGGTTTTGATGAGTTCTTCGCAGCCATGCCCAGTTTGTCTGCTTTGAAGATGCTAGTTACAATAGCCGTGACGTTTCAGTTGCCAGACGCTGGAAAAGCTGTCAAGGAAGCCTATCGCAAGCGTAGACTTCTAGGATTCCTGGATGTGAAACGCGCTCACTTTTATTCTGATGCGACGCGCGAGATTTACGTGGAGCTTCCTGCAGAAGCAAAGAAGCCTGGAGAAGACGTGGTAGGAAGATTGCTCAAGTCATTGTATGGAACCAGAGATGCACCTCTCAACTGGGAGTTGCAAATACAGAAGGTCATGTTGGCCTTAGGTTTCAAGCAAGGAAAAAGCAATCCATGCATATGCTACCATGCAGGCCGAGACCTCAGAACTGTTGTACATGGAGATGATTTTACAACAGCAGGAACATTTGACAACATCAAATGGCTTCATGAAGAGCTGTCAAAGAAGTGGAAATGTGTGGAACGTGGTATTTTAGGACCACCAGGAACACCAAACACCATCCAGGACATCAGAGTCCTGAACAGAATCATCACGTGGAAGGAAGATGGAATTTGGTGGGAACCAGATGCACGTCACGCAGAGTTGGTGATTGATTTACTCGGAGATGGTCCCCGAGGAGCAAAAGTCAAGACACCACTTGCCAAGGGTTCAGTGGAAGACCTCAAAAACGCCACTGTTTTTCTCAATGATGAAGAAGCAACCCAGTACAGATCAGTTGCAATGCGAGCAGCTTATTTGGCACAAGACCGACCAGATCTGCAAGTAGCGACAAGATCTTTAGCACAAGGGCTACAACGACCAACTACCAGCCACATGCTTATGCTCAAACGAGTTGCACGATACCTAAGGTATCGACCACGCATGGCACAATTCTTTCCTCATCAGAGCAAACTCAGTCCATTTGTGATGTGGTCTGATGCTGACCACGCTGGTTGCGTGAAGACGAGGAAGAGCGTGTCAGGAGGCGTCCTGATGGCCGGTGGTTGTTGTATCAAGACTTATTCTAAAGGACAGGGAGTTGTTAGTCTTTCGTCTGGAGAGAGTGAGTATTACGCTCTTGTGAGCGGTGCCAGCAATTTGCTGGGAGAAGTTTCAACCGCCAAAGACTGGGGTTTGCAACCCGAGAGTGAAGTTTTCATGGACGCAAGTGCAGGAATAGCAATGGGTTCTCGCAGAGGACTAGGCAAGGCCAAGCACGTGGATACTCAATACCATTGGGTACAAGACCGCGTTGCCAAGCGCTACTTTCGGCTGAAGAAGGTCGACACTGGCGATATGCTTGCCGACGTCTTGACGAAACCCGTCATAGAGGAGAAAATGAACAAGGCACTGCAGAATATGAACTTTCACTTTCTGGAAGGTGAACATCACCTGACACTGAAGGCATAGATGGCTTGAGTCGTGGCTATGCTCCGCTGTACATATCAAAACTCGCCTAGTTCAAAACACTTGGACTCACCGTGCCTCCGAACAGGCTCGGGAGGCGTGATCAGATATGTGTACAGTATAGACCATGTTACATGTAGTACATATGTTTGTATATGTGCTGCAGCCATTTTAGCCATTTTAGTGCTTTTAGCTACCTTCGAGCTAACCGAGTGAAAAGGTGCTGAACAGTGCTCAGGAGTGTTCATCAGATTTAAGAGCCCAATTTCTCTGTTCATTTACATGTATGATATTATATAACTACATATATTATATATGTATATAAAATAAGATAAAAATGTATGATCATATAACCAAAAAATCACTAGAAATGCTTCTTGCAGATCAATGCTAGTAGCCCAGGTCCCTCCAGGAAAATGCCTGATGCAGCTCCATGGGAAGCACAAAAACCTTTGCGAGGAGCGGGTCGTCAAAGATATGGTGGTGAAACCACCATCAAAGGACGGTCGTTCCACGTTTTTAAAGGGTGTTGCCCGCGCCAGTCGGACCCAAGGCGCTTACAGTCGGACCCAAGGCGCCTGCAGTCGGACCGCCTGCAGTGCAATCACCGGTGGTTGTGGATGGGTTGGATCCGTCTAGGGGAATAGATGTTATGAAATAATTAATGGTGCTGGTCTCGGATCGAAGCTATCCATGTCCCAGCAGCTGTGACTAGTCTCTGAAAATTTTGGTGGCTCGGAAGCACCGTTTTCAGATGATTTCAATTGCTGTGCAAGTTCTTTGTATAGACTTTAACATCTTCTCACACCAGAATCACCTGCGCCTGTGAATGGGCTTGAAAAATATTGGGAAATTGCGCGATTCTGGCTGATGGGCATGCGAGGGTGACAGCAGTACCAGTCAAAGAAGGGGTTGAGATTTGGCAAACAAGTAAGGTAGGATGGGGACATAAATGGGTTTTCCTATTTTACCTTATGCCTTATGCCCTCTCATTTTGGCATTTTGTCCTTAGGCCCCTGCATTTTACTTTTTTTTTAGGGGTTCCACCCCCAGTGGCAACAGACGGGGGTTGTTATCTATTTTCACTGATTGATAATTGAAGTCGGTTTTTACTGTTAGTCATATATTCCTGATGTGGGTCGGAGAAATCAAGCCCAATCAAACCATATCAAACCCATGTTTGTTGTTTATATGGCAGTTATTGGGCCCATCTTAGTCTCCATAGACTTGATTGCCCTTGCCATGGCCATGGCTATTTCGGCCGAGCAGCCTGTCATGCCAAGTTCCCTGGCAGCGAAGCGCCGAGAGCAGGGCGGGACATGCAGGTGTTGCATGTGTTGGTATTACGATATTGTACATCGTGTATGTCATTCAATCATATATATATATATATACATATCGTGTAGCACCCTTGTCAGAAAATGTTCAGAGTTTCAGGAACTTCCACTTAAAGACCTCAGTGACCTTGCATTTGCCATGTGTTTCTGCGATCAGGGATGTGATCAGGTGGCTTTTGTAGAATTTGATTGTATGACTTTTGGTGATTTGCGGGAGTTTGACACTTTTTTTTTTGCGGCTGATTTGTGGATAATTCTTGACGTATTGGAATTTCAAATTTTGAAAATACACCCGCATTTCATGCAGAAGCCTTGTATGCCGCAACATTTGAAAGCCATGGGCCATGGGTTTTGTATGAATGTCTAGGAGTTTCAGTAAGATGAGGAGTTTTGATCATTTTTGATATCGTTTTGCGCGTTCCTTCCATGCCTTCATAGATTTTTAACTTGGAGGTTCTAGCGTGTGTAAGCTCGGTCAGCTGGTCACCCTTCAACCTATACCACATTCTAATTTGGGAATTTTTGCAGCTTTGTACCTCCTGTTGTGGCATGTCAACATCTTGCAACTGACCAAAGTGGGAATCTCATGTTTATTTTACATAATGCACAGCCCAATGAAAAAAAAACTCAGGTCCTGGGTTTATCATTATTCTACAACTACCCAGATCTGATCATGGTCTTCAGGTAAGGTGGAACAGACGTCACTGCTGCGGGCCGAGTCGCCTTCCATCACGATGCGCGACAGCGTCCCTTGGCGCGGTCATCGCAACGCGCTTTTGGCATCTTCCCTGTTTTCCCTGGGCCTGGTGCTGGTTTTACTGCTGATCATCTCTGGCGAAAAAGCTGGGGATGAAGCTTGGCGTGATTTAATTCCTCACGGGAAGTATGTGCCGGTTGAATGGTGAAATATGGGGAATTGACCATCAAGAAACGGGTTCAAAGCAACTGGTGATGGGCATACCTGAATCTATTGCTAGAAAGAGGGGTAGCTTTTAACCTAGCCGAACCACCTCAATTTATATCTTTTTGATATTTATTGCAGGGGCCATGGTGTTCCCTGCCATAAACCATTCCAGCTGAACTGGTGAAGAACGGTAGAATTTGTTTGCAAGTTTAGTGTTCTAATGCAAGACTTGCTTCGAGTGAAACGCGTGTTTCCCAAAAAGGTTGCAAACAAATAATTACAGTTTCCCTACCTTTTTTTTCATATAGCTATTAAAAGCCACCATTTTAATAGCTGGTTGGTGGTTTGGATCATTTTTTATTTTTCCATATACTGACTTTCATATTTTTCAGAAGGGTTGAAACCACCAACCAGATGGGTTGTGACTTGCCTTATTTTTGTTTGAACTTCTAAAGGCTGTGAGTATCTAAGATCAGGGGACACTGGTGAACTGGAATCAAATGCAGTTTGACATGCCAAAACGCGGCAATCGGAGCAGCTAAAATGGTTAAGTTACCCTAGGGCAAAGGTTAACATATATGTGGAAAATGGAAGAACATGGCACATTTATGAATGAATTACCTGTGTATTTGTGGTGATTTTCCATATCGAACTGTTAGTTTGCCCCAGGGTAACTATAATTAAAAGCACTCCAGAAACCATGGTGAATGTAGGGCATGAAACCGTTGGGACAATAGAATATGGGTGTAACTAATATGAGCGGCAATCATTGGAACATTGACCAAGGTTGGTGGTTACAGCCCCAAACTTGAATTCCTGATGTGAGCCGAGAGGGTGAACATGAAAATTAGGACTAGTGCCTCCGATGGATAACTTCCATCAACTTCCACAGTCCAAACTTATAGAAACTCACTCCAGTCGTGGATAACCATACGCATTCAGCCGGTGAATTCTATGGGGAATTGGCGGTGTTTTATATGGTTTTCCCTCACAGTTTGGATTAGTATCCGAACATGAGGCTGCCATTTTTACGTTGTTTGGCTATATATCATGATATATCAGTGTCGGACTAGCGAAAGCTCCTAAACCACAGGTGTCGAGAGAATGTCTACCCTCGGGTAATCAAGCTTCGCAGTGGGAATCGCATGGAATTGCGATATTCACATATATACAGATGCGGTTGTGTCTTAATATGTATATATATATATACATGTTAAACAATGGGTTTCTCCTTGTCAGGTTAATTACGAGCGGTTACTAGAGAGTTCCCACGTCGTAAGATCAACCTTTCGCAACTTGTTGGGTATGAGGTATCCAATGGTCAAGTCTACCAAGAACAGTTCTAGCTGGTCATGATATGCAAACGCTAGCATTACATTGTGTAGTTTCTGTCCACGTGATTTGCTATGTTTTTTGCCGCAGTTTTGGGGCAAAGTTGGTGGATAAGCATACCATAGTATACCAGAACCATGGAAGAAATGGAACGGATTGAGCCAGAATCATGTGTGGTCTCTTATTGGGCATTCCGCTACTTGGGATTAGCTATAGCCGCAGAGGGATGATGGCGGATGATGATGATTCGCCAGCAATACCCCCTGGTAATCGATCATGGCTTGATGGAAAAATATACATACAGAGAGAGAGAGAGAAAGAGATATATATATATATATATACCATTATGTAAAATGTGGTATTATGCCCATTTAGTTTGGGGATTTCCCAGTTCGCCATGATTGTTGGTTGGTTATATCCCATATACTATGATCCCAGCATATATATCCACATTTCCAATTACTTCCCTTGATATCCCATCATATCCACATTTCAACCGTGCATTTAATGGTAGTTTCGCCCCAATACACGGATAACTTCCCAGTATTTCCCCATGCTTTCCTCATGTATTTCCTGATTACCCTTTGCTAAGCATGGCTGGAAAATCGATCATTTATAGTTGATTTATAGTTAAGATGTTCCCAGCTATAAACCATTATAACCTCATTAAACCCCTGTTTATTTATACAGGATTTCCCATGGATTTTCTATAGCTGGTCATTTTCCCAGAGGCTATCCCTGTTTCAATTCCTGTTTCCAGCTGTGCAGCTGTGCAGCGCCAGGACGCCTTGGCGGACGAAGCCAATCCACCCAAGTGGCCGTCGTCGGTGCACGTCTTCGATGCTACGATGGATCCATCCGAAACCAACGCGACTTGGTCTGAGCTGCCTTCTGTCCTTAGTGAATTGGTGGTTTCATAGGCTCCTAAAGTTCCCAGACCTTCTTATAAATCTTATATCAATATTTCAATTATTTTCAAGTCATATGTCATATCAAGTTATGTTATATCCATCAATAGTGGTTTCACTCGTGACTTCTCATTGCGGGGAAAGAGCGATGCACCGATGTTGCCCAGATGCACCTGGTCATGAGACATCCCCTGTGGATGGAAGAAATCCTGCACTCGTTGATAGATGGTAAATATCCCATTTTTGTATCGGGTTTCAATCATCCTTTTGGCAGTGGATTTAGCATTGATTTTTTGACGGAGGGTAGACCAACCTCTAAAGCAACGGGGGAAACAATTGTGTCACCAGCTATGTAGGGCTTGACTGATTTCGCACGTCTAATCACAGATGTCCAACTTTACCATTGCTGGGTTTGCAATGTATTTGTACCCTTGGTGTTTCATGGTGTTTCACTACAATTGCTAGGGAGCTACTAGTAAACAAACTGATGCAGACAAACTGTTCCACACAGACTCTTCTCACATTGATTTCCCACCAAGGCATTACAATTCCATACGCTCGCAGGATGATTCATCCCATCACCCTGTGGTCATTTTTCAGTGCCAGCAGATGTTGGGAATCCAGATCTAGTTTGTCTCTTGGAAAAGGGATAAAACCAATTATCCCCAAATCATCGTAATCTCACAACTTTGAACCTCATTTTCAAAACGCGATGGCGTCCGCTATGGCAAGTCTTGGGGTGTCCCCCCTTGTTTAGTGGCACCATCTACACCCAAGGCCACTCTGTGGGAGATCTTCAGGCGCATGGGTCCCTTGAAGAGCGGGAAGCTTGGCAGCCAGTGACCACCTGTATTTGTCGCAACTCAGGAATTACTGTATAGCAACCCCAAATAGAAATGACCATTCCCTACCCATTCAAAACAGGGTTTAGTTGTTTTTTTGATAAAACGAGGAGCGTTCCAAATCATTGGATTCTTGGACCCATTTTGAGACAACCTCAGGTAAACAAGCAAACATGTGGTGTCACATGATTTCAACATATTTCAACGTCATGAGAGAATGGGGATGGACGCCAGCCACTACTGGTATTGGCGTAGTTCAATGAAAGAATTGTGCTAAACCTCTGAACCAATCATGCGCGATTTTGTTGTTTGTTTGGTGTGAAAGCATTGGGGTTATCGGCTTAGCACTGGCCATGTCTGGGCTTGACCGTGTGGCCGGATGGATTTAAGACTTTTTTGTGTTTCGGAATATGGTGGGATAAAGTGGGAGACATGTAGGTCATTAATTATATTATTTATATTCATAATAACGATGATATATATATATATATACAGGCTATACATGCATTATTATTCTATATAAATAAATAGATAAAGTATAAATAAATAAATCAATAAATAAATAAATATATAAATAAATAAATACGTGTATCCGCGCGTATGTACGGAAACATTGTTTCGAGCCTCCCTTTGGTCCTTTGGGAATGAGGCATGGCAATGGGAAACCGTACTTTTGAACAGAAAAGAGCAACAACTGCAAGCGTCAACAGCTTCTGATTATTGTATTTGTACTTGAAGTCTTGAAGTACTTGATAAATATTGATTGCAGGAATCGAATCAACGAAAAACAACACATGGTGAGGCAAATGCAGGTTGCTTTTCGTTGCAATGTCCTGATGTGCCCGTGCCTTGAATTTTAAAAGAAACAAAATCATCGCATCTTACACGGTACATTGGCCATCAGCCCCTTAGCAAGATTGGCAGCCCTTACCAGTCCCATTTAATGTTCCACGAGCTCCAAAACTGATAGGTATGGTGCCAAATACATTTAAGTAATTAAAGTACTTCTTTGATCTCTTTTCTCGGTGGTTTCAATCAAGTGCTCATACTATTTCAAGCGGTTTATCTCTTTTTTTGATGTCTTTGGCCAAGAATTGGATGATGGGAAAATTTTAACCGGAAACCCCATCAAATTTGATGGTATTTTTGCCATGGTTTCCGGTTAAGATTTTCCCAACTAAACCAATCCATTGACTTTGGCCTTAAGTGGGTGATATTAACCATCCCTATATCCTGTAGACATCTCCAAAGTGGTGATCTGAATTTCTCAGCCCAGGAAGTTCAGCTCTGAACGGCGGCTGGATCCCAGACATCGTTGGGGACGAAGAGTTTTTTCAAAGAAGCCACTGCTATATATGATGATATATGATATATAATGTTACATATACTAGCGCTAGCGTTAAGTCGTATCAGCTTGTAAAAGTCGTATCGGGAGGCCGTGCGCCTGGAGAAAGTTCAAGTTTGGCATCACCACAACTTTTAGTAATTGAACAATTTCATTGTTTTGGGGCCGTGCGGCTGGAAAAAGTTCATTTTTTTGAATTGATTTTAACAAAAATATATTTGATCATTCTTTCAAGGGGGCAAACGCTGGTTGCTGCTTGCTTGCTGCTTGCTTGCTACTTACTGCTGCTTGCTGCTGCTTGCTGCTGCTTGCTGCTGCTTGCTGCTGCTTACCTGTTGTTGCTCACCTGCTGCTCACCTGCTGCTCACCTGCTGCTTGCCTGCTGCTTGCTGCTCCATGCTGCTGCTTGCTTCTACTTGTTGCTGCTTACCTGCTGCTGCTTACCTGCTGCTGCTCACCTGCTGCTCACCTGCTGCTCACCTACTGCTTGCCTGTTGTTGCTGCTCCTTGCTGCTCCTTGCTGCTCCTTGCTGCTGCTTGCTGCTGCTTGCTTGCTGCTTGCTGCTTGCTGCTGCTGCTTGCTTGCTTGCTTGCTTGCCTGCGTGCCTGCGTGCCTGCGTGCCTGCGTGCGTGCGTGCGTGCTTTCGTGCTTGTGTGCGTGCGTGCTTGCGTGCTTGCGTGCTTGCGTGCTTGATTGATTGCCTGCCTGCCTGCCTGCCTGCCTGCTTGCTTGCTGCTTGCCTGCTGCTTGCTTGCTGCTTGCTTGCTGCTTGCTTGCTGCTTGCTTGCTGCTGCTTCTTGCCTGCTGCTTTCTTGCTTGCTTGCCCGCTGCTTGCCTGCTTGCTTGCCTGCTTGCTTGCCTGCTTGCTTGCCTGCTTGCTTGCCTGCTTGCTTGCCTGCTTGCTTGCCTGCTTGCTTGCCTGCTTGCTTGCCTGCTTGCTTGCCTGCTTGCTTGCCTGCTGCTTGCCTGCTGCTGCATGCTGCTGCATGCTGCTTGCTGCTTGCCTTATGCTGGTGCCTGATGCTGCCTTCCTGCTGCTGCTTGCCTGATGGGATTGCCTGCTGCTTTGCTTCCCCCTTGCTGTGATTGCCTGCTTTTTTTTTTTTTTTTTTGTGCTGTTGCCTGTGCTTGCCTGTGCTGCTGCGCTTCCTGTACTGTTGTGCCTGCTGCTGCTGCTTGCCGCTGCTGCATGCTGCTGCTGCTTCCCTTCTGTTTTGTGCTGCTGCTGCTGCTTGCTGCCACTGCTGCTGCTGCTTGCCTGCTGCTGCTGCTTGCTGCCACTGCTGCTGCTTCTTGCCTGCTGCTGCTTGCTTGCTGCTTGCTTGCTTGCTGCTTGCTTGCTGGCTTGCTGGCTGGCTTGCTGGTTTGCTGGCTTGCTTGCTTGCATGCTTGCCTGCTGCTTGCTTGCCCGCTGCTTGCTTGCCCGCTGCTGCTTGCTGCTGCTTGCTGCTGCTTGCTGCTGCTTGCTGCTGCTGCTGATGCTTGACTGCTGCGATTGCCTGCTGCTTGCTTGCCTGACTGCCTGCTTGCTGCTGCTGCTTGCCTGTGCTGCTTGCCTGCTGCTGCTGCTTGCCTGCTGCTGCTGCTTGCCTGCTGCTGCTTGCCTGCTGCTGCTTGCCTGCTGCTGCTTGCCTGCTGCTGCTTGCCTGCTGCTGCTTGCCTGCTGCTGCTTGCCTGCTGCTGCTTCCCCCTGCTGCTGCTTCCCCCTGCTGCTGCTTGCCTGCTGCTTGCCTGGTGCTTGCCTGCTGCTGCTGCTGCTGCTTCCTTCTGTTGCTGCTGCTGCTGCTGCTGCTGCTTGCCTGCTGCTGCTGCTGCTGCTTCCTTCTGTTGCTGCTGCTGCTGCTGCTTCCTGCTGCTGCTGCTGCTGCCTCCTGTTGCTATTGCTTCCTCCTGTTGCTATTGCTTCCTCCTGCTGCTGCTGCTGCTTCCTCCTGGTGCTGCTGCTGCTTCCTCCTGCTGCTGCTGCCGCTCGTGCAAACATTTTGCCGAAACAGAAAATAACAGTCTCGGTCGCCTTGTTTGGCGCTGACGGGAGGTACAGGCGGGAGACACCAGCAGAGAGAGGGAATGTTTCTGGCTGGTTGGAATGAAACATTGCGGTCGCATAGCGCGGTTGTGTCGCTGTGCTCACCATCTGCGCCATCTCGCACCATCTCGCAAGACGGCGCAGACGGCAAGACGGCGCAAGACGGAACAGACACAACAGACGGCGCAGACGGAGCACCGACAATTCCGCCCGCAATGGAATGAAGGTTTTTTTCCAATTCGTAATTCCTGTGTGGATAGGACAACAAACTTCTTGAGAGCTGTCCACGACATTGATGCACATCGCGCCAGCCATAGATTTGGTTGCGGAAAACAAGGGGCCCCCATATCCTTATATCATCCTAGATCATAGCCCTGCCAATAGGATTTGCTACAGCTAACCCACTTGCATTGCAAGAAATTTGAGGCTGTACCAATAGGGGTTTGATTTGGTCACGCGACGCAGGACATCAATATAATATATTCAAATCCAATAGGATTAGCTGCCGAGAATTTGTTTGTATTAACTTGTGCCCTTCAAAATCATCGCTGTGCGCAATGCTTCGGCTACTTTTAACTACATCTCCAAGTATGGATGGAACAGGCTGTGCCATGGTGATTCTTCTTCCCTGATGTGACTTTCCACTACCTGATGTGACTTCTCCGTATCGCCGCCGTGCCATGGGGATGATGTGACTTTTCCCGCCTGATGTGACTTAAGTACGGTGTTGGTATATATATATATTTATTTATTTATTTGTTTTTTTTAACATATATATATATAATTATATTTATATATTTATGTATTTATGTACAGTATATATATTTTTTTTAATATATATATATATGTATCTATACATGGGTGATAGTATAGTTGCCTTATATATCTTATTCGTGGGTTGTATATGGTTTCTATTCGGGTTATGGTTGGGTGATAAAAAAATACACTTACTGACTGGGATGCACATCCAATGAATGAGATAAACCCAGTACCACAAAGGGGAGAATTGAACGGTATAGTTTTAGGATCAGTCACTGCCAATACATGGATTTTGAACTGAGGTACGCTACTATAATATTTAATTTTATATCATGTGTGTTTTTTTATTGGATCCCTTTTATCGTTGCTTGCGATGGTTTAGCGTTGGATTTGCCACTTTGGACACCACATCCTGCAAAAGATGTTCACTTCAAGGATAATGAATTGGCCTCAAGTTACTGAGTGCAGTCAACATTTGAAGGGGAGAACAACTGATTGTCCACCAATAGTTTCATTTTCTCGGAGCGGAACAGTGGTATCGTTCAAGGGTCCCAGAAGCCATGGCGCATGTTTTTTGCTTCCAAATTAGGAAACTTTATACGGGAAAATGGACGATCGATAAATGTTGAAGGCCCTGAGGCCCCTGCAGTTTGGCTGGTCCCGTTTTTTGTGGTACCCAATTCCGACCTGGCATACACATGATCAATCAAAATGGGCACAAGTTGTAGGTCACCATAGTGAAATAACTGGATCACCCCCATCCACATATGGGACAATCATTACCATGTTTAACGGTTGAACCCTTGCCATAGCCTTCGAGTCTTAGTCTTATACGATCTTATACGGTTTCCCAGGACCGCTGATCCAAGGCACGCCTTCCTCTTCAAACCTGGCCGTTACAGCCTGGATGTCCCAGCAACTGAGCTTTGAAGTTTTGGATCCCGGAGCTTTTTCAGTTCAACCAGCGATGCGGTGGAATCCCTAAATGGTGACATCCCGTGGTGGGTTTTGAATACTTTTCGATAAAGATAAGATGGCCCCTAATGTTCGCTGCTGATTAGTGTGAGGGGGCCCCCCTCCCCTCAAACAATTTGAGGATACTCTACAACTCGCACTTTTTTTTGCCCCCCCCCTCAACATTTTTTTGGTTAATCAACTTAAGTAAGGATTTCAGTTTACTTTTAATTTACGTTCAATTGATTTCAATTTACTTTTAATTGATTTCAATTTTCTTTTAATTTACGTTCAATTGATTTCAATTTACTTTTAGTTGATTTCAATTTACTTTCAATTAGTGTCTAGTTACTTTTACTTTCAATTTACTTTCAATTGATTTCAATTTAATTTCAATTAACATTCAGGTGCTTTCAATGGTTTTGTTTTTTTCACTCCAAAAAGTTGGTGCTCACAATAGAGTACCATCCAAACAATTATATTATTCAGCAACTGAGCCAATCATGAGGTATCCTCTTGAAAAATTGTCTGGATGCTGTTTGCTAATAATGTTTTAATAAGGCATCTAATTATTTGGGAAACCTTGCATTTTAAAGCTTTAACACAAATATAGCTTTCTAAAGTAAAAGGACCAGCTTTGCCCAAAGAAAGGTGGAGAACTGGTTTTGTTTTGTTTTTTCACTCCCAAAGGTTGGTGCTCACAATAGAATACCATCCAGACAATTATATTATTCATTAACTGAGCCACTCATGAGGTACCCCCTTGAAAAATTGTCTGGGTGCTGTTTTTTAATAAGGGTTTAATAAGGCATCTAATTATTTGGGAAACCTTGCATTTTAAAGCTTTAACACAAATATGGCTTTCTAAAGTAAAGGGACTAGCTTTACCCAAAGAAAGGTGGAGAAAGGGGTTTTGTTTTTTTCACTCCAAACAGTTTGTGCTCACAATAGAGTACCATCCAGACAATTATATTATTCAGTAACTGAGCCACTCATGAGGTACCCCCTTGAAAAATTGTCTGGATGCTGTTTTTTAATAAGGGTTTAATAAGGCATCTAATTATTGGCGTAGGCATCAAAAAAAAATAAAAATGCATCAAACAAAAAATAAAAATGCATCAAAAAAAAATAATAATGCATCAAAAAAAAATAAAGGACGAAAGGAAGGAAGAAAGGAAGAAAGGAAGAAAGGAAGGAAGGAAGGAAGCAAGGAAAGAAAGGAAGAAAAGAAGAAAGACAGGAAGGAAAGAAGGAAGGAAGGAAGACAGAAAGGAAGGAAGGAAGAAAGGAAGAAAGGAAGGAAGAAAGGAAGGAAGAAAGGAAGAAAGAAAGGAAGAAAGGAAGGAAGGAAGCAAGGAAAGAAAGGAAAGAAAGGAAAGAAAGGAAAGAAAGGAAGAAAAGAAGAAAGACAGGAAGGAAAGAAGACAGGAAGGAAGACGGAAAGGAAGGAAGGAAGAAAGGAAGAAAGGAAGGAAGAAAGGAAGGAAACAAGAAAGGAAGGAAACAAGAAAGGAAGGAAACAAGAAAGGAAGGAAACAAGAAAGGAAGAAAGAAAAAGGAACCAAAGAAGAAAGGAAGGAAGAAAGAAAAGAAGGAAGAAAGGACGGAGACGAGAAAGGAAGGAAACAAGAAAGGAAAGAAATAATGATGTAATATTACATGCAGAAGAGATCATTCAAATTACATGCAGGCATCACCGTAGCAGTTGCGTACTGTTATTTATGTATATGTATATATACATATATATATATGCATTTATATACACACTTATATATTTATATTTAAATATATTTATATTATTTATATTTTCTGTTTATATTTTTATATACATAGTATTTCTATTTATGTTCAAATTCAAATATATATATATACTTACATATAGAAATATGTAAATATATACATATACTTATATTTATGCATGTATATATACACTTATATTTATATATATATATTTATGTATTTATATTTAGTTTTATATTTACATATTAATATATATATATTTATATTTATGTACTTATATATATACACATTCATATGTATATACATATAACTGTATATATATATAAATGAGTATGTATCTACAAGTATATATACTGTATTCCACATGTTTCCAGGGTGCATGTCGTGTAGTCTATACACCTTGAGTATCACATTCAAGCCAGCACCTTGCATGTGAAAATAGGTGTTTCCAATCTGCTTTGGGGGGGAGGCGCTGCGCCCTTCCCCTGAATCCCCCCCTCCCGCTTTTTTTAAACTATTTAAATAAAAAAGAAAGACACTTTTCAATACACTATATAGTTTGATTCGACTATATTCATATTTATGTTAAAATTTATGTGTATATATATATACATATATCTAGACATATATATATATAGACACACACATATATATGTATATATATGTATGTATATATTTGCATTTATATATGCACTTATATATATATGTACTTATATAAATGTATATATATATATATATATATAAATTAATATGTATATACATATCCATGTAAATATTTATATAATTGTGTATCTCTCAGTATATATATTTACATAAATATATATATATATATATTTACATAAATATATATATAAATGTAAATATAGATATATATATTTATATAACACATACATATTTACTTATAGATATACAGACGTATATATATATATATACATATGACATATTTGTGGTTGTTTTTATACACAGCTTTGATCCCAAAATAAACTACAAATAATCACGTAATTATACCTACATGTTGTATCCCTAAACCCTAAACCAAACCCTGCATATACATACATACATGCATACATACATACATACCTACCTACATACACCTTGAGTATCGCATTCAACCCAGCACCTTGCATGTGAAAATAGGTGTTTCCAATCTGCTTTGGGGGGGAGGCGCGGCGCCCTCCCCCCCAATCCCCCTCTCCCGCTTTTTTTTTAATTATTTAAATTCAAAACTTGCACACTTTTCAATTACTAGTTTGATTCTTTTATATTAATATTTATGTTTATATATATATATATCTAGACATATATATACATAGACACACATATATATATATATATCTAATGTATGTATGTATGTAATGTAATGTAATGTAATGTAATGTAATGTAATGTAATGTATGTATGTATGTATGTATATCTTTGCATTTATATATACACATATATATATTTATGTACTTATATAAATGTATATATATATATATAAATACATATGAATATGTATATACATATCAATGTGTATATATTTATATAATTATGTCTCTATCAGTATATATATATATATGTTTATTTAGAAATACACATACATATTTACTTATAGATAGATAGACGTATATATATATATGACATATTTGTGGTTGTTTTTATACACAGCTTTGATCCCAAAATATACTACAAATAATCACGTAATTATACCTACATGTTGTATCCCTAAACCCTAAACCAAACCCTGCATATACATACGTGCATACATACATACCTACCTACATACATAGATAGATAGATAGATATATATATATATATACATATGTATATAGATTGATTGATTGATTGATTGATTGAAGAAAACCATAGAAAACTTCCATCTCCAGACATGCTGTCGCGTCGCATGTATGAGCATCGCGTTATGGAGCAGCTTGCTTGCTGGGACTCGACCCTTTATTCGGTATCTGTTGGGATCTCAAGAGAGTTCTCCAGACGTGTGATCGCCTCGCATGTATGAGCATTGCGTTATGGAGCACCTTGCTGGGACTCTCCCTCTGAGTCGGTATCCCAAGAGTAGTTGTGATTTAATATGCGCTGGTATCTGTTGGGATCTCAAGAGAGTTCTCCAGACGTGTGATCGCCTCGCATGTATGAGCATTGCGTTATGGAGCACCTTAATGGGACTCTTCGTCTGAGTCGGTATCCCAAGAGTAGTTGTGATTTAATATGCATTGGTATCTGTTGTCTGCTGACAGTCGACCTTTTCTTCGACATCTGACCCTCCCTCCCCTGTCTCCAGACACGTACGAGTCACTTGTATTAGCATACCTCGGAATTTTCTTGTTTGATACGGACCACCTGGATATTGCGGACAGATCGGCAATCGACATCTGACCCTCCCTCCCCTGTCTCCAGACACGTACGAGTCTCACTTGTATTAGCATACCTCGGAATTTATTTTTTTTTGATGCAATTTTTTTTTTTGATGCGTGTACCACGTTGAAATCTTGGACAGTTCCATAGAAGTCCAGGGGAATATTTTTTTTTGATGCAAATCAATTTTTATTTTGATACTTATGGGGATAATTTTTTTTGATGCGTTTTTTTTTTTGATCCTTCACCCGGGATCACAGTGTTATGTTTTGCATCATCCATTCACTTGGATTTTTCCCGTGTATCGCACATTTCTTTCACTTTCATCAGAAATGATGTTTCCTCTTCAATGATGTGAGTTTAGGCTCCATCATAAACTCTTTGATGGTTTCAAAATATGGTTGTTCTCTATCTGGAAGAATGATTGCCTTGCTGGGGGCCCGGAATGGGTTGAAATTTTGAAACCATCAAGCTTGAAAGTTTCAGAGCTGGAACCACATTGTTCAGTTTTGTAAACTACGCCGAAATTGTACAGCACCGAGATCTGTCAATTGCACAGCACCCATTTTTGATGGATCTTTGTTGGAGTTTTCGTCTATATAACCGTGTTTTTTTCGGGAAGGTTTTGGCCACAGTGCGAAACTCTGTGCAAAACTCTGATATTCACTAAAAATACAGTGCATGGTGAGCAAGTGTGTGTGTGTGTTTAGATCACCCAAACTTGATGGAATCTCTGACTCCCAAGACTTGCACGACCTCGATGTGAAGCGCGCCGTGAAA
>CAMXCT020000254.1:0-47500 GCA_947184155.2 Cladocopium goreaui | reverse complement strand
GAAGTGGATCAGGAAGCCCATGGCGAAAAAGGTATGGTAACGAGGTAACTTGATCCCCGATATGGCAAAATGGTCCCTGGTCAAAAACAGGTCAGTTTAACAGGTCAGTTTAACAGATCTAAACTGAATCTCGAGTTTCATGAATTGATGAACGGCTCTAATTTTTCTAGTCGGATAGGCGATTGACTTACTGGATAGTATCCGATGGCTGGGTAATGAATAGGTCCTCAGGCTCACTTGGACATCAGGCCGTGTTTCAACTGCGCATACCATCTCATATGGGTTTGTCTGAACATAAAGTACCTCAAAATCCAATGGTTTATGATCATTGTCCCATCATTCTCAGACAGACCCATATGTATTTCTGTAGACAGCTAGTTGGGAAAGTTTTCCAGGATGTCCTGCAGGTTGGCCGTGGGGCAGCCCCAATGATTTGCCTCGGGCACTGTTACATACTTGCGAACTTCGCATTTTTTTCAGCATTTTGAGTAGGTAAATCATCGAACTCGGGGGCCCTCTATACCATAGCTACCCATGACGGATCCATGGTGGTAGAAAAATGCTAACATGACTGGGGGATATAAATTTGGGATCCATGGAGCACCATTTTTTTAGCAGCACCGGAATGGATCCGTCATGGGCTTTGCAACAAATTCCGGCGATGCCATCCGCGAAATCGCTTGGATGATCCCCAAGTGGATTGATTGGTCATGGGGAGCATCGAAAAGGGGAAACCCACAGAATTCGATCTGGGTAATTGTCAGGTAATCCAACACTAAGATGGCCATGTTTAACCATGTTGATCCCAAGTCACCATTTTATCTGGGTAAATTTCATCACGACCGAAGCCTGTTCTCCCGAAGCCTGGAATCATGGTGAATGTATAGGGAAATCATCCCCTTTTATGGCCGCAAGATTCAGGTTAGTGAAATATTATAATTTACCCAGATGATTGTTCAGACTGAAAGTGATCAAAATCTTGGTCGTGAACAGCTAAACCAAGAGGTTTCCACAGCAAAAGGGGGTGACCCCCAGTCATCCATTTAAAATGTCCCAATTTTTTCCATGAAATCATTGAAATCACCCATCCAAAGCTCGCGAAGAAACCCCCATGACTGGAAGCTCTTGTCAGGCCGGAGCAAAGATCTTCGGAGTGTGATTTGGCAAAGATCCAACTAATTGGATGAGAATGGGGAGTGGATGGAGTGGTAGTGGGGATATTATTAGAATAAAAACGGGTTTATTTCATTAGGTTGAATTGATGTATATCTGTTTTCATGGATTTTCATGGTTTTTCTTTCACCAGCCATAAATAGGTATTTATTGGGAATATCATGGGCGATGGGATATTACTCTCTGGTAATCAAACATGGACCCGAAAACCCCCCCTATAGTTGTATGATTTTCCCAGCTAGAAACCTCTATTTAGTTCAGGGATTTCCTATTGCCAGGTTTGACTACTGGAGGTTACCCTCTAGTGAGATTTGAAAAGGTGTAAGAAAAAATTGCAGGAAACCCTCATGGAGCTAATTAACTAAAGGGCTAATATCCCATCATACTGTGGACGGAAGGAATCCTGCAAAAATTGCTAACTATGTGTAACCAGTGTTTCACTGTAAATAGTGGGATTACAATGGGATAAACCATCTACCAACTGGTCCAGGATTTCGCAACCATCCAGAGTACAAGATTCCCATAGAATATTCCCTTTATATGTCCAGGGTATCCCTGCTGTATCCCCTTGTCATCAACAAATCCCAGGCATCTGCGACACAAGCTCTTCTTCGGGCCTCCATTTTACGTCCGGGGGCCTGCTTTCTCCAGAAATGGTCAGCATGGTCACCCCCTTTGGGCCAAATTGAAGAAAGAAAAAATCGGTTAAGCATCCATTTTTTTGAAGGGTACCATACTATGGTACACAATTTGAGGGTACCATCCAAAGTTTTGGGTAATCGGGTCACCATCCATTTTCAGTACCCAATTTTGACCCATCAACATCTCCCTGCGCAGGAAATGTTGACGGCTCGGCAGCATGGCGAACCCCCATCTCCTTACACAGAGCCTTGGCAGCAACCACTGAAGGCTTATTCAACAGCAGGGGTCATTTGTGGGATCTCACCAGCTGATCAGGCTTATCATTTGTCGTTTTTTCAAAGGAATATCAGGAATAGGTGCAAAATGTTGGCGACCTGCAAAAATGCTGAAGCTAAATGGTCTTTGGTTGATGGTGAAGTATGGGCTCTCTAAGTTCTTCATGGGGAGTGTGGACTAATCGAGCTATGGCTATGATCGGTTCATGGGTAAGATCCAGGAACAGAGCTGGTCTGGTGTGAAAACTAGGGGACTGATGGTCTCCAAGAGATGTCGCATATTTTTGAGGAGGCTAACCACCAGATTCTTATTCGCCATGATAGAAAATCCCTTTGGAAGGCACCAGAATCTGTGGGTAATGGCGAGTTTTTTCTCCCTGAGATGTCTGAAATCACGCCGAATCTTCGGTTTGAAGCCACTGCGAAGTATGAGGTTGGCTCCAAATTGGGAACCCCAAAACTTACTGGTGCTTAGTAGGGAATGGATGGGAATGGGGGAATGGGATGATTATTACTAGTGATTCTGGATCATTCCCTACGTTTCGCACCAGTAAGAAAATCCCCATGGGTCGTTTTTTCCCCTGTGTTAAGGTCCAACCCTATCTGGCACGCAAGGCCCAAATGACACATCATGGGGATCCCTTGATATACCCTCCGGTAAACTAACAGTTTGCTAGTGAAAATGGCCCAGTCGAAATAGTGAATTTTCCCATGAAAAATGGTGGATCTTTCCAGTTCGCTATGTTAGTCATTACCAGAGGGTATAATCATGTATGATCTCTAGAACTTCTACCAGGTTTTTGTTGATCATTTTGGAGATGGTTTATGGTCACTATATTCACTATTCATAGTCCAGACTTTCTCCTCCAGCAGCTTTTTGAGGCCTGGTATTTCAGCTCCGATCCAGTGGCCAGCCATTTCCCCGACAACCTTTGGCAGCCGCCCTTTTGGGATTCTGGCCCCGAGTCGCTCGTGCAAAATGTGTGGTTTCTATGCCATACAAGGTGGTGCCCCCCAGTTATAAGTTGGTTTATAACCTCTATTAACTATAGATATATCTACCATAAACCATAGTTATTGAAGTTATAAACCAACTTAGCTAACTATAGGGCACCACCTTGTATCCAGTTACATCCCAATCTCCACTATATCCCAATACATCCAAGTCTGTAAATCTACAGGATGGGGCCAAGATAGCGTTCAGTTGGTTTAT
The DNA here is from genome assembly GCA_947184155.2 of Cladocopium goreaui. Classification (NCBI taxonomy): domain Eukaryota; class Dinophyceae; order Suessiales; family Symbiodiniaceae; genus Cladocopium; species Cladocopium goreaui. The sequence continues at coordinate 44,197 of CAMXCT020000254.1, read as the reverse complement.
AAGTGGCTGAATTCTATGGTGTATGGTAGATATAACGAACTAGTTAATGGAGGGTATAATGGTTTATAAACCAACTTATAACTGGGGGGGGCACCCTGTATAAATAGATCTATAAACCTGGTAGAACTATGAATAGTGAATATAGTGACCATAAACCATCTCCAAAATGATCAACAAAAACCTGGTAGAAGTTCTAGAGATCATACATGATTATACCCTCTGGTAATGACTAACATAGCGAACTGGAAAACCACCATTTTTAATGGGTAAATCCACTATAAATGGCCATTTTCAATAGCAAACTGTTAGTTTTACCGGAGGGTACACCATTTTTTTCAGCCATAAACCATCTCCAATATGACCAGACCTGGCCACTGGCAACCAGGTGTGACTCCGATCGACGCTCCTGGCATCAGAGCTTGTTGGGAGCCTTGATCCCCCAACGGCTCGTGGATGGTGAGCCGTTTGGTGAGCGAAAATCCTCTACAAATGTGGGATAACTATAACATGACATACTGCTGGTTGGTGGTGACTGGAACCATGGGATTTGGAATGACTTTCCAGTCAGTTGGGAATGGAATAATCATCCCAACTGACTTTCACTCCATCATTTTTCAGAGGGGTAGGTATACCACCAACCAGATAGTAATACGGATAGTCTTGGATTTCGTCGGTTGCGTTTTCCCAATAGATCCACGACTGGGGACTCTGACTAGATCGGAACCCATCGCAACCCATCGCGTGCCAAAATGACATGTGTTGTTGTGTTTTTTGATCAGATTCACCAGTTCGTAGGTGTAAACAAACCCAACTGGGAGTAAAATGTTCCGAAGATTAGGATAGAACTCAACCACAGTAGTTTGGGATGGCTTCTAACCCTGCCCTGGATGATCGATCTCGGTGAACGAACAATTTTGGACTGCAACCATTTGCTAATTCACATACAGCCCTTCAACCATTCATTTTTTGGCAGTTCTCAACATTCACACTGGCTTCAATGCAGGATGTGAATCCAAAGTTGCTGGTGAAGCTGGTAAACTCACATAGAACTGGAAAATAGCCAGAAAAAAAAGGTGATTTACCTGATTTTACCCGTTGAGCATCCTGTCTTTCCATCGTTATTTTATGATCTCGGGCGAGGCGCTATCAACATGGCCCGGCCTTCCACTTTGAGCCGGGGCCGCCGGGGGATCAAAATCGCTGCTGTTTAATGTCATAAGTTATGGTATCAGCAACCACAACCATTGGGATTTCTAGGGAGATTCTTTTTTGGGATTTCTAACTTGGGGAATGTCTAAGGAGGTTGGATGAAAAAAATACGGATCAATGGAGAATCATCCCCTTTTTTGGATGGCCCTATGCTAAGCGTTTCAGGTGATGAAATTCAGCATATATCGAACTAGTTCATGGTTAACCAAGTTAAATTCAGGCTGGGTCGATTTTTTTTGGATCGCAAAAGCGACATTTTTTTGTTCCATCAATTTGGAAACATGATGAACATCCATTGGATTTACCGGCTGTGAACAACCAGGCGACCATCCAAGATTCAGCAATTTTCGGAGATCCTCGCTGAATATCCCAGGTCCAAGCGCGGCGAAGTACCGCACGGACCTGGTGATGAAGCGGCTGCACGTACCTGGTGGTGTCCAAGCCTCGATCGGGTGGAGCCACAATATCTGCTTGGTGCTTTTTGAGGCTTTAGGGATTATTCAAATTCATGGTTAATACTGGTTAATGGTGAATTAGTAGTAACTGCTTGGTGGTGACTGGAACCATGGAATTTTATGACTTTCCATTCAGTTGGGAATAATCATCATCCCAACTGACGAACTCCATCATTTTTCAGAGGGGTTCAAGCCACCAACCAGATAAGATCTGGGAAATCATCCCCAAATGGCCACAGGATTCAGGTTAGTGAAATATTATAATTTACCCAGATGAGATGGGATAGGCGATGTTTTTATCTTTTTCTTCATGGCTCAATTAGAAAATCATCGAACTAAATGAGAATAAAAATGTTAAAATCTGATCAACATTTATTTTTTGCATTCGTAATCGGTGTTTAATATGGTTAAAGCATCCTGAAATTGGGATATACATATACAGTGGTGAATGGAGAAAGCGGTTAGGAGCTATGGATTTTGATCCTCTTTATCTTTCAAAACTGAAGGAACCACGGAGCCAGGAGTTGAATTTCTCATGTTGGTTTACACGGAGGGAATCATCCATCATTGCCAACATTGGGGTATGATACTATATACAGACCCATTTACTTTTACTTTAGTGGAATAGAATGGGGAGTAAGGGCACATAGACCAAAATCTATATAATTACAAAAATGTGATATGGGTGACTATCTTTTTGAATGAGCAATGTTTTTCCCCTTCTAAGAATGTTGTTGTCCTTGCCCACCAGCAGTATTCAAGGGTGCTTGATTTATTTGAGTCCTCTTGAATACATATGGGTCTCATTTTTTTTGGATACGTTTATTTATGGCCATGTTATCGGAGAAGCTCTGGTTTTTTAACCATAAGATTTAGGGCTAGCCATTCTGAAGGACAGGCTTTTGTGGTTTCAAACGTATTTTCATGGAGATGGGTTTTTCACCTCTACAAGAGAGTACATTAACTGTTTTGAGAAATATCCCTAATATTCAGATGTTCTCACGGCCCGGGATTAAAGAGTAACCACCTGCCGATATTTACTACCTTAGTGTTTCGGCTTTTTATTTTGATTTTCAACAAATTGCTGCGGAGTGGTAGTAAAAGGAGGTCTGTGTGTTTACTCTTTATATATATAATATTCCATTCTTATCCAAAATCAATATCCCACAATCAATGTACATGTATATGTATATACATACGTATTCATGATCAACTATCATCAATTCATTGATGAATGGAATGATTGACTATTATCTATGTTTTGCCATCTCATTGAATATCCATGAGAGTATTGACTATAGTGTTGTTTGGTAACTATGTATATCATCATTGAATACTGAATCATTAAGTAGGTATCCACAATATGTAATATTATATATATCCATAACTATGAAATGTATACAGATACATTATCATGGAATAGTTAATAGTTGATTAGTGACTATATATCTATACCATATATATATATAGTTATATATATATAGGTATATATATATATACATACCATTGGAATTCTCAACCAACTCTTCCAATGATTAGATGATAATGATGCCAGTCGCCAGCGCGGTGCCCAGGTAGCAACGACTCATCCCTGCTGTGCACGTCCACTGCAGCGCATCGTGATCCTTTTCGCAGCTTGATGTATAGCCGGAAACTCAGGAGCACCATCGGGAATGGGTCATAAGTTACCTATGAAATTGACATCCTGATACCTGGTTGCTGGTGACTGGAACCATGGAATGGATTATGACTTTCCAGAATCAGTTGGGAATGGAAAAATCATCCCAACTGACGAACTCACTCCATCATTTTTCAGAAGGGGTAGGCATCCCACCAACCAGGATACTGGGGATACCAACACCGTCGAGTATCGTCCCAATGGTCCTGTCTCAAGTTTGTTTCAATCCCATCACTATGGAAAACCACCATTTTTTTATAGCTAAATCCACTACAAATCACCATTTTCAATAGCTATGTTTGTTTACCAGAGGGTAGTTTTTAGTATCCTCTATTTGTTGCTAGACATGTGTTGAAAAGCATATCTCGTGTTGGATCATCCCGTGCTCTAAGGCACCAACCCCATGCTTTTCCGCACTGACACCTGGCGACTGCACGTCATGAGCTACATGACTCTTCTGCAGGAGCCCAGAAATTATCCATTTTCTGTGCTGGGGTGTTCCAAAGCTGTGGAAAATACCAAATATGGCCCATTGCAATTTGCAAGGTAGGTTTCCTAAACGTTATGTCAACGTTGGTGTTTTTGAACCCCATGGGCTCGATCGTGATATCAGTGATATCTACCAAAAAAATCCATAAACCATAGGGAAATCAGCCAGTTATGAGTCAAAAAAATCAACAACAATAATACTCATGATCCTGGAAGGGACACCAACTCGGTGGATGGGGATAGCTGGGCCTCCGAAGCAGTGGTTTTTGCGTTGAGATATGGATAAGTGACTGAATGAACTATGGTTTCTGGATGGTAAATATAAGATCATATAACTAACTGGAGGGCACAAAAAATGTGGTTCCCGCGTATTTTTTGAGTTTTGACTTTAGCAGGATGATCCCAATCGAGGATTTATTGAAGCCAGCAAGAAACTCATGATTTTCCGCCATCCCCACGACTTTTAGGGCATCCCGCTTTCGAGGCAGGTACCTTGAGTGGAGGTGTCAAATCTACCCTTTGGCCATAGCTATGGAAGCCATGGCCCATAGAAATAGATGATTTACGGTGATGTACCTATTAGAAAAGGTGACTTTCACGAGCTATGTTGAATTACCAAAAGGGGCTAAATGACATAGTTCTCAGGTGTTTAGATGTCTTTCATGTTCCAACGTGACAAGAACTCATCTTTAAAGTCCCCAAGTTGTTCCCTCCAAAATTATCCAAAACCAGCCACTGGCTAATCATCCTTTTCCCAAGTTGTCCCTATGAAAGCCGCGATAAATTGTGGTTAAATCCCCTATTCTCAGACACACCCAAATCATAATATGGGGGTTTCCATAAATGGGGGGTACCTCAATAGCTGGATGGTTAACGGAAAATCCTAATATCCTAATTTAAAATGAATGATTTCCTCTTAATCATCCCATTTTAATAGGCTTTTCCATTGTAAACCATCCAGCTATTGAGGTGCCCCCCCATTTCCGGAACCTCAAACAATGTTTAGCCAGGATCTACGAGCGGTCGAGGAGACCTTCACCAGCTCCTACACGTACCTTGGACAAAAACATGTGGATTTAACCATCATTTATAGAGGTAAAACAGGGAGATATGATGGAAAAAAAAACACCTAGAAAATATGGGAAGTTAAACATCGTTACCCTCTGAACTGGAAAATCACCATTTGTTAATAGGTAAATCAACTATTTCTATGGCCATGTTCAATAGTTATGTGAAAAATTACCAGAGAGTAACCATTATTTATAGAGGTATTAGCTATCACACTGCGGGGATATGATTCGGATAGAAAAACGGGTAAACTATAACAATCTCTGGTAAAAAAATGGATTGCTAGCTGGAAAATACCCCAACTCACTGCATTTGAATGGGAAAATATATTATAGATGCTGGATTTACTGGATTTTTGATTGCCATGGTTGAATTCATTCGGGTGATATGGGGATGGAAACCCAAAAATAATGGTTGAATTGCTGTGGTTCACCTAACGGAGTTTGGAGTGGAAGATCAAGTGATGATATGATTGGTACATTAACCCATATTACTAGGTCAATCTTACATGGATACGTTAATTCTAACTGTCGTCTTTTGGTATCAATGGGAATATCTACGTTCACCAGCAAAGAATTTGTCATTTTTTGCAGGGCATCTGGCTGATTGGCAATGTTATGGGGACATAATTTAGATACAAAAAGAAAAGCATATCTGGGCAATTTTTTCAATGACCTCACCAGCCGACATCACCAGAAAATGATGGGAGAAGTTTTTCAGGTTGGTGAACTATCAGAACTTACCCAGACTTGAAATATCTGATTATCACTATCAAACGCTATCCTATTGTAACTTTCAGCATGGTTTAACCCAAGATTTCTGGGCTGTCTGATGTGTTTCCTAAATGCTGAAGGAAAATTCTCCCGGTTTCGTTGCCGGTTTGTCCAGTCGAAGCAGGTGGCGTGTTGATCCCACCTTCGTTGGAATCTCAGCGGATATCGATGACGGCGCCATTTTTTCACCATTAATCCATGAATTTCTGCAGTATTAAGCCTTACTAACCCTTGCTAATCCCCATATATCTCTGAATTTCCATGTTGTTCATGTTTTCTGCTACAACTCGGGATAGACCCGCGAGGATGACTGTATCGAGGCTCGTTCGAGGCTTTGAACTCTGGATTTGTTCTGTTTGTCTAAGGGAGCCGAAAAAACCATTGACCCCTTGACAAAAGAGCCAACCTACAAACCTGTTCTTTTTCTATGCTCCGTGTACTGGTCAGGATGCTTTATAGACAAACATGCATACCCATGGATACCCCTGACGATGCCAATAAGATCTGCATGAGCCAAATCTCCATTTCATTGGCTATACCCCGAGTATATCCCATTGACAAATGGTTGGTTTATATCCTGCTAAAATTACATGGCATCATCGATTATTATTATATCCCCAGAAGACGGTAGTACTGTTAATCCCCCATTAAGATTGCAAAATAAAAATATATCATGGGTACATAATTTGAAGTCATGAGTAAAACCATATCATTAAACCATCATAACCATCCATCTGGATACATGAGTGTAGTTTATCCAGATATCGTCCATGTTGGTGGTTTTACCCCAATTGATCCCCCAATAGTAAAAGCATGCATTATCTTTATTTATAGTAATACTATCGAAATTGGTACCCTCTGGTAAACAAACGTAGCTATTGAAAATGGCCATTTATAGTGGATGTACCTATTAAAAATTGTGATTTTCCATAGTTATGTTAGTTTACCAGAGGGTACCCCTTGGATATGTGTTGGGATAATCATAAAACTGTACCACCAACGGTGACGATTGCAGGGATGCTAGCCCCCATCAACAATGGGAGACCCAGAATTGTGTGTTTGCTAAAGCATGAAATACTACAACTACATCCCCATTGACCCCCCACTAGTCCCACATCATTAAAAAACCACTTTATCAATCATCATCTTTCAACTCCATAATACTTTTTATGGTTAAAACCTCATATTTCCCACTCATCAACCCTTAATGGATGTTAATCCCCCAATTAACCCTATTCATGCCCTAGCAATAGATGAAAATTGCTAGCGAAAGGAATGTATGAAGAATGAATATCCCCAATTGCCAATTACCCATTTCACCCGCATGAATCCCCCACAAGTATAGTCATCATTGCTTTTAACCCCACCAGATGGTTGAAGTTATTTTTTGAAACCCAAAATGATGGTCAGCTGTCCCAGATAGTGGTCAAATCCCCATGACATCAATCCAGAACTATCTTCCCATAGAAATGATCGTGTTAAACTTCCATTCTACGTCAATCGACTGGATGGCTAGAAACTAATCCCAACTCTTGTCTTTTGCTATGGGATTATCTACGTTCACCACCAGCGAATTTCGCATTTTTTGCGGGGTATCTGGCTGATCGGTCATGATGCATCCGCAATGTGTTTGTTGGACGTCCCATGTTCAGGTGCTGGGCCTCTCCTTGGGTCTCTTTCGGCATCGACGCCTGGACCGGAGGTTCGAAAATGGGCTGACATCCACCCCAAAAACAGGAAATCGAAATAAACAGGAAAATTCGATGAAAATTGATTGAAGGGAAGATCTGCTAGAAAACCCATAGGCTTTGCCACATTGGGATGTCTGGCAATTTTTGCTTCTTCACTTTTGCCAGTTCTGGCACAAATAAAAAGCATGGGATCAAACTGGTGATCAAGGTCAAAGTCACGCTGGTACAAGACAGTTCCTTCTCAAGGCTGAATGGTCTTGTAGGTTGGATTCTTGCTCCGTTTCAGTTTATCAATCTTCATGTGAGCCAGCAGATTGCTTTCATCTATCACTATGTAGGGAGAACCAAATGTGGCCTTGGATTCAAAGTTGGGAAAGCTATTCCGTTCCTCATTCCAGATCATCATGTTTGCCATCCTGCAACCACCATCCGAAAAGCTATGTTTGGTTCATATCCTTATATTAGCATCCATGGGAATGGCGAAATATACCATGCCCAAAATGGTGACCCCAGTGCATCCAGTGCGAATCTCATTTTCCGCATTCAAACCCCCAGGCCATATGGGCCATATCCATTTCCGATCTCCGATGAAACTTTGGGAAACGCAGCAGGAGCATGCCTGATGCTGATGAAGATCACTTGGCAGCCTATTGCATCGAGGCACTAAAAAATGCAGGAGTGGCAAAGAATTGGGGTATCACCATATCAGGAATGTGGATCTTCTATCAGCAAATTTGGAGGTGTGCAATTTTCAGACAACCCCTTTTTGGGGAGTGGGACTTGGAGGGATTGCCTCCCCATGTTTGGTTAAAATCTGATTTCTGATTTGGAAAGTATTGCAATTTGCCCCGATATCCGCTTGGACGTGCAGGAGCTGGTTCCAAAGAGGTGATTTCACCTGGAAAAAAGAAGTGCGATAAGCATCGCTAATTGACGAGTCAAGGAACTAACCGACTGATTATTCACTCGCTAATTGGGCCCAGTTTTCCAGTGTTGACTTAGGTTTTGACACACTGGGATCCTCTCAGATCATCCTCTCAACGGCGTGAGGCGTATGCTGATCGCATTGATGAAAGAAAATTGCTGCAGGGAGTGCTGCTGCTTCGGCTGCTGATCTTTGTCAAGGTGAAAATGAATGAAAATCCTTGTTGGAACGACCATGAAAGTATCGGTTCGGTACTGAACAGAATTATCCGCTTTGCTTCTCAATGCGTTAGACTGGATCTAATCTCCAAGTGGTTTCTGTTGAGAGCTACCCATGGCAGACTATAAATCTAACACCTCACATGTTATTGTAGCTGTTTGGCCTACAGCAGGTCATGTAGTGCAAACACAGCACGGAAGTGAAGCACGGAAGGCTGACACAAACGCACAGTTGCAGATGGATCAAACGCACGGTGAAAATCCCCTAACTGTTCATGGTTTTTCATCAGCTTGCAGAAGGTCAATTCCACTCCTGTTTCACGGGTCAAAGACGCACATGCTTGGGCATCAAAATCCTAGAAATCAGTTCTTCCTGTCCCAAAAAGTCACCTTGAAACATCAGCTTTTCACAAGCACAACAGCTCAGCACTTCGCACAGCCATGACCGATGGCGACGATGGATCCATCGAAGTGGCAGGGACCGCAGAAAGAGATCCCTCGCTTGCGATACCCCCAGGACTTGTCGCGCGAATCCTTTGAGCGCGATTTCGCGTCAAAGAGTGAGCCAGTCACTGGGGCAATCGAACTGGGGCAATTTCATCAGCTTGGGCTTGTCTTAAATTGTGGCCTTCATATCTTTTTTGCGCCCAAAAAGATGGAAAAATAGCTTGACAGAAATGGATCACTATTTTGGTCAGAGATTCTTTTTCTATCTTTTCGGGGTGGTTGCTGTAGGTGTAAAAATCGCGAGAAAATCTCAAGGATGATCCATGATTGTCAACTAGTGATTGATGTCTTCAATTCAAACATATTTTCCATGATGGGTCGAAACTTACCACCAGAATCCATCTAGATGATGTAAACATCAGAGCTTCATGAGGGCTCTGACCCATCCCATATTATATCACGTTTATGCATAAAAAATGGATGGTTATCCCACGCTGTTCAGGTGATCATCCAATAATGTTCGATGCAAACAGCATCCGTATATAATAGTGATAGATACAGTATCATTCCCAAGAATCCATTCATAACCCCTATAAATCTATGATCTTGAAATGATCAGATGTTTGGAAAGAATCATCCCCATAGAATCCCTATTTCTATCTTGAAATTCAACATTTCAGGTTGATGCAAACATCATCCCCATAGAAGCCATATTTCTATGTTGAAATTCAACATTTCAGGTTGATGCAAACATCATCCCCATAGAATCCCTATTTCTATCTTGAAATTCAACATTTCAGGTTGATGCAAACATCATCCCCATAGAATCCCTATTTCTATCTTGAAATTCAGCATTTCAGGTTGATGCAAACATCATCCCCATAGAATCCCTATTTCTATCTTGAAATTCAACATTTCAGGTTGATGCAAACATCATCCCCATAGAATCCCTATTTCTATCTTGAAATTCAACATTTCAGGTTGATGCAAACATCATCCCCATAGAAGCCATATTTCTATCTTGAAATTCAACATTTCAGGTTGATGCAAACATCATCCCCATAGAATCCCTATTTCTATCTTGAAATTCAACATTTCAGGTTGATGCAAACATCATCCCCATAGAATCCCTATTTCTATCTTGAAATTCAACATTTCAGGTTGATGCAAACATCATCCCCATAGAAGCCCTATTTCTATCTTGAAATTCAACATTTCAGGTTGATGCAAACATCATCCCCATAGAATCCCTATTTCTATCTTGAAATTCAACATTTCAGGTTGATGCAAACATCATCCCCATAGAAGCCATATTTCTATCTTGAAATTCAACATTTCAGGTTGATGCAAACATCATCCCCATAGAAGCCATATTTCTATCTTGAAATTCAACATTTCAGGTTGATGCAAACATCATCCCCATAGAAGCCATATTTCTATCTTGAAATTCAACATTTCAGGTTGATGCAAACATCATCCCCATAGAATCCATATTTCTATCTTGAAATTCAACATTTCAGGTTGATGCAAACATCATCCCCATAGAATCCATATTTCTATCTTGAAATTCAACATTTCAGGTTGATGCAAACATCATCCCCATAGAATCCCTATTTCTATCTTGAAATTCAACATTTCAGGTTGATGCAAACATCATCCCCATAGAATCCCTATTTCTATCTTGAAATTCAGCATTTCAGGTTGATGCAAACATCATCCCCATAGAATCCCTATTTCTATCTTGAAATTCAACATTTCAGGTTGATGCAAACATCATCCCCATAGAATCCCTATTTCTATCTTGAAATTCAACATTTCAGGTTGATGCAAACATCATCCCCATAGAATCCCTATTTCTATCTTGAAATTCAACATCATCCCCATAGAATCCCTATAAGCTTTGATTTATAATCCCCATATATTCACCATTTCAGGTGATCATCGAAGGCCTGATTTCGGATTGGCCCGCCTTCTGCGACCCGCAGCGCACCTGGCGCGGCACCCGCTGGGATGAACTGCTTGGGGACGAGGTGGTGGACGTGGGCTTCGATCCACTGGATGGACGGATGATGCACTTCGGTGATGATGCGGGGGAGCCCCAGGTGCGGATGGGTCACCATTTTGATGCTCCTGATTTGGGATGGGATCATATATGTTACATGTGTTATATATGTTATATATATATATATACATATAGCCATGGTATATGGGATGTTTATATTGCACACAATATGAGATCTCATAGTGGTGAATGATGATGATATAATGATGAGGAATGGTCGTTAATAGTGGTTAGTCATGCTGAATAATGGCTAAGAGTTTATAATCCCATCCTGTCCGTGATATTTTTTCAATAGCTCCATTTGAATATTCTAAATACGTGGTTTCATCCCCTACTAAACCATGGTTTCTTGGCGGGTGTTCAACATTAGGAAGGGATAAGTCTGGACAAGTGATATTGCGACCGCACATAATGATGATGTTTAGTAAATAGGAGCATTTCCCGAGCCGATTGTTTCAGGTTGGTGAGTTACTTTTAAATTGATGTAGATATGCTAGGATGGAATGGGATTCTAATTCACGGAGATAGATGACATATATACCCTCTGGTTATTTAACATAGCCATGGAAAATGGCCCTTTTCTAGATGGTTTACCTATTATAAATGGTGATTTTCTATGGCTATGTTAGTCCTAACCAGATGGTATATATATATATAATACCAACAAGATGAAGGTTTTCTCCAGAAATGGGGAAGCCCTAGTGAATTTCGGGAAAATCATCAGGAAACCGGTGAGGAAAACTGCAAAAACCTCCTCCAAAATCCCATTGAAAATCATTCATGCCGGATATGACAACTTGGATTCACACTTTGGAAAACTCTGAAATATCGGTCACGAATGAACAGGAACTCTCCATTTAGATCCGCTTTTTTTTTCGGTAAATCCCGGCTTCTATGGGACTGTGCTTACCGTCCACACCGTCACCGTCCATCGGGATGATCTTCGAAAGGTGCTGTTGAATCCCGGCCGCCTACGGATGCCTTGCTGGGCCTTCCTGGAAGTGGCCCGACTGCGACAGACGATCCTGCAGCTACGGCGGGAAGGCATAGCCGCGCGTTTTAGCGTGAACTGGGAATCTCTGATATATATATACTTAAAGTGAATGAAAACTAAAGATTTAGATCCCAGCTTTGGTGTCTTGTGATATTTGCGATTTACGGATATAATGGTGGTGTAATCGGGATACCATCCGGTAACAAGTTGCTCTGGAAAATAGCCTGTATTGGAGCTGTATTTGTACATGATTTACCTAGTAAAAATGGTCAATTTCCATAGCTATGTTAAATCACCAGAGGGTGATTGTTGTGAATTTGTTGTTGCAAATTATTGTAACTCTATTGCAAGTTACTATCATTATTGTTTTTATTATTACCAGTTATTCCTTAATTGCTCTTGTGTGTGTTTATTGCTTTTGTTCGAAGCATTTGGATGCCATGGGTCAAGGAATGCCCTAGTCTGACAGCATTTCACGCCGCAGGGAAAGTTGATCTGAAACGACATCCGGAGTTGCAACGTCGACTCTCCAGTTGGGCGTACCCAGTGGCACGGGTCGCCGAGAAAATCCCAAGTCTTTTTAGGGGATTGTCCGTCCAATTCGGCGAGATTTCCCAGGTAAGTTCCTGTCAAAAGCAAGTGGAGGCTGCTTTTGGGAAAATCCACCAACGGGTGGAGTTTTAGGGGGCATGTTGCAAGACATCATGACTATTTATCATTAGTTTTATTTATCATCATTATCATTCAAAAAGTTTGTTTTCACAATTTCTCCCTGAAAGAAAAAGAACAAGAATCGCTGTCGACATTGCGCAGTCAGGAGAGGTCTCGGTTCAGAATGTGCCCTTTCTGGCTGTTGATGCTGAGTCACCGTCACTCGGCAGGAGATGATCAGCACAAGCAGAGATAGAAACTCTGATAATGTCAACCACGGATTGTTTGAAACCAACATTATCAGGCATTATCAGCGACATGATCAGCGTCATTTATCTAACAATCCGACATTAAACCTGCTTGGCTTTACCAAATTACGCGACATTTCCACAGCCATTTCGGTGGTTGCTGGGTTTCTCCAACCGTGTGAGGCTGTACCTGTTCACGCCACAAACCTGCTGCATGCGCGACTTGATGTGCCTTGGAGTCAAAGCACATTGGTTTTGGAGCCCGAAATCTAACCTTGGTCATGTTGAAGAAACCAATGGTTTGGGGTATCTCAATTTTGAGATATATCGGTGTGTATACGGCTCCATGTGGGAATCGGGCGTTATAAAATGAATATACGTATATATATATATAAGCAAACAAGATCATTATAGGTGTCCTCCCATGGAAAGCGGAAAGGTGTTTCCAGGATGTAAAGAATTATTGCCGCATCCTACACCAAGGTAGTGGGGTCAGATGAGCCATAGCCATACTGGTTTCATCCATTGCCTGTTTGTGTCCCCGTATAATGGGAATACCCCCAAATCCAAGTCAGACTCATTAGACCATGACTTAGTATTGAAAGCCATGGTGACTTGGGAATCTTACCCTCTGGTAATGACTAGCATAGCTATTGAAATTTGCACATTTATAGTTGGTATACCTATTAAAGATGGTGATTTTCCATAGTTTTTGTGTATATTTACCAGAGGGTATTTGGAGCTGATCCCAATTTGAGCACCAAAATGTTTTGCTGAGGCCATTGTCATTCTACCTCTCCCACGACACATACTCCTTGCCCTCAGAGTTGCAAAAGGTCACGTGTCGTCACCATGGATAGCGGGTCAAGGCAGTCCTTCAATGTCCCAGGTCATGAACCCTACCCTCTGGCAAACCACAAATAGCTATTGAAAATGGCCATAGAAATAGTGGATTTACCCATTGAAAATGGTGGATCTTTCCATAGCAAACTGTTAGTTTACCAGAGGGTAAGTTGGGGTTCACATAACTCCAATTTCACGGGAGGGTTTATGGTAGATATACCGAACTACATTTCATGGGGGTTACAAACCAACGTTCACATCACTGGGGGGGGCACCACCTTGTTTAAACAACAAACAGCTGTGTGGGTGTTCGCATAAAAACAGGCATCACTGCAATTGCCGAATTAGGTCTCTCATCACTGTAAGACATAAACTACAAGAAATTGCGGTGTGCCACTGTCCCTGCGAGAAATGTAGAACCCACAGTGAAAATGGCAGCAAACCTACTCCACTCGCCTAAAAAAGGAATTGCTGGACAAACCTCCAACAGGCCCGCACTTGCAAAGAGAACCCCAGATTGTACAATGCGCGGAAAAACCACATTGCAGTGGTGGGCGGCAGGGTAGCAAGGCAAAGGGCTAATGGAAGGTGCCCAGGGGGCGCATGGGAGTACTAAGAAGGAAAAAAAAATGCAAATGGTGATTCTGTGCCTCAGAAGTTGTCTAGGTGGGCATTTTGTACAGGATCCATCTGGTTGTTTTGAATGTTTTCTATTTAGCTTTAAGTGTTATAGTTCGATCATGTTTGGATGATCCCCAATGACAAACATCTTGCCCATTTCGACGTCCCTAGCCTGAGAGTTGCAGATGCTTCGATGCCTCAAAGAGCCAAAAAGGAATGGTGAAGTAGCCATGGTTCGGCTTTCCCAAAAGTCGCTTCAATCATGGACCCTGGGGGGCTAAGGGGGGGGTGTAAGTAGCTTATAATATAAAGGTTTACTAGGGGCTTCTGTGTAAGGCCCTATTAGAAGCTTAATAGAATCTTAATAAGCGCTTATTATAAGCTTTATAAATGCTTATCCGTTAAGCTCTGAACAAGGCCTGGTTAAGCCTTCAGCCAAGGAGCCTAGGACCAAGGTATGGGAGAGTCTGCGGAGGGGAAGGGCCTGGGGAGGGTCTGGGAAGGTTTGGGTGAGGATCGGAGGGCGGTTGCGGACGTTGGGGTGGGGGGATTTTGAGGGATTTTTTGAGGATTTTTTTTGGGGGGGAGGGGGTAGGCAAATTAGGTTGGGAAACAAACAGGCTTATCCAAGGCTTATCCTTTAAGCCCTGGATAAGCCCTTAATAAGCCCTTATCAGTTTTCAACCAACCCTGAACAAACCTTGGATAAGGATCTTTTGTTTCATTCATGGTTGGACCAGAGAATAAAGGCAGTTTCTCTGGCGTTGGGGATATCTGATAAGCCCTTATTAGGCTCTTATATGATAAGCTACTTAACCCCCCCCTTACCCCCCCCAGGGTTCCATGATTCAAAGAATTGTCAAGCAGAAACCTAAGGTGGTAAACTGGCATAAACCAACCCCAAGTCACCATGTTTATAAATCATTCCCAAATGGTAGGTTAGCATTCGGTTGCCCACATTAATCCCCATGGTTTGGCCCATGGGCCTCCGCAGGACTTAGGGCCTCAGGCATGGCTGCGACAGGATTTCAGGATAAAAACCAGTGATTTTGCCGAAAATGGGAATCATCAAAGTATGGTTTTGAAGCATCAAAACTATAGGTGTGTTTTACAATTTTGTTGAGTTGTTTTTTGGGGGGAGCTTAAGGCGGTTAAGATGATATTATCAGAATTGGATTGGGAGGATAAAATGGATAAAACCCTATAAAACCATATAAAATTAAATTAAAGGATGGAGATGGAGATCAACAACCAAGAAGACTTGGCAGCTTTTCAAATCCCGATGATGTTCCTGCTGTTCTGGCAGCCATCAGTTTTGCGCTATTTAAGGAGGGATCAAAATAGATTGTGCTGGAATTCCAGTTGAAAACCCTGCCATATCTATGTGAAGGTCGATTTAATACAGTCACAATTGACTGGAAATCATCTGGCGAGGGACATGATTCCCAAGGCTACCAGGTTTGATGATGATCCCACTTGACTTTCATCCACTGTTTCGCGAGTAATGTTATTAGATGCTGTTTCGTATTGTTGGTGTTACTATTACTATTATGATCATGATTATTGTTGATTCTCATCATTCTTGAATGTTTCTGACATATTACAAAAATCTTGTTGATTCTTGTGAAATATATTACCCTTATGAATATGTATCTATATATATATTATCATTCTTGAATGCTTCTTATATTTTTGATCCATAAAGATGGTGTTATATTCTTAGATCTTGGTTAAACGTTTCATTGAGATTCCCATCTGGCGAGGCTCCCAAGTTGATCGAAGGATGGGCCAGTGCCTCGGCTGTCCCATGGGATCCCATAGCTGGGTCATGGATCGTCATTTCATGGGATCCATCTATAAATGGATGAAATGGATGGGCGAAAAAAAGTGGAAAATCCGATTTTTTCAATTGTTTTGTTTTTAAAATCCTAAGATGGGGGGAAAACCCAGTTTTGCTCATTTGATGGATGTTTTTTTTTCTAATGTTGATTTCAAAATCCATCCTCTGATTTGGAGAACTGGGGAGATTCCCATGACTTTGTAAATCTATATATATATTATCTTTGGAAATGTATGTATATATATTATTAATATTCTATGTATCTATATATATATATATATATTATCTATGTATAAATCTATATATATACATTATTTGATGAGAATTTTCAGAAGTGTATATATATGTGTGTGTGTGTAATTCTGCTATATGCACATGTTTACAGGCATGTGTGCATATGTATATTGTCTATATTTGTGAATGTGTATAGGTGGATGGATGACGGAACCGCCCCAAAAACAAATCAGATTGGTGAAACCAAGATTAAAAGATCTATGGTTCCGTGGGTTTCAGGAATAGATCGCAGGCCAAAACCATGGATTTTTAAAACTTCAAATCTTGGGTCACTGGATTTGTTGAAGGGAAAGTCTACAGGAAACAGGAAACCATGGTTTTTTCCCAGAAATATTGGGGTGTTCCTTTAAATCTTCGAGACCCAAAGATGAGGTTCATGTGAATTGTCCTCTTCTGCGGGTTGGAGGTGAACCCCTTAGGGATGCACCCCATATGCGACACCGTAAATGATTTGGTGATCATCCAGATTTGTGGGATGTTGTGACTATGCTAAGTGCAAACATGTGAAAGTGTGGTGATTGCGACTGACAAAAACTAAAACTCAGCCGGTGTTTGAGTACATAAGGAGGATAGTTCATATTGAAGTCTGAAATCATATCAGCTGTGTTTTTAAACAATCACCGAACAGATGTTCCTTCTCGAACATGTCCTTCCTGCATGAGTATGGCGCTGTGGTGATAGCAAAATCTGTGAGTCCCAGCGGTGATGTGCATCGCAGTGTTTCAGAATGACCATAATCCAGTTCCATATGGGATATACCCCATTACTATCAGATACATATATATATAATTGCTGCTATATCATTACATCTACGGATTCTTATATATGTGCATATATATATTGTATTATATTGTATTATAGTATTACTACATCATTACATCTACTACAGATATTGCTATTCATCTATATAGTACTATTCATACTATATATATACTACTATCTATAGTTGTTTATAGTTACTTTATAATCACTATTCATACTATCCATAGAAAGTAGTTAACATAGATATCACGATTCATCAAAAAATAGAGAAAGATGTATATAGTCCATCTATATCACTCTACACCTACAGGATGGTGCCCCCAGTTATGTGAATGTTGCTTTAGATCACCCCATGAATACGATCGTTCGTGATATCTGCCTAATCAACATCAACAAAAACCAGTTCGCTGACCGTTCGTTATGTTCAGCATACAGATAGGTCACATCCATATTAGTTATATCTACCCTCTGGTAAACATACACAAAACTATGGAAAATCACCATTTTTAACGGGAAAATCCACTATAAATGGTCATTTTCAATAGCTATGTTAGTTTACCAGAGGGTACCTAATCAACCATAGTTCAGCCACAGCTCTCAACTTGGCTCGTTCGGCATCGCAACGCAGGTCCCAACTCCTCCCGGATTTGGGCGACCAATGGCGCACCATGGTGGCCCAGCTTTCAATGGGAACCCTGGGAAAAGATGGTCAATTCATCTAAGATGGGAAAAACATGGGAAAACCATGGGAACATCATCTGTAAATGAAGGTGTCTGGGAAAATCATCGAAGTGAATCTTAAATTCAGATCATCATCGTCATCATCATCATCATTCAAAATTTCCCTCATTTAACTAGCATCTACGTCATGAATTTCGCAACGGGTTGAGGCGAGTGCCCTATCCGCCCTGGTCGGATCAGACGGTGCCAGAGCCCGGTCAGGCTGAAACTGAGACGGTCGGACTCCATGGTTTCATGCAAAAAAACTACCTCAGCAAATGGTCATTTAATGGTCATTTAACCATGAAAAACTGTGGGTGTTTACATGTGGGTGTTTACATGTTTTTACCATCAGAAGTGGTGATGAAATTCCATGAGAAATTGGGGATTGAGCTAAAACGGATGCTTTTCACTGGTGATTCACCTGACAACATGTGGACTATGCAGCAAAGATTTCCTCCACTTGTTTTTGGGTAGACCTTGTCGAATGGGGAATCAGAATTCTTTCATGTTTTGATCTTTTTGTAATGGAAGTGATATCTTCCCACCGACCCCGGCCGTGGTATATCAGGGTGATCTCCCAGACCTGGGACGAACCAGTGCAGGACACCATGATCTACAGTTGCTTTCACTGTGACCGTATGGCAACTTGGCATCACAAATGGACCCGGCGGAGGTGTCGACGATGGCCATGGGTCAAAAGTGAGCCTCCGGTGTTTTTTCGGTTTGCGAACTGGATGTGTGTTCCATTTTTAAGAGGTGGATCAGGAAATCCTCATCTTTATCATAAGGCAATTTTCCATAGCTGTTAAGAACCAGAAAGTATTTTTCTGTCGCCCATGTCTATTCTGCGAAGTCACTGCCATGAATTCATCGACAGGTTTGTCTTAAAATAGCGTACCCCATTCCTTATTATTTGATGGCCGTAAATTTAGGGGATGCATTTTCAGATCCACATGTGATGGAGATATTCCCATGTCCCCATGACACGTCTCAGGAGAACTTCCACTCGATCTTGGCCGGTGAGAAGCAGGTGCATCCCGTGAAGATCCAACTAACCAACTCAGATGACTCACAGGACAACGCCTCAGTGGATGATTTTTCGTGGATGAAGAATTGGGGCTTCCCGGGCTGTTCCTGAGAATGGGATCCCAGAGGGATCCCCAAGTCGATCTTTTCATTGGAGGCTACTGTTGAAATCACCAGATGGATTTTGTTACCAACGTGTGCAATGATGGGAGCTGCAGGCTTGTCCAAAAGTAGGCTACACTGGGTGTACCTCTAAATCCAATGGTTTATAATCATGTTCCCATTGAAAAGGACTATTTTGGAGGAGATGCTCCATTTTCTGGAAGATAATGTCACATATCCAGCTGGTGTCCCATTATAGAATGGTGGTGCCCATATATTCGCATATATTCCAGGTGGTGTTTCCCGATAGATTTCCATTAAAAGGACTATTTTCCCATATATTCCCATGTATTCCCCATTATATTTCCCCATGTTCAGAGCCAGGTGGTTTTGGTGCCGCCCGGGCAACGCGATGTCTTGAATTCCACGCGCTTTGCCTCGCAGAAGTTGGGTGTCCCAGGATTGTCCGGTGATTTCTGTCGCGTTTTCCCAGCGGATGTCGCCAAATGAAAGGGATGGTTGATAGAGATATAGACATATAATGATATATATATATGTATATATATATATGTGTGTACATATGTAGTTAAGCAATATAGCCAATTAGATTATGGGGACCCAATCTAAATGGCAAAAAATCATATGGTTATTAGCTACGGATCAAAGGGTTTTTGGAGCCACTCTGGAAGGTCCTTTGGTTCCCAGGAGAAACCACACCTCGATGATATGGCCTAGCCATTTGTGGCCTGCCAACCAGATGTTCAGGATGTGACAGGGTTGGTGATGATATTTGGCTACAACTCAATCATGATATACCCATGGTTTGACACCTATCGAAAACGCGATGAACTTTTTCATGTTGACAAAATGATTGATACTCAATCCCCCACTATAATCATTGATACCCATATTTTTACACCCGTAGATATTTGGTACAAGATATGTTGTGGCCGTGGCCTAAGCTACCCATGATGTCCCCCATGATTACCCAGGTTCGTGGAATGATCATGATGATCCCCAATGAATTTAGCCATGGAAAATGGCCCATAGAAATAGAGGTCTACCTATTAAAAATGGGTGGATTTTCCATGGCTATGTTAGTCATAACCAGATAGTAGATCCCCCGGTGGTTTTTCTCAGATTTTTCCCTTCGATTTACCATAAACATTGATTTTCCATATGGTTGGTGGGTAACTTCCCAATTCCGATTACCATCGAAAGCACCAGGCAGTGGCTGCTGGTACCGATGCCCGGGCCCAACAAGCCTGGGGAGTACATGTCCTCCACCCTGTGCGGCAGCCAAGGAGAGAACAGCTGAGCTGATAGCGACTAGGTCAATCTTATGGGCAGTTTAATCCTTTGATCTTTTGGTATGGGATTATCTACGTTCACCAGCTAAGATTTTTTTTTGCAGGGTATCTAAGATTGGCCATGGCTAAATATGCGGGGGCTCCATAATGGGGTTACCCCAAAAAGGATGGTTTACAATGGAAAAGCCTTTAAAAATGGATGATTTAGGGCCACCCCTATTGCAGGAAACCTCCATATACCTTGGGGAGATGACAATTCACATATGTATCAGAATATGTTGAGAGATGAAGATCCAAAAAATATTGGGTAGCATTCTGGCAAAATAGAAGTGGCTATACAGGGATAGGAAATATAGGGAGAATATGGGGAGATGAATATAGCTATGAATCTATGAACAGAACCAGTCGCAAAATATTGGGTACCCCTTTGATAAACTAACGTAGCTGACATAGCTATAGATAATTTGCCCGTTGATAATTGTTTTACCTGTCAGATTTTTCATAGCTATGTTAGTTTACCACAGGATAAAGCAACTGCCTCATTGCTTGAGAGTGGATGCTACTGAGCTATTTTGGTTGCTATTTTGATGGATACATTTTGTTGCATGATCTCTAAGATCGAAGCTTAACGGATAGCTATGAAGCCTAAGATCAGGACATATTAAGCCATCCACTTTCACCACCCATAGCCCCACATCACCAACCTCTGCTCCGCGTTACAGGTTCACTTCCAAGCAGAGCGAGTGCACCAGCGATCAGAGCGCAGTGCATCCCTTCCGGTCGCCCGAGGAAAATCGCAAGGCGAGACGGAATCTTCGCAAGGCGTCAGCTGGTGATACCATGGAATAATGTAGCCTTACTAACATCTATTCACCATGAACAGCTTGGTTTTATGGTAAACCATCCGAATTCTTTGGAGATGGTGATTTTACCATCAATTTTATCATCGAAGATTTAGAGGTTGACCCAAAAAATGATGATTGATGGTGAAATGATGGCTTAGACCGACCGCTTTGGTGATGGCTCATCCAACTTTTGGCAACCACCAGTAACCAACCACTACAAGGGGATGACGGTGATTGGCATCGCTCATAAGTTCGCAGTTCTCAGTGGATCTTGTGGAGAATTTCGGGTGGAAAATGGCCAAGTGGAGCTCAAGAAAAAAGAGTGCATGGTAACTTTCATGAAACAACTCCGTTTGGGATTTTAATTCCAGATAGTTGATTTCTATTAAAGCCACTGGGGTGGGTTTGGTCCGTTATTCACACGATGTCAAAGCAGCAATTAGCTGATAGCAGATGCCCGAGTCGCCAGAAGATAGAAGTGACAACCAACCAAAACTATAGGAAACTGAGTGGTCTTCCATGTTTGGATCATTCAAATCCCATCAAAATCAGCCAATTCTTTTCCCATTAACTTTATTAACCCTCCATTTGGTCCCATAAACCCGCAATTTTCATGGGCTCCTCCACATGTTTCCTCCGAAAAAACTATGGAAAACCCCCAGGTCTCCAAGGGCCAATGGCCCGACCGCGTGGACTTCCCGGTGCGCTTCGGCACGCTGCGGAAGGGCGACACGTGCCTTGGATCCATCAATTTACGGTGCCGAATATTTGGTGATTAATATTTGATATGAATATGAGTGAGTTATGTAAGGTATAACCATGTTTGAATCATTTTACCAGATATGAACAGGACATGAATGATCGAAATATATCATACCTAGTAATATATGGTTAATTAATGATAATAGTGGTTAATTACCGTGATCATAGTGGTTAATAGTGGTTAATGGATGGTGAAGAATGGATAATAATGGTTATCATAATGGTTAATGATGGTTACCCTCTGGTAAATGAACACAACGAACTGGAAAGATCCAGCACGTTCAATGGATAAATCCACTATTTCAATGGCCATGTTCAATAGCTATGTGACAAATTACCAGAGGGTAATGTCCTGTTTACTAGGTCAATCCATCAATTATATAATGGATTGATGTCCATTAATTAATGGTTAGTGGTGATAATAGTGCTTCCTGATGGATAATAGTGGTCAATCCTACAGGGAGTTGTAGCCATCCATCAATGTGAATATAATGGGAATAAAATGGAATATAACTAGGTCAATCAACTGGATGGGTAGAAACTAATCCTCACTGTCATTATAATCACAGGTAATCCATTAGTTATAATGACAATGACAATCAACATTGATAATGATAAATCCATTGGTGCAAACCAATCTGATGGTAGTCATTAACACAAACCACTAAGTGAGAATGATAATGATAATCAACATTGATAATGATAATTAACATTGATAATGAGAATGATAATTAACATTCACCACCATTACCCCATAATGATAATGATAATGGATACTAGGTGTTAATGGTGGTTAGTGGATAAAATAGTTTAATAGTTGATAATAGTGGTTACTGAAATACTGGATGATAGTGGATAATAGTGGATGTGGTTAATAGACCTTAGTGCGCAAACCAATCTTCCAAAGCCCAATTTGGCAGGGTCTATGTTCATTTACCGGAGGCAATAGTGGTTAATAGTGGTGAATGGTTCACAATATTTTTTAGTAAGAATATTTAATCGTGTATATAACACTTGAGCAGTGGCTGCGATCCACCCCTGTTGATTAATTGTTAGTTCTGGGTTTATGCTAACAATCCACTATGGATTTAAAAAATATTTAAGGTGGGACCCCCCGGTTACGTTTGTTGGTTTATATTACCCCATGAATACTAGTTCGTTATATCCCTCATAAACCCTAGAATTCGTCAAATGAACTAAGTCAACTTAGCTATCATTTACTTGGGCCCCACCTTGTTTGCGTTTGTCTCAAGGGTACAGCCAAATCCCTTTGTTAATCATAGTTGTCCCTCTCAAAATGGTCATTTTCAGATTCGCCCAAGAATGGTAATCAGAACATACTTAAATTCGGGTTTTACCATCAACGCTGCGGGTTTTGATGCAGAAATGGTGACAGAATCATCACAACTGAAATCAAAGCCTTGTATGGATTTTGATGCAGCAAAAGCATCCAAAAGATGGAATTGGTATCATCAGAAGATACCCTTTTTGAGTATCTAATAGAACTCGCTTGTAGCATCAACACGAAGGATTGTGATGCACCAAAAATGAGAGAAACTGTACAGGACACCGCCATTAATTTCCATGGCAAAAGCCGCCGTGGGTTCGGTTTAAACCGTTAAAATGTTCCCTTGAACCAATCCGTTGATTATCAATATATCCCATGGTATCCCAATAAAATCCCACAAAAATGCCCATGATCTCACCATAATTTGTGGAGTCCATTTGATATCATCATTGGTCAACTCCCAATGTGAGTGGCAACCCCGAAATCCCATATGACCGTTTCAGTCTACAAAAATACCCAGAATTTCTTGAAAAAATCTGCGGGAATCTCTCCAAAATTGGGATATCTTCATGATTTCTATAGGAGATTCCCCAAGAACGTCTGACTCCGTGACCGGTCCCAGAGTTCCCAGAGTCTCAGGCTCTACATCCCGGCGTACCATTGGCACTGGGTGGCCACCTCCACCCCACCATCCTTGGGTCTGGAAGATGATGGGGCCCTGGCCCTATCCGTGAACTTTTGGCCCTGGCCTGAGGGGTTTCACCGTCCCCGGGCCGTTGAGGGACTAATGCTGCTATTGATATTGGCATCATTGGTCTTCTTTAAAGGTAACGAGATATCAGAGAAGTGAGTGGTTGTTATGAAATATCAGGAATGTCACCACCGAAGATTGGTTTTAACCATTCAAAATGAAGGTGTATGAGGATGTAATTTATGTAGGATGACTGATTGGTTATGAGAAGGGAGTTTTGCTGGTTTATTGGGGCTAACTACAAGCCATAATTGAAGGGAGACCTATCATTGATCAAAATTTCAGCGGGACAAGTGAGGATCATTCCTGATACATTCTTGTTGGAGCTTTGATTTGCGAAAAAGCTTGAATTTTGAATTGCAAAGGGATCTTAAAGAAAAAGGAAGGGATCGTATCATGACATTTTCTCAGTGATGTAACATCCACTTTGTGAGTTTCATAGCGATTCATAGCTGACAAAATACTAGTGACGTGCAAGGCGTTTCCGTGTGACGCTTCGATTCGATGAGGTGGTGGCCCATCCACAATGACAAGGCCATGGAGCGGTGGAGCTATCAAAACGAATGTGAGCACAGGACTCAGCTCAGCGCGTGTCAAGTTTGGTCAAGTTTTGTCAAGTTAGAATGTAAAGATACGTAAAGAATGTAAAGCCTAAAAGACTGGAAATTCATAAAATCCAAGTCTGAAGTAATGGTTGATATGGTTTCTCTTGTTTTTAGTAGAATCTGTGGATTTTGTGCTTGATACCTGTGTGTTGGAGCCAGTTGTTCCGACTGCACGGCAATTGCAATTGTGCGCTCAGGTCATTCCAAAATGCGCGGATACCTGTGCCACCCCCTTGGATATGGCAAATCTGAAGCATGCGCTGGCGTTGTCGGGATTTTGTTTACATCACTGCATGTTGTTTTCATCCAGTCTGTATTTAAAGTTGGATAGAGGTTGTTTGCAGTTTTTGAATGTCTTATCTTCTCCAATATGAACTTGTTGTTTCGCTGATGTTAACTGTCCAATAGATTCGCTTCACCGCTGTCAGCCCTTGACCCCGGAATCCTTGATCTGAACAAAGAAAATCGGGTATCTACACTTAGATGGATGAGAAAAACACGATTCCTGGTTGGTTATAACCCACGATATAAATCTATAACAATTATAATCTCTTTAACTAATCTAGCTAAGAGCCATTGCATCGCCCCAAGAGCAGGAGCCATTTCGAGGTCCAAGCCCTTACCCGAACGAGCAGCGCATGCGCTGTCCTTTTATCAACTGACCATGAAGCAGAGGTGCGACAGCGGCCGAAAGCGGCCGAGTTGGGAATAAAGCACCAACAAGGTGGTGCCCCCAAGGTTTTTTGTGAAGGTTGGTGAACATCAGCCCCATGAAAAAGTAGGTCGGTATATCTACCAATCTACCCTCCCATGATTTCTTGGAGTTATGTGAACCCCAACTCTTTGGAGATTTCAGCTGGATTTCTCAACTTGAGGACTTGGATGTCTCCAAAAAAACTCGTCCTGGTTTTCATGTAAGCCACGTTTAACCGGGCTTTTTTCTCACCCATTTTTGATGATCCGAAATCCAATGCCACAACTAGTCGTGGTTTGCATTGTTTTCGTGGTTTTCATTGTTTTTGTCCAGCCATAAATAAGCCATACAACTAGGAAGATATATAACCTGTAATCTAAAGAACACTAGGGATATTCCATAACTGGCCCCTATGACTACTGCTTGGAGGCAGGAGGCTGCAGTCCCAAAACCGTGGCCCACAGGCACTGGGAACCGTGGCAGTCCCTATAAAATGACCATGTTCATTGGAAATATGAGGTTCTAAATTTCTAAAGTATCAAAGTTGAGGAGAGGCTACCCCATTTAATCCATGTGTGTTTGTGGTGCCGATTTGATTGGTCTTAAGCCTTGTGATTTCACTGCTTGGACAATGGAGGGTTGTCCAGTGCCAAAACTTTCCGAGACCGAAGACTTGCACGAGAATGTGCATATGCTGCGATCCCTGAAGTGCTGATTTTACCAGGTGAGACTT
The DNA here is from genome assembly GCA_947184155.2 of Cladocopium goreaui. Classification (NCBI taxonomy): domain Eukaryota; class Dinophyceae; order Suessiales; family Symbiodiniaceae; genus Cladocopium; species Cladocopium goreaui. The sequence continues at coordinate 18,090 of CAMXCT020000254.1, read as the reverse complement.
CGAGGTTTGACACAGGTCATCAGATCTGCAGACTGTGAAGCTTCACAGAAAAATGACCAAGATTCTGGGAACTTCGGAGATCTCTGATTTTCACCAATTTATACAGTTCCGGGTGTTGACCACCGGGCCAGGCAGTTCCAAAGAAGACCGCCATCCAAAGCCGGCCGAACAGAGGGACGGCTACACATCCAAGGTGGAAGTGGATACAGTTCCTAAGCTGCAGGACTGAAACCTGCATGATGCTGCATGACGCTGGGTTAGACCTATATCTCACCTAGTGGTTGATAGTTTTTTCCGCACTATTTCACCGCGATTTATTATATCTCATGTGTCATATTGTGAACCACTCAAGTTAGCGCAGCTAACAGGTCAGCTTCAGGGCTTCAAAGCTGGCTGTGGGATTGAGCAGTTCGCCATCCCTTTTTGATGTTGGCTGGGTGATATTTCCATGGCATTCCCATTATATATATATATATTATGTATACATATATATATATATTGTATATATATATATTATGTATATATATATTATGTATATATATATTATGTGTATATATATATATTATGTATATATATATATTATGTATATATATATTATGTATATATATATATATCATGTATATATATATATATATATATCATGTATATATATATTATCATGACATTATCATGATATTCTCGTTGAAAATGATTGGCTTTATACTCCCAACGGATCTTGTTGGATATGAACCCCAAGATGTTCCGTTCTGGTGAGTCATGATCCCCAACGATGCCCAGTCGATCAAGTTCGAGCTGGTCGACTGAACTGAGCAGTGGCCATTTCTGGGATCCCCGGTGCTGCATTGCTGAAATGGGGGGTGTCCTGAGTCATGGGGGGATTATTAAATCATCCATGTGATTTTCGGATTTTCCGGAAATAAACCATCCATTTTGGGCTAACCCCATTTTAGGAAACCCCAAAATTTCTCATGAACACTACTGTAATAGATGTTGTCTTGGCAAAAGCATATAGAATTCGTGATGTTCGTTTTTGCTCATGTCATTTCTGGGATGTTCATACTGCAGAGCTTGTCCATGATATATCCCCATTTGAGCAGTGGCTGCGTTTGACACTCCTGTTGGTTGATGATTTTTCGCGGGGGTTGTGCTACCCAATATATTGGGGATTATCATTATCCACTATGGCAACCCCTATGACCTAATCCGTACAATGGAATGACAGATGGTTTTGACCCATCCCCATTGAGGTTTATCTGAACATTTGGATCATCTGGTCTCCCACTTATTTCAAGTTTGCGGCAAATGATGATTAACCAGCGGATTGAATGAGGCGGTACCTAACTTTCAATCCCGGATCGTGGGTGACCGCAGAATATTTTTTCTCCGATTTGTGGCACCCCGTTGATTTGTCGGTAAAATTTACTAACGGAGCAGCCAGTATTGCTATGAGGGAATATCACTATAATTCACTATATATTACACCCATTTTGATATGCCCCCATAATTCAACATAGTTCCTTTGTGTCCACTGGGGGATATCACTATGGATGATGAAAGTCAGGCACTTAGCCGGTTGGCCACTGCTCATGGCCGCAGCAATGTAGGTTTCGTAGCTAGGGTCCCCGGCGCTCTTTGGCGCTGTGGAAATTTCGCACGGACAGACATTAAAAATGGTGCGATCCATGGATCAGGAGGTACATACATAATTAGTAGTAGAGAATTTTGATCTTGCTTGGTGGTGCAGCAATGGTTCAATATTTGAAGGGCTCAGCTTTGCCCCGCCGCAGCCACCAAGCTCAGTTGTTTACATCACTGCTCAAACAAGTGTTTCAGCAGCAACGCACGGCAATGATGTTGGATCTTCCTTGAGGGTTTTTTCTGGTCATGAACAAAAAAGGATGAATATAGCTCTGTCTCATCCCATTGTACTGGTTGCTTCGGACATAGTATCTCATGGTGTTCATACTAATCCCCAATAAATCCGTTAGTGATGTGTTTTCTTGCTGCCAAAACGCCCCCTGCGGATATGGAGATAACGTGTCCTGCATGGCAAGATGCTGCACGAGAAGTTGTAACATAGCTGGCATCATACATCCATGTATCAAGCTTTTATCTATACACACATCGTTGTAACATATTCACATGATAAACCATCAAAATATAAATACATAATAATTATTATTGTTATAACTTACATCAATAATATTGTAGAATACATATGTATATGTCTGAATATTTATATTTACGTTGATATATGTATATATATATATATACATACTGTAAGGGATTATTATGCATCAAGAATGTTCAACCATTTTCTGAAGCACTATTCTCCCATGATCATCCAATCATCCTGTGGGAGTTTAGCATACATTGGGCTTCCCACTGAGTGCCAAACATCTATGGTTAACAGTGGTTGATGATACTGGGTCTACCGCCTGGTTAGATACTGACTACAACTTAATCTGGTGCTATGGTAAAATGTATGTTAACCAGCTAGTTCTGTTTGTTGGCATCTAAGTTTCATCATATTATGGTAACCCAAAAAATTGATAGAAAACTGAAATCCAACTAAAGTAGTGAGACTTTACCTAGTTTACTCACAATTCATTCGGGACTCTTTCCACTGATCCACATGTGCACACTGTTGTGTTTCAAAATGTCTCTTGTGGTTTGTCCTTTGTTTGTTTTAGGGGCTTTGTGGAACTAAAGAAAATGACACTGTTGTGTTTCAAAATGTCTCTTGTGGTTTGTCCTTTGTTTGCTTTAGGGCTTTGTGGAACTAAAGAAAAAGAAAATGATACAGATGTCAATACCGTGTAAGAAATATATACCCTCCGGCAACCAAACATAGCAATGGAAAATTCACCACATATACTTGACTGTCGCAGCTATAAACCTTCATTTATAGCTGATGTTTCCCAATCTTCACCATAAGTTTCTACTGCCAGATGCTGAGGCAGGAGATTGATGAAAACGTCAAGGCTTTCTCTCAGGTGGGCGCAGTCCAGCCACTAGGGTTGAGGATATAAAGACTGCCACTTTTTATGGTCACCAGTCGGAGGATATATGGTTTGTTTAATGTCAGAAAATGATAGTTTGAAGCACTGGAAATGGTGGATTAGGCCATTTTTGAGGGGAACGCTGCAATGCTGAGAAATCGCATCCAATTTCAGTGAGGCTTGCGACAAAGACGCTTAAGATGGAGCTTCTGCTGGATGAAAAGATGCAACCAGCCATGGATGGGAACTCCACCAACAGAAATGAAAAGTTTCATTGGATGATTCGTAGCAACCTTAGGGTCTCATCATGATGATACCTGGTCAACCGACTGGTTAGATACAAAATGTACTTTAACCTTTTGCTATCAGTGGTAAAATTAGTGCATTTACCAGATCAAAATTAGAGCTTTTTCGCAGGTATCTAAGATTCACCATGGATATTGGGCAACCATCTTGGCCTCATTCCGAAAATCAGATTTGAGATTCATGGTCAATTGTCCAGTTGGTCAAAACTCAGTTTTGGGCTTGTCCAATTTCGACCCATAACTGTCCAAAAACTGCACCCCGAATCACCCGTGCTTCGCTGCTCAAGACAGTGGACGAGTTGTTTTAAAAGATGCCAGCACAGTGCCACATCAACAGCACCACACTCCATGTTTAAGCCATCATGTTGAATCACAACACTAAACACATCTAGCACACGGAAAAAATCATTGTCACAACAGGTAGGAGGTCAGTCGCAAGACGACTTGATTTCTGTGTGGAAATAACGTCACAGCAGAAATGATGGGAGCGAATAGATGGAGTTTTGCGCTTCTACTGGCTGCCGCTGTTTGCATCTTAGTGCTGCGAAATTCTCCAACAATATGGATCGATACCTGGAACCAGCAGTATGGTGAGGTGAACATCCGTCACCGGCTGTTTCGATGTTCACAATGGGTACAGGATTTGACACAGCTGTACTGATATGAAGATACTCTCGTGCAACTTGTTTTCTTGTGAAGGAGTCAAAACGACCTACATTTCAGCTCACATGCTATTTGAATTCGAGCCGAGTATCATAGAACATCAAGATGTGGCTTTGTTTGGAAATGGGGTGTACCCCAAAAAGTGCATCTTCATAGGAAAAATGATGGCGGACAGTGGAAAGGTATCCTATCTTCAGTGCAGAGCGCCCTCCAAGGCAGCGGTGGCAATTTTTCCCAGTGCCTTCATTACTCCTAGGCCCGGATGATGCTGCCGGGAAGTGTTGGTTAAGAAATGTTAAGAACTTCCGGATTTGATATGTTTCGTTTAGGTAGGGGCAAAAAAGATCCATTTTCCCATCTTGGTCTCAAAATACTTCAGCATCCAAAGGGGTTTTGGTGCAGGATTTGGGTTTGGGAATACCATCAGGGCGAGTGCAGGCAAGGAAATCAACCCTCTCCGACTTCTTCCGTCCTGGGCGCTAGCAAGCAGAGGCCCGAGAGACGGAAGAAACCCCCCGACACGAGGATCGTATGACTCATGGGCCAAGCAAGTGGAGAAGGTACGATTTGCCAAATGTTATGACCTGGGGATGAGTCAAAACCTATGAAATTACCATGTGACTGGGGGAATAAACATTCAGCTATACCAACTACAGGGTACCATTCGGGTACCATGCTGACCATGCTACATCCCAGCTCAGGCCGCTCTCGCAGTCAGTCTCACCTCTGGCCGAGGACTGCGTCTCACACAGTATCTGAGTAAACCTTGCATGGATGATGAGTGAATTTTCAGCCAAGTTCATGAAGAATTCGATTGATGTCCATGGAATTCATCTTTTCCTGATACGAAATACTCCTCGCCAGGAAGAGGTCCAGGGCTCACATCTCAGGTGCAGCCTGTGGGACTTTGGGGCCCTGATTTTTGGTCACAGCTCAAAATGTGTTTGAAGGCTTGTTGAGGATCTGGTAGCTCTTTTGAATCGCAAAAGTTAGATTACTGCGCATGAAATCCAGCTTCTGAGGGTTTTAGCATAGGTTCAAGATGCTTCAAGCGATCCCTTGATGTGAAGCAAATGCCCTGGTTCACCGCTCCAATCTCCGTCAGTTTTGGGCTAGTGCTCGCTGCCGTGGCGCTGGCTGGTCGTAGCCACTACAGCAGGGGGGCCCGGAGCATGGATCACGGCAGATGGTGCGGATGGCTGAAGTTTTCAGGGAAATGTGGTTGTTCTGGATGTAGCTAATCAAAACTAATCAAAAGTCCAAGATCCCAGGTGTGTTGCTGATCCAAATTGAACACTGTCACCATGACCAAAGACCCAATCTATTCTAGAAACGAGACTCGGAAGTGTGAGGCAATGCAAAAGCTAAGAGCGGAATCCGCTGCCTGGGACCCAGCATAGTTCCACCTTGAGCCACCAGCAACTTCCAAGATCCAAGAAAAACAGTGTTTCAAAGGGGCTTTGAGGGTTTGACTGGTGGTTTGGCTGGTGGTTTCAGGTTGATTTCTGACTGTTTTTTCCCTGAAACGAGCGCTCCACTAAGAGGTCTGGTTTCCCACCAGGAGTTGAGTATCCCTGCTTCAGATCCGAAGGTGTTGCCTTGCAAGCAACAAAGACCACTGCTCAACCTACGAAAGAAGAGAAGCAAGAGAAGCAAGAGAAGCAAGAGCTCGCAAAGTCGGCAGCCAAGTGCATCGCTGGATTCGAGGGATGATGGGATGGACGGTCACAGAAATCACCACTTAACCACCTGTTGAGTTGATGGATTCCACTTGAGAATTGCCATGCGATAGCTGACACGGATCGAACACTGATGTGAAGTGCCTGAACACAGGTTTCGAAGGCAAGAACCATACATTGAATACATTCTCATGCTTTTTCTTATAGCTGTTTCCTTCCCAAAATGCCCAACGGTTTCCCTTGCCTTCCAACAGTGAGCCCCATCCGAATCGACCGAATCGTTGATCTCAGGAAATCAGAAGTTCCTTCCGACTTGGACTGGAGCCAAGTCTCATCGCAATGGGAGGTGGGCTCCAGTGGTCTTCATTGGAGGCAGCTACAGTGATGGTAAGTGGATAGTAACATAGAAAGTAACCACAGGTCTGAAAAGCCATGGGATAGCTTGGACAGTTGTATCAACCCTCTGACCAAAGTGGCAACTTTTTGAGATGGATGATGAGAAATGCTGTGATGCTTCAGCCCTCCAAGCCAAACGCCATAGGAATTTGAACTACAAACGTATCTGACGAAAATTCGACGTCAAACTCCGCACACTGCAGGTTGATTGTTTCAGCCGACCTATCAATCGAGAGGGAAAGAAGATGTGGGAGTCTGCCCGGCGCAAACTTTGGTCCTTTCAGCTTTCAACAGGAAGCTTCTCTTCTAGATCTTTTGCAAGCTACATGATGATTTTAACATGTGTTAACCTCATTTGTGTTTGATAGTAAATTGAAACCCACAATTGACGGTAGAATTCCATTAAAACGACATCCTGAGCGACAGTTTGGCTTTTCCGAGTGATGTCACCTGTGGTTTGCTGGAAACGGAACACACCAAACCACTTGCGGCCCAGTCATGGCTCAACATGAACGGTTTTAGGTCCATCTTGAACCATGACAGCATCACAACACATCGACACAACAAAAAACATCAAAAAACCCTTGGCTGAGACGATTTGTTTCTCCCAATCAGTTGATTTCGGACGCCATGGCAACGCTCACCGCTCCGCCGGGCTTGGAGCCCGTCGATGCCGAGGTCATCGAGGTGCCTGCAGGGACAGCAGCGGGCGCGCGGAGGAAGCTGTTCGATCCACATTTGGAGCCGGAAGCCATTGAAGATGGCCTGGCCTCAGGAGATCCCCAAAAAAAAGAGGAAAATGATGTGAAAAATGGGAAGATCTATGGTGATGAACTATTTTGGACATATTTTTTAACTGGCTTTCTCCAAAAATGGTGTATATCCCAGAACTGCTGAATCATGGGTTCCTAATTGAATTACAAGTTTTGTTTTTCCTTTTTGGGTTGTCTATTTTCAGACAAACCCATATGGAGAATGGTTAATGATTGTTTAATATGTTAGATGGATTCAACCGTTGCTACCTGGAGAATATCTGGATCCGTGGAATCTGCAGTTTTTCACAACGTCCATTGGGCCTGGGATGCAAATAGTATGATGTAATGATATTATATGATATGTGGGTACTGAACAGGTACCCATGTAACGTTTCATAAAATAAGAAGTCCCAACTGCTGCCTCCACAGGATCATTGATCCGTGGCACCATCCGAGTGAGCAGCTCCAAAGTTAGCATGGCCTTTGTGCGTCCCGATGGTGCCAAGAGCCAGGACCGTGAATGGGTGGTTCGTGGCACCAAGTATCGCAACCGAGCGGTGCATGGGGACACCGTGATCATTCAGCCCATTTTGTATGGCCGAAGCGAGGACCAGGGTTGGCGGTGATCGTGGATGTTCTAAATCCATCAAAACGAGATCTACTTCCTGATTCTGCGATTTGGGCTTTTTTGTTTCGCACCTCTTGAAAGGACGTGGGAATCCTTTGGTGTACCACACATCTTAAACCTCTTAGCAGAAGCGTTTTGGGCCCCCCCCGATGGCAGGATTCTTCTTCTGAAGATGAGCCGGTGATGGCCACTGCTATCGCCTCGGATTCGGATGAGGAGGTGGTTTTTACCAAACCCAACGTGGCTGGAAGTGCAGCTATTCAGCGCGATGAGGAGGACGCAAGTCATCCAAAAACAGGGCAGGCTATTTGACCAACAAAAAAACCTAGTGAACTGAAGAAAACGGGATGAAAACACCTTCTTTATTTGGGCTGGGGCATAAAAACAACCATGTTATTTTATTTCATGGGAACTGATGCTTATTAGACCAAGAAATGTTGGGGTTTAACCATCTAAAGTGGGGATATAATGGACGACTATAAACCAATGATGACCTGGTTGGTGGTTGCAAATATGTTAAAGTGTCAACCATAGAAATGGCAGAAATGGGATGATGGTCCAAGTTGCCAAGCTTGTTTTTCGGCCCTCAAAAAGGATGATGCAAAATAAGGGATGGTGATCCCAATGGTGAATCCGTAATCTGTTACATGCATGTGTAACTATGTATGTTTGTTCATGTTTTTTGTAACAGATAAACTTAGGCACCCAATTTGAGGAGGTGAAAATGGCCAAGGTGGTCGCAATTGCAGAGAAGAAGGGTTCAGGTCGTGTATTGGTTTGTACCCTGCATCCCGACCGACAAAAAAAGGGCGACGGCCAAGTGCATGCCGAAGATAGCTTTGTGAAAGCTATTCCAACTGACAAGCGTTTGCCCACCATGCTGCTACAGATCAATCATGTGACCAAAAAAGTGCTGAAACTGCCTGGGAAACTTGACCCCTTCATTTTGTGGCCCATGCAGATCATCACGTGGAACGAATTTTCCAAGCAACCTTTAGCCAAGTTTCAGGGTCAATGTTTGGGTCGAGCTGGAAGTCTAGAAGCAGAAGAGAAGCACGCATTGATCGCCAATGAATTGGATGATCATGATGTTGACTTCCCCGATGATGAGTTGGATGAGGTGGATGGAATCGTGAGAGAGGCGAAGGAGAACTTCCTGTCGGAGGTGGCCAAGCGAAAAGATCTTCGAAGCCTACGGATCTTCACCATCGATCCAGCCACGGCTAAAGACTTGGATGATGCCATTCATGTGGTGGATCTCCCAAACAAGAACCAGATTGAGGTGGGAGTTCACATCGCTGATGTGGCCCATTTCCTGAAGCTGGGGACCGTCACTGATAAGGAGGCACAAAGGAGATCCACTTCGGTGTATCTCATTGGACGTGTGCTGCCTATGTTGCCTCATGGCTTGTGCAACCACCTGTGCTCGTTGAACCCCAACGAGCCCAAGTTGTCCTTCTCGGCCTTCTTCCGACTTTGCAAACGCTCAGGGAATTTGATCCAGGATCCTGCACCCTGGTTCGCCAAGACGGCCATTTCCTCAGTGTGTCGCCTCAACTATGATCAAGCACAGGAGGTCATTGATGATATCGAGATAGAGGAGACGAAACGACCTGCGGTGCATGGTGGTTACACCTGGCAAGAAATCAAAGATGACATCAAGCTGTTGTATGAAGTCTGTGGCAAAGTACGAATGGGAAGGCTGACGGGAGGTGCAATGACCATCAGCAAAACCAAGATGACCTTCCGATTCAATATACAGTGTTTGTTTGTGTTTGTTTGTGTTTGTTTGTATTTGTTTGTGTTTGTTTGTGTTTGTTTATCGTTATTCTTTCTATCTTCCAGCTTGGTCACAAAGAGTCATTGATACTTAAAAACCGACAACCTTTGAGACTTGAATGACAACCCCCAATGATGGCATCACAATCGGCATTTTTCGAGGATTTTTCACACCATGGACAGTGAAGATGGCATCCCCATGGGCTACCACTTGGAGTCACACAGTGCATCTCATTGGGTCATCGAGGAGCTCATGCTGTTGGCCAACCGCTGCGTTGCCACGCGTTTGTTTAACTCGGCCATCAAGGATTTCTCGGTGCTGCGAAATCACAAACCTCCTGAGAATAAAAAGGTGCCAGTTGAATTCACTTCACTGTTCAAATTGGTGGTGCCATTTAAATTGGACCTAGTCGAAATGATCAAGTCACTTGAAGAGGCTGAGATGCCTTGTCGTTGGGATGAAAGGTAGGGATTCGAATTCCCCCACAGTCAAGTTTCTTCGCACGTGAGTGACATTTGAGTATGGAACATAAATCACGGCAGGGTGAGGTTTCATCGATGGCAAGTCCCATTGGCATCCATACATGTTGCAGAGAAAGTCCACTTATCTCTCGATTATATGGAAAAATCAGACGTCAAGATGACAAAATGATAACCACACATTCTCGAACCTCATCAAGTGACCACTTCATATATTTCTGAAAAAAAATGGGTAGTGAACTAGCATGGTTTCTCTCCCATGGACTCATGGATGTTGGGTCACCCTAGTCATCCTCACCCTGGTCACGATAGGCACAGACTCTACAGAAGCTGATGCGCGAGCAGCTCGGGATCAAAGACTTTGACATGAGCTGCGCCAACGCCATCTACAAGTCCTGCCAAGACATCTACGAAAAGCATGGCAAAATGCTGGGCCTTTGCGTCGAAATGATGGTCATGCGAGCCGGAATGCAGCAGGCCGAATACTTTGTTTGTGGAGTAGATGATGAGGACAGTTGGGAAAATGATGACTGGCTTTTGTGGAGTTAACTTGTCCAAACTGCTGGAATTGACATTTTGACCTTTCCAACAGATGCCTGAATCTGTTTTCACACCCTGAACCAACCAGGAGGACGATGAGCCAAATCCACACCACTTCGCGCTGAATTTCGATTACTACACGCATTTCACGTCACCCATCCGCCGCTACCCAGATGTCATGGTCCATAGGGTTCTTCATGCCCTGCTGGAGAATCAACTTAAGCCTAGCGAGCGTGGTGAGAGTGGTGAGACTGAAGTGGATGATGAGAATGAGGACGAAGATGAGAATCCAACGCGAACACGCTACTTCCAAAGCCGCAAAAGAGCGAAAGAGCAGGTGAAGATTTGCAACACCAAGAAGGTCAATTCGAGAAGATGTCAGGAACAGCTGGATCGTGCCGTGTTTTGCATTTTCCTGCGATCCATGAAATCCTGGTTCTACACTGTGGGTACTGTCCTTTCCTTGAATCACTCGGCTCGAGATGGAGACGGAATTTCGATCTATTGCTCTCAGCTGGGCAGAGAGAGCAAAGTGGCCCTTCGGTCTCAAGACCCGGAAGACGAGGAAAGCAATGAAAGCAAATTGGAACTTTTCATGAACGAAGTTGATGATGAGCTCATGCTGCCAAAGAATTGGGAGTGGCAAGGCCGAGGTGGTATCCAGATTACTTGGAAATCTCCAGATGGCAGTGAAGAACACATCCAAAAATTGCAGATGCTGTCCTGTGCTCCCATTGTGATCATTCCAACAAATACGGTCCCCATTGACTATGCCATGTTCTTGGTATCTCCATTCCACAAGAAGTTCAACCAGGTTCGTAAGGATATTGCTAAGGAGGAGGTGGATGGCTTTGCTTGGGCAGACGAAGAGGACGAAGAAGGGGTGGAAACCTGTTACGACGCATCTGGTTACCCCGAAGCCGCGTAAAGCTGTGGCGACGACCCTGGAACTGGCTGGGTAATGTCAAGCACTGGCTGCTGTGGGAAAAGATTTGACAGTGCTGAGGTTGCTTCAAGAGGCCACCTTTAGTCACAGACCGTATTGAGAAATTCCATTTGATGTTTACGGCCTGTTTGTGTCGTAGTGTCCATAAGATCTTGAGCTGGTAGACCCACGTTACTCAGGTGACCTTTGCCGCTGGAGGCCAATTTCCTTTGACAAAAAATATAGGTTTTTAAGCATAGATACACGATGAGATGAAGTATATATATATATATCATTATTATTATTATTACTATTATATATACGTATACATATACAAAAACATATGTACATATGTACTTATGTACTTATGTACATATTGATTTAACTATTAGATGACTATTAGATAGCAATTACGTTTTGGAGACCTAGTATATCTATATTATCTGTCTCTTGTACCCGTGACCATTGTCAGTCGCCAGGTTAATGGTCACAGATGCCAACGGCGTCTACCGCCGGGTGCGACTCATCGGACTCAGCGGTGAACAACTGAAACCAACAGATGGTTAGGATCTGTTAACTGAGTTCCATAGAGAACCATAGATATTATTATGATAGATAAATGGATGAAAATGTAATCAACCTCAATCAACCTCAGTTAACTGGATGAAAATGATGAAACCACTAAGTTTTCACAGTCGAAGTTTACTACAACTGAATCCTGTGCCAGCTATGCTACGAAGCCAAAAGGCTTGTTTCGCAGGATATCTAAGGCCATGTTCAGACGGTCACTTGGAGTCACTTTGTCATGTGATGAACACCTTTTGTGAAAGTCATCAAGATTCATATTCGAATAAATTCGAAAGACGAGTCTCTTCATGTGTGGGGCGCATTGCATTCAGGACCTTATCGATTCAAAAGTCAGATGAAAAATCCCAGTAAATTGCCAGAGAAGGCTTGGAAGACACTAATGTGGCTCAAGCGATAGTAAACCATCCCCAAAATCACCATCAATGGGTGGTATAAACCATCAACTCATATGGTTGGTTTATGGCATTGCTTTACCAACAAGGTTTTGCCCCGGGCACAGCGACACAGGTCGCCCAGATGAAACCCACGCGTGTCAACTCCGTGGTGGCCTGAAGCTCAGGGCCGCGATGTGATTTTCCCGGTGAAACACCACCGGGCAGCACAGCCAGGTCCAGAAACTCATGACCATTTTCATCGAGGAATCCAAGGTCAAGCCACAGGCGTGGGTTTTTTTTTCGTTGGGAACCCATGGCAGCGATGAAGGTGATAAGGTGTGGGACACGTTTGAGTCAGGAGTTCTGATTGAGATTGTGATGTTGCGGATGGTTCGTTGAAGAGTTTTAAGAGGATTTGGGGAGTGGGTGTGAGCAGCTAAGATGGAAAAAAAGCATGTCGAACAAGACACCAAAATATTTAAATATTTTGTTCATGTTTCCGCAAAACCAAGCCGCCAGAATTTCAACTTTAACAAATTCACATCTCTTCCAGTTGTCAATCTCCCACTTTCCCAAGACAGTAAGCTTGAATGCATAGATCCATTGCCGATGTGTCCCTGCCATCGTCCAGTCCATCCGCTTCTTCCGCAAAGTGATGAAGTCACTGGGCTTCAGTTGGGCCATTCAAAATATCCCTGTTGATTGGTTATAGGGGGTTGTACCTGCCCGGTTTGTTGGGGATGATCATAATGGGAATATTTGACCAACTATAACGGGTGGGATAGGGCCATTTTCTACAGTTCACTTGGCCAAAGTGGACATCTTTCGGATCCTACAGGAAAGTGTGTCTCCGCTCCCATGTGGAGTGTGCGGAACAGAGGTGGAAGGAGATTTGATGTGATTTGTTGTGTGCGTGTGTAGTGTGTGTTCTGTGTTGGATTTGATCCCGCTCAACTATCTACAGTAGTGTTGCGGCTCCTTGCTGAGGAACATGCTTATCGTGGCACTTAACGCTGTGAAGGACACCTTCGCGGGAGTGACAGATCTAAGCAGTCGTGTATCTAGGTGGGTTGTAGGGTTCCAAACATTGACACGTTGATACACGTTGATGAATGTCACGAAAACACAATGGAATTGGTAGCTTGCAATAGATTTGGTGGGGCCATGGGTCGCATTTCAGCCGAATTTGAGGATACTATGCCACAGTACATGGAGAAGTGCAAGATCATCCCAAGTGGGCTCCATGTTTGTCAGCAGATTCCGCTTTTGTTCCAAGCACTTTTCCGCATTTGTGATGACTGTAGGGAAGTTGACCGGAGATGTGTGGATGAAATGATGTGTTCACAACATTTTCTTCAGCAGTCAAAGTGATCCAAATCGAAAATGATTTCTTCATTGTAAAGTGAATGAGTGCAAATCTGAACCAAAGAATTTGGATGGATAGATAGATAGATAGATAGATCAATAGATCAATAGATCAATAGTTCAATGGATCAATAGATCAATAGATCAATAGAAAGATCGAGATAGAGATAGAGACAGAGATAGAGGTATTATTTTATTTACATATATACATAGTATTATATATATATGTGTATTTCTGCGTATGTATGTCATGATGTGCCTTAGCGGCTTCATCAAAACTCCCCCCGCGCCAGGCCGAAACTGCCACATGCTGCGGCTCTGGCTCTCATACAGAGAGCGTGAGGCTCGGAAGTCGCGTCGCATGTTTTGTTGGTTTACTATGGTTTACTATGGTTTACTATGTTTACTATGTTTACTATAATACTGTTGGTATGTTGGTAAACATACCCGTGAATGATCGATAATACTGGTTCATGATAATAATGTTGGTAAAGCAATGATAAAGAACCACCCGATATGGATTGATGTTATCATTTCCACCCATAATGGTGTCGGGGAGTGCGGATTCTATTGCTCTAACTGTGTTTTTTCTATGTTTAAATTCACCAAGGTCCAAAGATGGATGCTGATGTTGTTTAAATTGCTGCAAACAATCTCTCACCTGGCTCTGTTTTTGTAGCGATGGCCGTGGCCTTTGGTGCGCAGGTGTATCCCAAGATGATCGGATACACACCACCTGTCAAGAAGAAGACCACGAATGTGCAGGCCGAAGGGAACCTTTTGCTAAGAATTGGATGTTTGCCATTGGGTTTTTCCACATTAAGGCTTCGTTCTCAAGACATACCAATCTAAAGGCCCCCCTGTCACAAAATGTTCATCAGTGCCTTGGGCGCTCAGGCATCAATGGTGAAGATGGCATATGAGAGCTTGCCAGAAAGGCTCTTTTCGATTGAACATTATGGTGCTGCAAGCTGTACATTATCTCAATCGCAGTGACGACTACGTTGATTTTTTTTGTTGAGTCTGTTGTGGACAAACTTCCAAAGTTCTGATTTTCAAAGGCATCAGTGAAATTGACCCCAAACCCTTGGCTTTTCCCATTTCAAACGTTGCTTTGGCTGAAACTTCCACAGGTTGCGATTCTCCCGGTATGCCATCTCCGCCGTGCCGCTGGGAGCATTGGCCAGAGTGAAGCCAGGGCGGGGGCCTCAGATGGGTCGATGCTTGGGATACGGCGGATACGGGATATGAATGAGATATACCCGAAAAAAACAAGATGAAGCCCACGAACCCGAATGCTCACACGTATGTTAATGGTACAGATGTCAATACACATGGCGTGTCTCAGAATGATGCCCTCCCACATGGCCATTCTAGTGGATATGATTGCGATTGTCCGGTGGATTTTTGGAATACCCTATGCTCAGAGAAACCTGCAATATAGTTTGGGTGATTTCACCAATCCGACAGATCCATTTTCAACTGCTTTCAGGTCAAGTTCAGTTGGTTTGGCCCTTTTCTCATTATCATTTCAAGTGGTAGGCCAGTGGATCTATATTCCCTGCAGATTGCACTAGATGTAATGGGTATGTTGTTTCGTAGCAGGTGGCTTTTTCCTTTGTCACCGACATGGGCCATGCAATGGACCATGTGGCTTTTGGCGCCAAAGATGAGATACCTGGAAACTCAATGGTTATACTGGATTTGCCAATTTTTCAGGTGTAACTTTGTCACATCAAGCTTCAAGGGATGTATTGGCATTTGTCAAGCCATACCTTTTGCTTGGGACACTGATGCCTTGCTACCCAGGCAACTTCCAGGATCACTGGCTCGCATCCCTCCTGGCTTCAGTGACAATGCGCAGGCCATGATATGGTGAGGTCAAGATGGGGCAGGAAGGTTCCAGGTTTGTACCGACCGAATGCAACGTGCTCGGCATATTTGCAGTAAGGGGAAACTTGCGACTTGGGTACCCTGTGATAGTCCAGATGCTTTGGATTCTCATTTTGTTTTGCAAAACGGTGCGCTTGTAGAGGCTTCACAGGAGCTACGATCTTATTCATCAAATATCTGCAAGCACATTCATCCCCTTGGAATTTTCAAGTCAACTTGATAAATTTTGAGGAATCATTTCTACCATTAGCCCTTCCGGAGAAAACAAACCCATGGCCCATGCCTGAAACTGATCTCAGGTCTATGGCATCCTCATCATGACATCCAGGGCTGACAGTCCAAGCGGCATGTTTGTCCTGCTGCTGTAACATTGTCGCAATATGTTGCAATGGCGCTGAAGGTGCGGTTACAACTTTAACAGTCGCGGAAAAGTGTTTTGCTGCCTGTTTTGCTGATGCTTTCAGCTGTCTGATGTCGTGCGCATGCACAACTTTAACAGCGCTTCAATGCAGTTATTTGTTCTACTTTGCGATCAATGGAGATGGCTTCAGTGACGCGCTTATTTCTTTGCTGATATCATGCACGTTTTTGAGGAGTATCATGCCAATCAAAAACAGCGGGCTAGCATTAGATGCCCAAACATCGCAGTACAGCTGGTAAAAGAAAGTTCTTGGCAAGGTCCGAAAGTTGGCTTCCTCGGGCACAGTAGCACTAAGGTTACAATATCCTCTATAAAATGCGGATGCTTCTCATTTGTTCAAGAATGCAAGTTTAGAACTCCAAGCTGATCAAACGTCTCACCAGTACAGCCTGCAAAGTCCTACTGCTGCATGATGTTTTCGCAAAGCTTTCTCCAAGAGAGACACGGTGCCTTTGTGAGATATTTTTTCCTCAGCATTGTTTTCGAAGATGGCTAACACGATCGGTTCTTGCTAAGGTCCGAGTTGACCTAGAGACGGATGATTTGCTTTTGGAGCTGGATATCGACACCACGTGCCCCGCAGCTGCAGTTTGGCTCTAAATTGTTTGCAGATGCGTTTTTGGCCAGGTACAAGATTGACAAGATTAGGGGCGAAGAGAAGGAAGGCTACCTGAAGTTTGAGAGGCTCGGGTCAGAACCCAAAATGTGAACGTTGTTGAGGCATGTTGAGGCACAATGAACAACCTGTATCAACATGTGATGTTGGGGCACAGCTACCTTCTGCCATCGCTGCTGACAGGGCTAAGAGACAACTTGGAGGCCTTCACTTCGTGGCCCCTTGACAGCATGGAAGAGGGACGGAATCGATGGAGAAAAACATCATCAGAACCTGACACATAGCGATGAAACAGATATTCTCACAAGAACCTGCAAATGCACCATGTGAATTCTATGGCGACAGTTCAGTACCACACCCGATTTTGCATAGGCGGCCAGGTCCTCAGTCATCCCCACCCATCTGAGGCAGTGCATGACATTGTGACAGGAGGTGAGCCCTTGCTTCCCATTGAGGCACAAACCTTGCAGAGACACCTTTTTTTTGTATCCAGCTTAATTCATGATCGAAGGATAGGCCAGGCTCCAGGCAGAAATGTCAACTTGTGTTGTGTCCAAAGGCATTGCCCTCAAAGGGTCCATTTTTTTCACCGAGCCTTCCTGTCCACGTGGGAAGCGACACAGGCCGATGATATGGGTCCCGGAGAAGGTTGCGTCACTGGATTGCGCCAGGCTCAGACAAAGCAGGACAGTCCAGAGCCCCACCATTTTTGCTGGGGAGGTCTGGTACTCATTTCTCACCAAGGTGGACTCTCATTGACTACAGCTTGCAGGTGGCCGTTGGCCGGTTTGCATTTTATCAAGTCTCCAACAGTACAATTGGTCGACAATTTAGGAAGATAATTTAGAAGTGGTGTATTTTGATTCCTTCGGATGCCTTGCACAAGACTTCTCCTTGCAATTCTCTTTATCGGTCTTAATGGAGCTACATTGAACCAACTCCGAGCTCAAAAGGTGAATTTTTGAGAATGTTTTTTTTTTTGATTTGAACTTTGCGTGTATTTTGTATTTTGTCATTTAACAATTGAATTCATCTCAAAGAGATATTATGCGGGCTTGACGTGGCGGAGATGAAGCCCTTGGGATTCTGTTCCTACCGCCAGGATGAAGACTGATATGGTGAAAGCTTTCGGTGCCTTCCGACTTCTGAAAAGTTGTGGGTGCCAACCTGGAATTCTTTAAGGTCTCAATTTTTCTCACAGCTTGCTCCCAGCTGGGGATTTGTGTCAACTTTACAAGCTGGCAAAATCAGGCAGCATATGGCAAAAATATCACATGTTCTTCTGGAAATTATTGAATTCTCAAGTTGAAAATGTGACCCTTAAGCTCGGGATTGATTGAATATGGGTTTTTGAACAAACACAATCAATAAAATGACAAAACTTACCAGCTTGATTTTGTAGCATCATGACCCTGTACTCAATATGGCGGGGCAAACCTCGAAATCGTAGTGATTCAAAAAATACAAATTAATTTAAAAAATAAAAAATAAATATATATATATAATATAAAACCCTTTGGTACCGCCGATTTATTTTTTGTGGGTTATGGGACTTAGCATAACTAAAACTACTATACGGCAACTCCGAAATTCCTAACAAATAGATTATTTACCAGTTTGTATAGCTGGAAATTTTAAGAAAATAGGATAAATAGGACTTATGAATCCTCCTGGGAATTTA
>CAMXCT020000253.1:224049-280724 GCA_947184155.2 Cladocopium goreaui | reverse complement strand
TCTTCTGGCATTCTATCTGGCCGTTGAGGTCCAGCGGTGCACGCTGAGCTGGGCAGGTCCCAGGTTGAGGTCCAGCAGTGCACACTGAGCTGGGAAGGTCCCAGGTTGAGGTCCAGCGGTGCACACTGAGCTGGGCAGGTCCCAGGTTGAGGTCCAGCGGTGCCCACTGAGCTGGGCAAGTCCCAGGTTGAGGTCCAGCGGTGCCTACTGAGCTGGGAAGGTCCCAGGTTGAGGTCCAGCGGTGCACACTGAGCTGGGAAGGTCCCAGGTTGAGGTCCAGTGGTGCACACTGAGCTCGGACGAGCTTGGCGAAGAGTTGGCAAGGCAACAGTGGACGTGGAAGTGGAAGAGGAGGGGGAGGAGGCGGACGAGGAGGCGGAGGAGGACGAGGAGGAGGAAGAGGAGAGCTAGTCGAGGAGGAGGAGGAGGAGAAGAACAACTCTGATAAAATCTAACAACCCTCACCTGGCAGGTGGGGAAAAAATCGACTTTTAGAGACGGGGATCTGTCCATTTGCTATATTATACTGTTCTCTAACTCATCCCTTGAAGCAAGTTGGAACAACTGGAACTGAGGATGGGACAAAACGGCTGTGATGACAAAGCCAACGAATCCAACCAGTATAAGTGCCTGTCATCCGCCAAGGTTCTCAAGGTCAGCTTAGCCCGAGTGTTCAAGTTTGCCTTTTGTTGGTCTGTTGGACCACTTCCACAATATCCAGAACCATCAGAACTCATTTACCGTCTTTTACCGTGAAGCAATCCATGATGAAGACGATGAAGTGGGTTGTTACAGGTTGTATCAGGTTGTTACTGCATCATTTGGCCAAGGCATCCCAAGCCCCAAACTGCCTGCCTGCAGTGTGTTATAGAGTACCTTTGATGCCTCACTGCTCACTGCTTCACAATTTCAATCATTGGAAACCTTTGGCAAGAAACGCGAATGGCCACACCATCGACATCATCAACATGTTTTTTAAATGTCTGCTTGTGTCTCAAGAGTTGATTCATGTTGATATGTTGATACTGTGCTTGCTCAAAACTGGGGCTTAGCTGTCAATGTCTTGTTCTCCAGGCCTGGCTTGTCAAACGCATTGGAAGTAATAGGATGGCGTGACCTGAAAAGAGCAACAAAGAGCAACAAAGGGATCCCCATGGCACTGTCAGATACTGTCAGATGTGTATATAATTTGTAAGTAGTGTAACTTGTGCACACCTCACATCATCTCACAAGCTGACTGAAATTACAAGGCAATCCCAATGCTGAGGTTCAGACTAGCGCAGCCCCTGACAAACACTTGACAGGAAGCGAGAAGATTTAAAGTTCCGAGCTGAACATGTCATAGACGCAATCGGTTGATACCTTTTTAATAGAAGTATATAATGGACACACATGGACACACAACAAATCAGCGGCCCAAACTCATAAGGGCAATGTCACAATCATGTGAATATCCTTGGCTGTGACAAGTTCCGTGCGCAGGCCTGGAGTGAAGGCATGCGCATTGCTGAAAATTTGAGCCCGAAAGTCACGTGAATGAATGATCGATATTGCACAAACCTACAAGCACTTTAGCACTGCATATGTAAGAAAGTAACGGCAAATACATGACATGATAGTAACGGAATTAAGAGGGTTAACCATGGTGATGTGATTTGTAGTGGTTACCATACAATGGATATATAATGCATAGATAGTGGATATATAATGGACATATAGTGGATATAATGGATATATACAATATAAAACATATTATATAGTAAAACTAATGACCCTGTCCATAAACGCGATTCAGGCCTGTTCAACTCTTGTGGTCATCCAACAGCCACAAGTTTCGAAATCTCAATGCACAATGGCAAAGAAGTGCCAATCAATAGAGGTTTCCTAAATTGGTGGTACGCCAAAATGGATGGTTTATACAGCAGCTTGAGTATTGCACAAGAATTCACTGTATAAGAATTTGAGGGGCTCGAATCCAAGGCGGGCTACATATTTTCAGCTATACCAAACACATAGTACTTTAAGAATTTGAGGGACCCTGGAATAGGATTGCCAAATTCTTAAATTACTGCTTATACGTAAGGTTTGCAATACCCCTTTGCGGTTCATTTTTTTGCCGTGTGACCCCTTATGGTCTTATGGGATGAAATCGGGCTTTGCAGAAAAACAATTTTGCAAGCTCCGATTTTTTTTTCGCACATGTGGACTGCTTCCAATCCACGCAAAATCTATATTTGGAAAGACTTGGGGCCTGAAACATTGTTTTCCCCAATAACTTGAAGAAAACTGAGGCTTTGCAGAAAAACAATTGTTCAAACTCCGAAAAATTGTTTTTTTCGCACATGCAAGGACTGCTTCCAATCCACGCAATATCTATATGTGGATAGACTTGGGGACGCCAAAACATTGACAGACCTTTTTAGATGCCCAAAGAGTGCGCTACTGCTACAGGAACCTTTCCTTCAAAGCATTTTTCCTTCTCATTCTCTCTCTTTGCCCTTGCTGCAAAGGGCTGGGTTTAGCCTGGCTTGCAGCTGCGAAAAATCAATTTTTCAGGCTCTATTTTTTTTCCGCGCTACTGTTTGAAACTCAGAGAAGCCTTTGCAAAAAAAGTTTTTTCAGGCTCTAAAAAATTGCTTTTTGCACACTAACCTCATGAAATTCAGACAAGCCTGGCTTTGCAAAAAAAACATTTTTCAGGCTCTATTTTTTTTTGCATGCCTCTTGTCAAATCTGCCAACTCCACCTTGTTACCTCGTTTAAGCTCGCTCCAAATTGCGCAGATGCATGCAATGCATAACTAAGGGTGCTCTAAGAATTTGAGGGACCCTCGACCTATTGTGGTGGAAATTTGCCCGCATTTAAAAAGAAGACTTTGAGGGACCCTGGGCCTCAAGCTTTCGGATTCTTAACCAACTCTCGGGCTGTAACTAAGAATGCCCTAAGAATTTGAGGGACCCTCGGCCTGTTGTGGTGTAAATTTGCCTGCATTTAAAAATAAGAATTTGAGGGACCCTGGGCCTCAAGCTTTCGGATTCTTAACCAGCGCTCGGGCTGTAATTTATAATGGAACATCCTCTTAAAATGGATGATTTGGGGTTACCCCCCATTTTAGGAAACCTCCAAATATGTACAGTATCTTGTCTGACTGCTTTGCGCCTGAATCCATGGCTTTTCTTTGCAGCGCCCATGACTTTTCCGCACAGCAAATTTACACATGGTCAATCGATGCCTACCTTGAGCTGGCTCAGCAGTGCACTCCAGTAGTCAACTCAACGGGCCTTTGGCCAACAAGCTGCTAAAGCATGCGATGTAAAGTTTGGACCTCTTGTCTTCTGACATCAGCAATTTCTCAGTCTTAATTTTTTGCTCATAACGTGATCTATCTGTATGCAAGATTGTTCAGGATACTGCAACGTGAAATTCGGAAGCATTAGAATGATACACGTGGGGTCACAGGATGAGAAGATGTGCCAGCTGCACCTGATGGTCTGCGATTGACTTGTGAAGGTGTTGAACATCATTAAGTCCTGGCTGAGCAAAGCCATAAATGCGTCTCAAGTGCATAAAATGCATACACATGCATACACATGCATATGTATCACATGTCATGTATGATTATGTATGCATATTATTGGTCTTTAGTAAAGAGTATATTGAAGGATAAAGTCTGAGAAAAAGTAATCAAGTAACGATAACTAGAAGTGTATAATATTGTATAACTAACTGTTGCTTGCAACACGCATGGCGTACCTTAAGGCTATGCCCTGGGCCACACTCGTAGAAGCGACGGATTCCACGCTGTAAGCTGCTGTTGATTGTGATGTCCCAGCCTCAGTTTAACAGTTTTGTCCTAAAATTATGGGACAACATGGGACAACCACACAAAAACCATCAAAAAAACATCAAAACCCATAGTTCCAAGGCTTGTCTATCATCATTTGTCACATAAACAATGGCAATATGTTCATAATATGTTCATAATATATTAAATATTATCGTTCTGTACCATGCTGTAGCCCATTTCGAAACATATGGAAACTTCAAGACAGAGGCGAATCTCAGGTCTTGGAGCCGCGCGTAGGGGCATGACCAGCTGCTGAATGAGATATGGTGCAAAGACCGAGGGATCCTGCGATGCAAATGTAGGGGCTGTTTTGTTTGAAAGATCCCTTGTAAAAAATATGTTCACAAATGTTCACAGTATGTCAATTTCTTCAACATAATTCAATCACAGCACACATATCATACATCCATAACATATATATAATATAATATTGATCATATTAATACCACAAGACCGCGTCCATTCCACAATTCTAGGCCATTGGACTTTGAACGGCTTGAAAAAAAGGTGCCTCCCCAGCTGCTACTCGAATGCCGCAATTGAAGTAAACCTTCCACATCAGGCGACGTCAGCTGTGAATAAGTTGCAATATACTGGTGATAGCTTCAGGATGAAGCCCCTGCCTCACACTGCGGTGGCTTCCTCAAGAACCAGAAGGCTGATTTTTTTTGGTTCTCTTGGGGTGCTTGCCATATGGTGCTTATGGTGCTTCTATAGAATCATTTACGGATTTGAATGGAAAATCCCATGATGCCATGGTTTTTCTCATTGCAATCACCTAATTCAGGAGCAGTACGGGTTGCAAATCAACCGTCTGCCGAGTCTCATTGCGATGTTGTTGATGACTTCCTCTACCTGTGCAGCGGGGCCAATGTGGCATTCGCCAAAAATGCCGAACTGCGTGCCTCCGCAGCGACAGCTGTTGCAAGAGGCGTATGTCCTTCAAACGCATACACAACATGGCCCTGTGGTCCAGATTATTATATGTTTATTAACAACATTTACATGGCCCTTGGCGAGGGGGTATTTGAAAAATCACTAGAAATTGCTGGCAAGTCTTCCAACGGCTTGGCTAAAATGGCCAAAGGTTGATCTGTCCACTTTGCTTGGAAACCTTTCCTCACATTACGCCAGGATACGCCAGGCAAAAAAAAAGGAATTTAAAAAGGAATTTCAGTACCTACGTCCCCCCCTGGATTCCTATTTTAAGACTGGGGGCATTCAAAAACGTCCATTGAGGTCATTGAGATTTGGTTGCCGTGGAAAATCACTCCTGCATCAACGCAGCTCTCAATGCGTTCGGTGTACAAAACCTGCGAGGCTCGAGGTTGAACACTCACAAGTAGCTGGAAACCAACAGGAAATTCTGATTGTCAAGGCTGCAACATTACGTAAAATGATGCAAAATTATGTAAACAGTAAACACATGAAAAAAATATGTCAACATATGTAAAATACCACAAAGTCTCTTCTAGATTTTACCCTCTCATCCTTTTTCTCAAATTCTTGATCTTCCACGCATACATTATATTATGTCATTATATCATTAGCACAGAAGTTTCCTTCAATCAACCGCCATCCTGCTTTCGGAAACATGGCTAGATAATGCTAGATACAGGTATGTTACCAGAACACTACAATACCGAGCACTCCAGGCGCCTCCTGCTGAGCCCTTAGCTGTCACCAAATCTCATGAGCAAGCCAAAAAAAAACTGCATTTATCCGAGACACCCTCAAATCTTGATTGTGGCAGGATTGTTCAAATGGTGTGCGATATTTTTTTGTGGGAGAATCTAGACTCCATTCATTCACAATTTGACAATCTCCCACGATCATCCACAAGGAAATCAGTACTTCTGTAAGGCAAGTAGCTGATTCTCAACGAGTTTTTCCAGCTGCTCAACCGCAGCTGAAGTCCCGGAACAAACAAAGCCCTTGCGACCCCAGCAGTGGGAAATGAAGACCTGACAACGAGCATAAATGGATGATGCTCGATGATGCCCTTCAAGTCATGGATATCATGTCAGAGTCTTCCAGAAAAAAACAACAGCAACCTTTTTCGTCACTTCGAGCCTTCTGTGCCAGTTTACCTCAGAGGTGCAATGTCGTATAATGTCGTATATATTATATATCTCAAAATAGGCAAAACATACTATTCACATCTATTCACAATATATCTATATACTGTATATTAGTCATCAGTCTACACCTAATATCTATAATATAAGAATTCTATGTGATAATGAGATATAATGAGGAGATATAAAATAGAATGTGACATAATGAAACATCAGAAACTAAGGCTCACCAGAAAATCATTCTACAATCCCACAGCCAGACTTTGCTCCTTCTCATTCACACCCTTCGAAGACACGTTGCAGTATCCAACAAGTTGCAAAGCCTACAATGCATCTTTCTACACATTCTCAGTAATATCAATAACAATTGAGTACCTAGACCAACCAAACCCAGCTGGAAATTTCCAGGGTTTCAAAAATAACCGAGGTTTTCCGGAACGAACCTGGTTTTTCCCTTTTTAATATATGCACATACTGTCCTACCCTTGGGGTGCGCACCCTTGCCACACGACTGCTGAATTTGTGTTGATGTTGCTTTTTTTGCTGTCAGGGTTGGGTTGGAAAAGGCAACCCAAATCTTTCAAAACCATATCAAGTGAGTTGTAACTGACTTTGACCTCACAAAATCCATTAAAAAAATACGGGTCATTATGGGAAAATCACGGGTTCCCTACGGGATAAATACGGGTTGGGAAAAAAGTAGGGTGTGTGGGAACCAATGTTGAATACGGATAATTGCGGGTTCGACCTGCTTTTTCCCACACACCCAAACATTTTCTCAAATGCGCTAAATAAAGATTGGAGAAACGATGACAAAACATGACAAAACTGTTCGTGGCCAAAATGGAGCCCTCAGTGGCCACAGGTGACCGAACCATTTAGTTACTACATTTTGGGAACATTCCCCGCCGAAGTGTGGTTTCAACTTGGAAAATTGCCCAATCTGGGAGAACCCGAGGTTTTAGGGAATACCCGAGGTATTGAGCGCCACCGTGGAATTTTCCAGGGTTTGGTCGCTCTAGGTAGTATAATCCCCAGAATAACCGACCAAACAACCATGGCATACCTATGATGGCTCAATTGAAAACAAGTTCAGTGCCCCAATGCTGACATGTTGCTGCCTGGATCAACACTGGCGCACAAACCCTTGAGCTGCTCCTCTTCCAGTCCGAAGACCGCAATCGCCGCCATCTGTTCGTCATCAACCCATCTCTGCATGGCCTCTGCCCGAGCCTGGCAAACCATGAAACATGGCAATTTGAGTCATTTTGCCATGAATTCTTTCGTCGTCGCGGGTGCTTTTCCATGGTTTTCCTTTCTGAAACACTTGATTGTTTACCTCTTGACTGGTTTCATTTCTGGTTTATAATGTTAAAATATTGCATGATTTGCCAATGTTTGCCATGCAATGTCATACAGAAGTATACAGATCATAGAATTTTGGTCACAGACTGTGTCCTGCCATATCCTGCCTTCACGACTGTGAGACCTTGATCATAGGACATGACGCCCGCAGCCACCAGCGCAGCAAACTCCCCGACAGCGAAGCCAGCGACGGCACGAGGAGTAGACGCAACCTGTCGACGTGTCAAATGTGTCAGTTGTATCTCCAGGGAAGCTGGCGGTTGCAACCAGAAATAGATCGCAATCAGGGCAAATAATGGTATATGCGAGTATTACAATTTATCAACATGTCTGAAACTGGTCCGAAAAGGATGTAGGGCCATGTAGGGTTGCTTTGGCGATTTTTTTTTGCCTCTGGCTGCTGCTCGCGGAAGAGCTCATATGCAGCACAATCAGCAACCTTGACTGCAAATGACTGTGCCATGCAATATATTCAATATATATTCAATGAATTAGCAAAAGTTCGAGGATTTCTGAGGGATGCACATAAGCCAGCATCTGACGTCTGTCTGTCCTGCAACATCTTAGTGAGTCACATAGTCCAAGGATGTCCAAGGTCACATGTGAGTCACAAGGTCTCAAAAACATCCAGAGGAATTTCAAGCTTTAGCAGCTTTGTTGCCTTACAACTAGACATAACTAGACCCAATGTGCTTCCCCACAACTAATGAGTCCAGCTTGAACAAGCACAAACAACCATTTATCTCTGTTTCTGCAGTCCAGTCCTGCTTGCGCAATCGGCTTCCATGCACTCTTCAAACACACGTTGCAAATCAAAATCAAAGGTCTCCGTCGCAAGCTCCATCATTTCCTCCGCCAAACTCAAGAGTTCTTGAAGGCAGCACAAAGCAAACTGTGTGCCTTGACATAATTGGGTGTGTCTGAAAATGTCGTGTACCCCTTTTTACCCAATGGTTTTGCTGATCATTATCCCTATTAAATGGCTATTTCATTGGGAAGATTAACCCTGTTTTACTGACTCCGCATGTTGTGATGGTGGCACCAATGGATTCAATGGATAATGGATCTCCAAGAGTCTTGGACCAAGGGCAGCTGTCGGGCATCTGCAAGCATCCCGGCATAGTGAGTCATCTCGCCAGGGAAGATCAACATGTTGGGCTGCGAGGATGGCACTGCCAATGGGTGCGCACACCAGCTTGGAAGATCAGTCCTTGGAAGATAGGATCAAATAGATGCCGTGGTGTCTGTGGGCTTCTCTGATTCGTGTTCTTTGCGTTCCTGTTTTGAATCAACATCCACTGATATTGCATGGTACATGGGGTGTGTATAAAC
Organism: Cladocopium goreaui; assembly: GCA_947184155.2. Lineage (NCBI taxonomy): Eukaryota > Dinophyceae > Suessiales > Symbiodiniaceae > Cladocopium > Cladocopium goreaui. The sequence continues at coordinate 272,102 of CAMXCT020000253.1, read as the reverse complement.
TTGAAACCCAAGACCCACTCGAACCGTCAGCACGGTTGAAAGCTAGCACGGTACTGCTGATGATGGGAATGCCAGGCTGGAGGGCGTGGCAGACTATGGAGGGGTTTGTAACATATCGCGTAAAGCAGAGGACTTACCGCTGTGATGCCCATACAGCGTGCAAATATGCCACAGTCATCCACACTCTGCATTCAATAAGGGCAGCCTTTGTGCAAACAATACTATGCAAACTTTCCAATGGAAATTCATTGAAATCCGCCCGCACCGAAGGTGCTGAGGCGTTTTTTGTGTGCACGCATGATCCGGAAGCAATTACAATAGCTATTAATTAAGCTTTGGCTTCGGGGGGCCCTGTGCTTTTCCACGCTTTTAAATAAAGGGACCTAAAATCGGCTAAGTTGCCAAACTTGAGCTCAACATGGCTCAACATAGGGCCATGGGGCCCAACATGGGCCCAACATAGGCCAACATGCCGGGCCAACATGGGCCCAACACACCCCAACATAGAGCCAACATGGGCCCAACATACTCCCGAGATGAGCCCTACAAAAACCCAAGATAGAACATATATGATTTTATTGGAACTCCGGAGTCGCGGCGACCAGAATATGTAATATACAATATTCAATATTATATATAATATGGTTGTTGATCAAAATTCCTTTATCCCGGAACGGCCATTCTTCGCAAATAAAAATTTTACTTTCGCGAAACTTTCGTGAACTCCATGTTTATCTTTCGCGGGGCCCATGTTGGCCAACAACACCTCTTATGAAGATTCGTTCACCACCTGCCAAATTACGCCAGAGAATCACGGATCACTTCTCGGTAGCCTTTTAAACATGCAGCTAGCATCACGGAATCCCTTCTCAGGACAGATTTTTTTTGCAAAGTTTACTGGCCCACCCCCTTCAACATGCACTTTGACTTTCGCTCGCTCTTTCGCATAACTTTCGCGGAACTTTCGCGAAAATATCCCTATTCACAGACCCCGGCCATCAGCAGGGGGTGCACAGAAGGAAAAGCGAAGACCAGGGGCCTTGGTGTTTGGCTCTCGCAAAGCGTCACTTTTGGAAACTTGGCTACTGCTACTCGCATTCTCTGGTGCCCTTTTCCTGCCGGACCCCGGGCGGCAGTGGGTGGCAGCCCTTTACATATAATGATTATAATATTATATATTCGAAAATTTGTTCGTTTTAGCACCTGAAGGAGTGAGATGCATTCAACTGGATACACTGCGTTTAGCAGGAAAAAATGCCAAGCTTCTTGTCATACAGCTTCTGGTCAGCAGGACTCTCCGCCTGCACGTTTTACTTACTGTGTACCAAGTCAAGCCCTTGAAGCCCTGTGATCCATGACCCATGTCACTGGCGGTCCCGCCTGCGTAGAAATTTCACTATACTTTGGCATGGCTTGATAGGGATCAAATCCAATTGACAAGTTGCAAGTGTAAGTTTGTGGCATGGCTTGCAGTTTGTATGAGTAGTCTAGAGTCTAGCTGGCAAAAGGGCAGCAGGACCAAGAGCAACTTGGGACTGTACAAGCTGTGCATGTTGTTTTTATCTTGTGTTTTACATCTACTATCATCTGCTCTTCTCCGAGCTGCGAAAACCGGGCCGGCAATCGTTCCAAGATCATCAAAAACAAATTATAACAAATTGGGGGGTTGGACGAACTATGACAGGTTGCTTGCAATGTAAGAAATCATCTGACATTGTCATGGAGTACAGACCGAACTTAGGAGTCACGAGGATCTCTGGTGTCCTGGTTTACGAAGACCTACGGTACCCCCCCAAGGGTACCTTCCCCCAAGAAAAATAAAGACATATTTTGCTTGCAAAACCATGTTTTTGCCACTGCACCACAGGGAGGAAAAAACCGCATGCCAAGCTGTCAGCTTTACCTATCATAGTTCCAAGTAGCAAAGATCAGAGTAGAAGATCCGTCACAGCCACCCTGAAAGAGGGATGGTAGGATTACAGGAGTCCTTGATTAAAATGTCTCATCATCTTGGTTACAAGCCTGATCCCAGATCACGAAACCTGTGATAGGTAAACAAAGGAATGTGGCATACATCTCAACTGCTCAAGCCTTGCAATCTGTTCATTCTGCACTTTTGCAAGCATGATTCGAAAGTATGTACTAAAAGCAATAAATGCACGCATCTCCACCTAACTCATCTCCAGTCACAATCCACAGCAGGAACAACAATGAACAGCAGCTGCACTCAAATACACGAATAAAACCCGAAGTTGCAAGCTGCTGCATTCTGTCCACAGTGTCTTCGGAATCAATGTCTATCAATGTCTGCCACACATTGCCACATCAGATCTTCATTCCGTCATCGCCACCGATAAACGGCAGGTCAGGATGAAAAGGACTTTGATGTTTGGGAAGTCATCCCGCAAGACATCGCAAGACAATCTGTGAAAGCATGAGATGAGAAGCTAACTTGTGCTACTGCAAATAAGTGCAATCTACAATCTACACCATGGAAAGATCAGAGTAGAAAATCCGTCACGGCCACCCTGCAAGAGGGATGGTAGGATTAGAAGGACTTTGATTAAATTTGCTCATCATCTCATTGTGAGCTTGCAATTCAGTGCGTTTCGACATATTTTCAGACTCATGACAGGTAGAAATCAATTCGACACAACTTCAAACTCATGACAGGAAAAGGGCGTAAGATGGCGTAAGGCGTAAGGCTTCGCCAAGAAAAATATAGAACAATGCCCATGGCCGTGAATATCGTTGAATACTTGCATGAAGAAGTATCTCAAGTCAATATAACTCAAGAAGATACACATGCCGTCTAATCCCGTCATGAAGCTCAAACATGCTCAGACTAGCTCACATGTCTTGCCACCACAATCCACAGCAGGAACAACAATGAACAGCAGCTGCACTCAAATACACGAATAAAACCCGAAGTTGCAAGCTGCTGCATTCTGTCCACAGTGTCTTCGGAATAAATGTCTATCAATGTCTGCCACACATTGCCACATCAGATCTTCATTCCGTCATCGCCACCGATAAACGGCAGGTCAGGATGAAAAGGACTTTGATGTTTGGGAAGTCATCCCGCAAGACATCGCAAGACAATCTGTGAAAGCATGAGATGAGAAGCCAACTTGTGCTACTGCAAATAAGTGCAATCTACAATCTACACCATGGAAAGATCAGAGTAGAAAATCCGTCACGGCCACCCTGCAAGAGGGATGGTAGGATTAGAAGGACTTTGATTAAATTGCTCATCATCTCATTGTGAGCTTGCAATTCAGTGCGTTTCGACATATTTTCAGACTCATGACAGAAAAAGGATGGAAAAGGGATGAAAAGGGTAGAAAACAAGGCTTTGCCAAGAAAAGTAAACTCATGGCCTTCAATATCCTTGGATGCTTGAACATCTGGAAGTATCTCTCAACTCAAGAACAAACTCATGCCGAGTGCATGCAGCATCAGCATCATGCAGCTCAAAGATGCTCAGACTAGCTCACATGTCTTGCCACCACAATCCACAGCAGGAACAACAATGAACAGCAGCTGCACTCAAATACACGAATAAAACCCGAAGTTGCAAGCTGCTGCATTCTGTCCACAGTGTCTTCGGAATCAATGTCTATCAATGTCTGCCACACAGTGCCACATCAGATCTTCATTCCGTCATCGCCACCGATAAACGGCAGGTCAGGATGAAAAGGACTTTGATGTTTGGGAAGTCATCCCGCAAGACATCGCAAGACAATCTGTGAAAGCATGAGATGAGAAGCCAACTTGTGCTACTGCAAATAAGTGCAATCTACATTGTACACCATGGAAAAATCAGAGTAGAAAATCCGTCACGGCCACCCTGCAAGAGGGATGGTAGGATTAGAAGGACTCTCTCTGACTTCGCACAAAAGTCTTGTGCCGGAAAGACAGGCAAGATTAGAAGGACTTTGATTAAATTTGCTCATCATCTCATTGTGAGCTTGCAATTCCGTGCGATTCGACATATTTTCAGACTCATGACAGAAAAAGGATGGAAAAGGGATGAAAAGGGTAGAAAACAAGACTTTGCCAAGAAAAGTACACATGGCCTTCAATATCCTTGAATACTTGAACATCTGGAAGTATCTCAACTCAGGAACAAAACTCATGCCGAGTGCATGCAGCATCAGCATCATGCAGCTCAAACATGCTCAGACTAGCTCACATGTCTTGCCACCACAATCCACAGCAGGAACAACAATGAACAGCAGCTGCACTCAAATACACGAATAAAACCCGAAGTTGCAAGCTGCTGCATTCTGTCCACAGTGTCTTCGGAATCAATGTCTATCAATGTCTGCCACACAGTGCCACATCAGATCTTCATTCCGTCATCGCCACCGATAAACGGCAGGTCAGGATGAAAAGGACTTTGATGTTTGGGAAGTCATCCCGCAAGACATCGCAAGACAATCTGTGAAAGCATGAGATGAGAAGCCAACTTGTGCTACTGCAAATAAGTGCAATCTACATTGTACACCATGGAAAGATCAGAGTAGAAAATCCGTCACGGCCACCCTGCAAGAGAGATGGTAGGATTAGAAGGACTTTGATTAAATTTGCTCATCATCTCATTGTGAGCTTGCAATTCAGTGCGTTTCGACATATTTTCAGACTCATGACAGGAAAAGGATGGATAAGGGATGAAAAGGGTAGAAAACAAGGTTTTGCCAAGAACAGTACACATGGCCTTCAATATCCTTGAATACTTGAACATTTGGAAGTATCTCAACTCACGAACAAAACTCATGCCGAGTGCATGCAGCATCAGCATCATGCAGCTCAAACATGCTCAGACTAGCTCACATGTCTTGCCACCACAATCCGCAGCAGGACCAACAATGAACAGCAGCTGTACTCAAAAAATACATGTAAACCATTCTTCCTGCAGGTTATATATGATAAAATCCGAAGTTGCAAGCTGCTGCATTCTGTCCACAGTGTCTTCGGAATCAATGTCTATCAATGTCTGCCACATATTGCCACATCAGATCTTCATTCCGCCATCGCTACCAATACACGGCAGGTCAGGATGAAAAGGACTTTAATGTTTGGGAAGTGCACCTGTAAATTGTAAATGGTCTTTGTCCCCAGAACCTTTTTGATGCAGGCAGCAGGGCTGGCTTTCCAAGCTCCATTGAGCGAGTCAGCCAGCCGTCAACTTTGGATCTCTCAACAGATTTGCAAATGCAAATGCCTAAACTAAGTCCAGTGGCACCAGCCTAACAGTTGTTAGGATAGGAAAAACATGGCCACAGCTAAGAGATAGCTAAGAGGATATTCCCATGGGCCCTAACCCACGGCCAATGTTGTCTTCGACAACATGACAATTCTTGATCTCCAAAAAACGGCTCTAGAAATCATCTCCGGAATCGGAATATCTAACAAAATTCTAAATGATGTTGGAAAGCTCCAACATCGAAGACATGGGCTCCGAGTCCTACAAAACTGTTTGCTTCACATCATTGCTGCTGGACAGTCAAGCTTCTTGTGGATTTGCTGCACAAGTCGAGTAAGATATCGAACCCGCCTGTCCCGCAGTCACAATGTGTCACAATCCCATCAGGATTCTTCTGATTCTTCAAGCATCACAATGCATCACAGCATTTTTTCATCGGATCCTACTTGAGGCTCCTGATAGATCTGATAGTATCGACAGAGAAAATCCAATTGGATATGCTTGCTTCAAATCCATATCTAGTGGCAAGCAAGTTGCAAGCGGATCGAGATAATGTCCTTGGGTGAGATGTCTCTTGAAGTGAGCCAACACCGGATTTTTCTGGGTTCAACGGGCTTCAGGAATGTCCTCTATGTTGTTGTTTGCCATTCAATGCAACATCCAAAGATATAAAATCAGATAAAATCAGATAAAATCAGCTAAACAGCGCAATGCCACAAGTCAATCAACCGTTATCAGTTTCAAGTCGAGTAACTGTTTTCGAAACGGGCCCGCGGCACTTCATGAGACCTTCCACGGTTTCACGGAACCTCGCTGGGAAAACAATCAACAGCCTTCTGCCGTTATCTGCCGTTCAATATATCGACATATATCAAGGACAATTTGAAGACTTCCGTCTTCTTCAACTGCTGAATACTAGCACATATCAATTCCAATCATTGCGCTGTTCAGATATCCGCATCAGATCCACTCTTAGCTTGGAACGGAAGTTTGCCGGAAAGGTCTATGTCCAACACGTCAAAGAGCTCGAATTTGCTGGAGGTGTCCTGAAATCCAACGATTGTGAACAGCAAGGCCAAACAACAATCAACAAACATCAACAAACATACTCAAAGGATAGTGACACTCAAAGGAAGGTGACTGGAAAGTCTATTCGCTTGGCACCGAGGCGTATGCGATTTCCGCATCATCGAGGCTTTCCAGCAATTCATTGTTGTGGAGCAACCAGGAATTAAAAGTTCGCTTTGTGATGATGCAGCCTGAACCTCAGCAGACTCACACAACACACATGTCCGACCTGTCCCTTGCAACAAATGCGGATCTGCTTCTTTAGCTCAAAGGTTCAAAGGTCAATCATCAATGTGACGCAATCAACTGCCAAGATACGACCCATGGCTCTCTTGATCCTGAGGCAAAACACGTCCAGGGAGTCCAATGTCCAACACGTTTCATTGGCGTGAACTTTTGGGCATAATAATTATGCAGGTTGCATCTGCTTCTCCGGATTATTCATCTGTGTATATATATATACTGTATATATAATTAAAAATTATATGCATGACATGATACTTAATTACACATTATATTTCATCTTTGTTGTGAAAATGTGGAATCTGAACTTTGCCGTCAAAGAACTCGCATCAAATCTGACAAACACTTGATATACAATGTCTATACAATGCCACCATATATGCAACCCAAATGTCCGATTGCATCGGCCTTCAAAATCTTGCCTGCGCAGTCTCGGGTCTGCAGAATCAAAATCAAAGTAATCACTGCTATCCTTGGCATGCCTTCGAAGAAACTTGATTTACATTCTCATGCTGGCCATGAAAAATATAATATAACCCTATCCACAAATAGGTACGGTATATCAGGTATAGTTACTCATATCTTGAATGGTCATAATTAATCCCCAATAAATCCCAATAAATTAAGTATAAACCCAAAGATAACACATCAACATTTTTCAACATGGGTATGTTACAAAAGGCTCATTTGGGGACAACTCTCAAACACATCTTTGAAATCAAACATGTCAACCATTGCAAACATGATTTCTGATTTAAGCTGAGCAACCCATCTGTGAATCGTGGTTCCTCTTCCAAATCATCCTCAATGTCCATGCGCCCGTAATGCAGTTGTTTGCAGGTTTTTTTTCACTCTAACGCTGTGGCAGTCACCGCAAACCCTTCATGGTCCTCCAAATCCTGACGCTTGACAACGCCCGAGTTGAAACACATACCCTTCAATTTCTCTGCAAGGTTGAGTTCGGTCTTGTCTGCCGTCATTCCCAAGGTGTACTGTTTCTTTTTCACCTAGAGCGGTGCGTGACTGCAATAAACCACTAAGTCCATTTCATGCATCGCATCTGTCCTGCGATTTGATCTTTATTCATGCTGACGGACCCACAATCAACTATTTGTTGCAATATTCACACTGAGGTGGTGGCGCTACCATCATTAACGTTGTCAATGAACACCGCCATAATCCTGAATTTTGTAAAGTTTTAAAATGCACTTGTGATGCCGATATATATACAGAATTAAGGCAAAAGTAGAAGCATAGCAATACTTGCAGCAGTCAGCGGTAGGTAGTGAGTGGTAGTAGTCAAAGGTAGCAGTCAGCAGCAGCAGCAGCAGCAGTAGTAGTAGTAGTAGCAGTAGTAGTACTAGTAGTAGCAGTAGTAGCAGTAGTAGTAGTAGTAGTGGTAGAACTTTCAGGTGTACCAAGCCAACTGCAACACTCTTTGAAAGTGAGTCTGTCCAAAAAAACGTGGTCAACGCACGAAACAAACACAGTGAAAACAACTGCGCCCATGCAAACGGTGCTTTCGGAGATACAACCGCGGTCCATAATGTGATCACAACATCACAGCTCGGGACCAGCTCTAACACGCAAGATTGCATCTTGGTCTTCCCCTAAGGACTTGAGTACTCTGCAAAGCAAAAAGTCTTGAGCAGGGATTGTCATGACTTCCATGGCCGAAATCAACGCTTAGCGTCAAATTGAAAATTCCGATCGTAATAAATAAAAACCTCAGCTTTCCAGAAACACAACGTGGCGGGTGGAAAAAACATGCAACAAAGAAGTTAGCGAACTGATTCAAAGCATCTCGGAGTCTCAAAGGTTGCAGAAAATTGTGGGTCTTTAAGGTCAGATTCCCAAAATCAGAGGCCTCTCGTGGCAATGACAAGCAAAGCAGAATCTGTTGCTGCCAAGCAGCACCAGGATGTACGCTGTCATCCAAATTCCTCCCACCTCTTTTCCTTGGTTTGGGCCCAGTGTCGAATCAATTGGCAACACTTTTTTCACCACATTATTGAACATAAAAGTCTGGTGCCAGTTCTGCACTTGCGTATAACATGCGTCAGATCATCTAGTACTTCTAGTGATTCTAGTACACTCGTGGTGCAGTGTTGGGCCATCCTATATGTAGATAATTGATGATAATTGTAGATATATGTAGACCATTGCAAAATCACGCAGATTTCTATCCAGCCCACGGACCAACCTTGGCCTCACATTTCTATTTTGTTTCAGGCGTCGGATCCGTTCTTGCAAGGGAGTGCCGTCATATGCAGAGCAACCATCTGTGAAGCAGCGGAAACTGGTGAACATGGCGGCCGGCCTGAGTAGAGAAATTGTGTTTGAAAATGAGGAGCCGAATACAGGGCATGGACATACATGGACATACGAGTACATGGCCAAATGTGGAGAACAAAATAAATCAATCGATTTTAGCTGATTTTGGGATCCATCCTGCCACTTTCGACCATGCACATGATATCAATGTGAATCATAGATGATCAAGCATCAGAACGGCTGGAAGCCTATCAGCTAAGTCGACCACACAGTGGAGAACTCTTCCTGAAAGGGAGACTTCGAGATGCAGCAGAGATGCAGCATCGAAATCATCGAATTCAAACGGTTTCTTTGAGTCTTGACTGCAAAGAAACCGCTTGCATTCTTTTTAACCGAGTTACATATTGAGACAAAAGGGTCTTGCAAACCACTCCAAGCAAGTAGATACCTTGCAGCTTACTTATTCAGAAAGTTTGAAGCGCTTGAAACTTTGCGTGGAGCTGGGTCCCAGCTACAGTAACAAGAATTCAGCGAAGTTGGTGCTCTCGGAAGGATTTCTTCGCCAAGTTGATTGGTTTGAACTAGTTTGAACCAGCAAATCAGTGAGTACAAACCGTGGCTCCTTAGCTTTGGCTGCAACATGCTGCAACCAAACTGCAAGCGCAAAGGAGGATGACTGCCCAGAACAGGACTCGTAGTCCTGTGAAAACGCCTTGTATCCTCAGTGCAAATGGCTGTGTCTGACAGTGTAGCATAGTGTAGCCCCAATTCCAATGGATCAACGATCATATTTCCCCATTAACTGGCTATTTTGTTGGGAAATTCAACTATCATATTCCCCATTCACTATTTTGGTGTGAATTCGTCATTAAATGGCCATCAACTATAAATATACGTCATATACCCCAATTTCAACCAAACCCAAACACAAGTTATCACAGTGACTGAGGCTGCTGCATGAGCTTGAGCTCTACGAAGATTTTGAACTTCAGCAATCGTACCTTTCTGCTGGCTGAACATGGCTGAACATTGTCTCAATTTTGTGGAGATCACTGCTGTATAGACACATCAGCTCAGCTTGCCATCGTCTCAGGCACGCACAATTCTTCCCAAGCGAGCCAACTTTAACATCTTCCTTGTTTGGACATGCTAAGATATGCTAAATCATCGGACTGTCCATTCCTGAACGAAAAAAACCTGTCTAGTTTCTCTGAATCTGAATGGTTTGGCTATCACTCTCCATGACTTTCAGGATCCTTTCACTTCTAAACTCCACAATCCATCACAACCTACCCTTTGCCAAGCTTCAAAGCGCCAAATCCAGCACCTCCCTCCGACTCCCCAGCGCGACAGTCTGTGGTGCCCAAGCCAGACGACGGCAGACTCATACCTACCGACATGCCAACCCTTCTGGCACTTCTGATTTTATTCAGTTTGCCGACGTCATCTCATCTCCCTCCAATATCTCAACTCAACCTTGCAATATCATGCAATATCATGCAATATCTCTGAATATCTCAATAGAGGAATTCATCAAAAACTATGAAGCGACTGCAGCGATGTTGCCTTACTGTCAACTGCACGATTCGGTTGGAGCGCAAACACACAACTTCCGCAGATCTCCAGCTCCAAATTCAGTCGAGGAACACATTTCCAGGTATGCCAGGCCAACACAAAACAAATCAAACCATGACCAATACCAATCCGGACCACACAGAAATTCTCTGATGCTGAAGACTTTCCTCGCATGTTCAAACATGTTCAAACATGCACATCAAAAGTTGTCAAAAAGCACACCACAAACTCACCTTCTAGCAGTATTATATAGTAATAGTAGTATTACAGTAAATATAGTATTATTGTTCAATGAATTGGAATGACCCAGGTTTAAACATCGCTCTCAAAAATCAAACAAAACAGCTTGTTTTCATCAAGTCTCATCTTCACGATCACCTCCAGGGTGAAAAAGGCAGTGAAAAAAATCTCCAAGATCACCCAAACCTCGGCTCCGAAAAGCTGAAAACAAGGCAGGTTGAACAACGGTTGAACAGTTCGTCGTGGGATGAAGTCTGGAGACATACTCCAGTCTTTACTTCACTGAAAAATCCTGAGGCTTCATGATCTTCATGTGTAAAGCATGCATGAGTCAAAGGTTCCGTTCTAGGCCACGCACACACACACACAAAATCACACAAACACGCCCGCTTGAACAGTCAGCAAGGACAAGCTTCAAGCACTCTATCTATGTTCCACAAAATATAAGACGAAACTCTCTAGCTAGTATGTCAGTATCACTATGAATCTTGCTGATGTTCGGGTCTCACCCCATAGGTATGTATCCCTTGACTGGTTTTACTATGTTTCACTTAGACAGCCAAGTTCTCCAAGACATCTGTCAATTTATATAACTGTTCGGAGTTCGGATCACGCCGCTGGCTCAGTGCCCTGTCAGCGCAAAACATCAAGGGTGTTTGGGACCCAGAGATCTGTGGCATACCGACATATACCGACACGAGCGGCTCTAGTTAGAAGATTTGTGCCACCAGCATTTACAAAGGTTTGAAAACAACAGTTCTTTCGCAGGTACGTCTGAAAGCGTCCTCACTGATATTGTGAGCGTCCTCACTGATATGAACACTGCCACAGAAGCTCACTTCTGTCGGGTAGACAGTCCCCCTGCTGGAAGTACCAAAGAAGCTTCGAACTCTTATGGACAGAGCTTGACATACACACACACAAACCAAAGTTCAAACTGACCAACCTGGCCACGCTGGATTTCATAGCGTTGCCAGGTGTAAAACCTCCTGAGGGCTCTGCGGTGTGGTCTGGGCAGATATCCTTAGACCAAGAGTCAAATTCAGGACTAGTGGAACAAAGCACTGACAACCAGCCAATGGCCCAATGGCCAATGATGGCCAATGGCTGAATATGGTGGAATTGAAGCCACACCTGAATTAAAGTAGCCAGCTGTCCCTGTCAAAATTCCCTTTTGCATCCTGCTGCGAGCCCAACTCGGGCTCCAAGCAATCATACAGTAGCTCTTGGCTCTTGTGTGATCCAAACGTGCATGAACATCATTGAACATCATCACCTTATCTAGATTTATCTAGTATCTTGATGTATCTGTATCTTATGTTCTTTCTGTTTTAGGACGTTTTAGGACATGTGGTTGCCTCCCTAAGAAAACGTCCAGTCAACTCCCAGATCGATGTCGCGGTGAGACCCAGTCGATCTACAGCTTAGCGACAGCGCTGAGGCCAACCACCACAGCATTGATCGAAATGATGACGGCCTTGATTCAACGATGGGGGGTTCAGTCACCATGATGGTTTCTGGCTTGGAAATGACCCTAACTGGAGGTCTCCCAGTTCAGGAAACCACCGTATGCTTATAGGATGTTAGAAAGAGTGGTTGCGTCAAACAATTCTCAAGCAGTGGCCAACCAAGAAACTGGTATGACGTCGAGGAATATCAGTTGAGAAACCTGAGTGCGCTTGCATGCGCTTGCATTCTAAAAGAAAAGGCACCATGAAACGTTTGAGAAAACTCAAGCGAAGCGGTTAACGTCACCCCTCTGGAATAGAACAAGATTGGACATTGCTCTTCCAGCACTTTGACATCGCAACATGGAACGGCCAGTTTTTCCAGGATCAATCTGCTGTGTGACTGATTCTTCTGGATCATCCCCTGCTCGACTTGGATCTTTGGATGGAGCCGATGGAGCTTGTTCTGAGCCACCTTAAGGGGCAGAATTTCGAACTGGATCGAATCGCGATGCTCCAATCATCTCGGATCGCGATGCGCCATGATGCGCCAAGGTACCCGGAGCTGGGGTAATTCCAAAGGTCTGAAGCACCGCTTTGCCATTTCCATCTGTCCCAACAAAGCTATCCTGCCAACACTCATAGGAAACCAGGAAAACCATGGGGTATGACGGTAGAGTCTACTGAGTCTACTGAACGCGAGCTGCGAGCCCAGCCTCTCGCTTCAGGATGGAACCAGCCTTGCTGGCATAAAAACCACAGCCTTTGGGATGAATTGTTTCCAATTTTTCCAACATATTTGCTAACGCTAGACATCGCTAGACTGCCCAGTGACCACCGTAGCAGGCCCTACTTCTTCGCAGGTGACCACATCCTTTGAAATCTTTGAAGGAATGAACTCAGGCCGTTTCCTGACCAGATTTGTGTCAGGGTCGGGTAGAAGGATGCCAATGTCAATTTAATGTCAGAGCAGTTGTGTAGTGTTGCCTTATGCAAATTGCACAACCCTCCTTGTTTGACATGGTCTTTATAGTGCGGTCTTTTACTTATTCACGCTCCACAACATGCAGAAACACATCTTGCCCGGCATGCTGTGCCTGCGTCCACCTTGCAGCTTCAGCTCCCCACGACATTTCAGAAATTGTTCACAATGTCGTGCCAATTCTTGTGAGGATGTGATAACTTCCAACTACTCAAAATTCATTGCTGAGCCAAGGAACGCCTCTTTGGGGCCTAAATCCACACTGTTCTGCGATGGTGCGATCTTATTCAGCAGGTCCTGACAGATCAGCTTGGCCATTTGAAACCCACTGAACCGTTGGATAGATTGGATAGCCTTTGCTGGTTGATGGTTTTCCACCCGCGCAAAAAAAATGCGGGTTAACGATTAAAATGTGTCAATGTGGGTTCATCCCAGCACCCCTCTAGGGATAGACAGAGGTTTGCATGTCAAGCAGCTGTTTCCGGAGTGTCAAGACTCGGAAACCTCAGATGTCCCATAGGGAGACACATCGCACATCATCACCGGGAACGGGTCGGGGGAGCAAATGCTGCCGGGTGGCTCACTCTGCTTCAACAAGTGTTGCAAACGGCTGTTCTCAGCCACAAGTCTTTCCTCAGATGGCCGGGAAACAAATCAAAAAAACCTTTGCATTGCAAACTAGTTTTTTTTCCATAATCTTTCCGGATTACTTTTTTGAATTACTTGGGTCATTGTGGGTCTTTATATTGTCTTTATGGGATTTAGAGTATTTTAGAGCGACAAACGTTGAAAAGATGTTGGGTCTCAAACCGGGCAGGCGTCATACTCTTCTCCCAGAAAGTCCAATCTCTCTCGAACGGCTGGAAGCATGGCGCAGTGGCCCAGTGGCCCCGTTTTTGGGACAAGAAGACGGGGCCCAACCAAGCTCCATTAAATAAGCCATTGATCATCATTGATCATTTTGGGCCATCCCAAGTGCAATTTTCCAAGTGCCATCTTCCGTCTGCCTGATGCACAAAAAATGTTTGTCATGTGGAAATCGTTCCCCAATAAGGTCTCGAATGATTCTGGAATTGGGCCAAAACGGGTTCAACGCACAGCATGTCTCACACCCCACGGGGTGAGCAAGTGCCTTTCCACACATTGCGGCTTACTCTTCGTGTCGGTTTGATGTTCAGCCGTCAGCGCTCTCGGCCTTTTTCATTATGTTTCTTTTTTTAAATCAATGTGAGTGACATGTGTCTACGGATGCATCCAAGCCGAAACTTTGCTCCTCAGATTCAGAACTTTTTCTGGTTCAGGATGCCCTCTCCCGTGCCACTTGATGATCTGATGAAGTCCTCCTCTTTTGACCCTGGCCTGAGAGTCTTCAAATGGCGTCTCCTTGTGGCCATCCAAAGTCACAATCGCAGAGAGTTGTCCCGTCGATCTTTGGGCAACTTGGAACTCAGCACATCTGCCATCAGTTGGGACCAATTGCTTTAGGCCAATGTCCACGAAGCCGCTGTGGCAAAGGGAAGTCAACCTTTGGATCCTTTAGCAGCTTGTGATGGTATCCTTGGCATTCCAAATTGCAACATTCGCGCAGCTATATCCACACAACGTTGCGTAAGCATCGTAAGCAATAAATATATTTACCGTGATTTGAGATGATGTCATGTATGTGTAACGGCGTGTACACATATATATAAATATATTTATCAATTACATATCTATCCTTAATGTTACTGGCGACATGTGGTTTATTTCAGCTGTTTGGCAGACTGAAGGTCAAACGGCCCTCAAAAGGCGTTCAAGACTGCGTTCAGAATGTTGCGCTTACAGTAAAAACAGTGTTCCGCCAGCAGAATTCACGTAATTTCCCGACAACTTTTTGGAAGTTAAGCCTTCAACTGCCTGACAAAGGCACTCTTCGGAAAATGTGATAAACAAAATCACCAGCCAGACCTTACCATTTTGTTTTTCACGTATTTCATATATTAGACATCTTAGACCCCGCTGCATCAATGACAACCTTTCAATGCCATGACTCTTCCGCAGCTGCTCCAATGGCGTCTCATCTGAGGGACCATCTCGACCTGCCTGACAATACTAGTATGGTACCATGGTATCTACATAAATAATTTTGCCGGTATAGGTTAGTAGTGATAATGATGATGGCCACGATGACAACACGAATTGACATGTGAGACGTGTGAAGACAAATAAAACACTCGGACATGGGTCGCACATGTTTGCCCCAACCCAAATCTTCCTGGGCAGCCTATCATTTTGGATCAGCTTGGCTTGCTATGACCATCTGCTGCTAAGCTTCCGAGGCCCCCGGGGTCCGAGAAGTGTGTGACTTTCCGGTTCGGGCCTTGGCGAATGTGTCAATCTCCATGTCCATCAAGGCCTTTCCCATCCTTTCCCCTTCCAAGCTCCTTTTCTGGATAATTAGGCTGTCTATTCGGGTCATTCAACACTTCCCAATGCTCAGCATTTGGAATCCTGGGTTTTCTGTGGCTGGGAGCCCGCACAAGCTTCGGAAGATTCTTGAGACTTACCCGAGGCTCCTTGTAGGTTCCAAGCCCCCACTGCGAAGGTACTTTAGGACTTTGGCAAAAACAGGATCTGCAACTCTTTTGATTTTCAAAACTTTTCCTGGTGTGTGAATTGAGGCTTCCCCAATCTTTCCAGGCTCTTTGAATCTCTTTGGCACATATTTGCCTACTTGCCTTATCATTTCTCTCTCCTTAGCAGGTGCTGCGGCTGAACTTCCGACCTTGGGCGAATGATCCGCGCTCCTTGTTGCACCTTGCAGGTAAACCTGCTCCTCCAGTCACATTCCTATTTTTTTGTTTTTCTGGAGACCTCGACCAACAACATAAAACAATATAAAACATATTTTTACTCATTTTTGCTTTTTAATCACTTGGTAGTGGAGTGGCACTAAGAACTTCACGTGCGGCAATGGTTTGTCATTGATCTCTTTGCGTCGCTTCGCCGCCCTCTCCTGCATGGCATAAACAGTGGTCACAATAGATACACAAACTCTGTACATCATCATGATGCTGAAGCAAGAGCACGCTCCACATGCCTCTGTCTCATCAAAAGAACGTCCCACTCTGGTGTCAGCCTGAGTCTCAATCAACTTGCAATTTCGCCAGTTGCCATCTTTGTCATTGCCTGATGTTGCCTCGTAAAGGTCCATGTCTTGCCAAAGGCCTGGAACTGAGAGCAGAACTGCCAACCTGACATTTGCCTGCGTAATTGGTGCAGTGGCAGAGTCCCTGCGCAGCCTGCACGGCGTTACTGACACTGTGGTCATGGGGATTCAACCCCTCCAAATGTAACAACCCAACAACCCAACAACAAGGCCCACCAACAACTAAAAAGGGCCTAAGGCCTAAGGCCTTATTCAAATTGACTAAACATCGGGGGGCACCTTTGGGGGATCCTGCACCCGTCGCCACAAACAGCCTGCGTGCCCCTGCTAGCAACTCAGCAGCTTCAGCACAAGCAACCTCGTTAAAATCGTTAAACCGCCACAGTGACACCTTTAAAAAACAGTTGACGGTTTGCCATCCACGACCTCTCCCTGTCAACTTCCTAACAGAACTGCTACCTCAATTTTTTGATCAATTGATCTACAGAGTTAGAGTTAGACCGTCAATTCTATCTCATCTGCTTGACAAGACTATATCATGACGTACCACCTTTTGCAGTTGCACAAACATGATGTCATTTAAGAGCTCCTTACCTTTCCTCTGCAAACATAACTATCTATAATTCCACCTCAAAGTGATGGTTCACGCCCATGCCCCAAAACGATTCAAAGGGGGAAATGGACACAACTATATAAAAAATAAAAATAATGATAATAATAATAATAAAACTAACTATATACATTATATCATTATATCTATATAATTCTGTGTATTATAATGCATATAATATCATATAATATCATATAATATCTATTTTAATACTATATAATCTTTATTTATTACACAGACATAAATTTAAGGACCCCCGCATCCTCCAACGACCAGACCAAAGGAACTCCGAGCAAAAGATCCACGGCTTCATCCTCCCAGTCTTCCACACCTGCGCTATCCATCCCTGATGAACATCGAAATAACTTGGAGTTATGGATGGATTTATGGACTGATTTATGGATGTTCATCCTCCCCTATGGTAATGTAAATCCATCGGATCTTTTTATAGGTATTCACCTCTCCTCAATTGTTGAAATCTTCTCAACAGGGGATAGAACATGATAGGAATACTCGAAATCACCATCCACTTTGGGTACTTTTTTGACGCAAGTCGTCGCCACCCACAGGCAAACGGCCAACAAACTCGGACGAAATCACATCAAAACATCGAATTCATCTAATTTCAAGGCAGAAACATGCAAGCATTTGCAGCATTGAAATTCATTGAATTGAGGCATGACAAACATCACGCCTTCGCTAGCAAAACTATTCATATTCCCATGTCTTGTGCAGAACTGAATCAGAAGGAACTTTGCCGAAAAAACTTTGCCTGACCCAGCTGCCACATTGATCAAATTGCGTCAGCACACGGCCGTTTCACGATTCTCCTGGTAGAAACTGGTCATTTCTGGTCGATTTTCTCAAGGCGGAAGAGCCAAATGAACGTTGACACATTTTCTCGAAAGCGCCGAAAGCGTCGTACGGTCCACATCCTGCGATTTTCATGTGGGCACCGTTTCAAAGTAGCCCTACAACAAACATCAAGAAAATCACCAGAACCAAGTTCGCTTGTAGATGTCTGTAAAGAACATTAAAGAACTGTGAATTGGAATATTGTTTGGAATCTCAATTGGTTGTCATTGTGAGATCGTTCCCTTTGAAAACAAAAATACCTCCACAATACCCAATGCGCACAACTTACAGTAGGTGTACGTCCCGGGGCGATTCACATCTTAGCTAATCTTAACATATGATAATATAAATTAATATAATATATGCATATTCGTTCATTTCTGCATCAGGAACTGTTGCAGTATATCTTTTTGAGCCGCACCATGAACAGCCTCGAGCCTCACGGTAGTAGCCATGAAGCTCTTCCAGTTTGGGCAAGTTGCAGAGGGCTCGAAGCATCATGGTATCCAGGATGTAAAACCTCGCACCCCGGTGGATTTTTGGGGCTGCCATTTATCAACTTGGAGTTGGTTGACCTTTTTTTTTTTGTTGGGGGAAAACACCACAAATGACTCATCCATTTTTTTTAAATAATACTTTTTCAGAGTTCCGTTGCCATGTTGGATTATACCATGTTAGACCCTAAGTGGACAGGCCCATCTTTTTTTTTCGATCTGAGTCATGACTCAGCCCTCAACTTATTGCTTCCAAGAAACCCCCACAAGCGAACTTGCTGCAATTGCTGGCAGCTGTTGAAGATCCGGAGTAGGGCTTCCTGAAATATCTTGGCCCCGTATGGCCCCGTGGGAAATATAATTCCTGGCTATTTCACGGCTGCAAATACAATCTAAAATCTTTACGTAGAGTGCTTTACATGAGCTATTGAAATGGATCTCGTGGTTGGCAAAAATCTCCTCATTGAAAATGCAAGAAACCACCAACGCTGATCATGCGATTCTGATGCTTCGAAGTCGGGTTGCGTATGAAAATAGGGCAATATTATGATATGTGATATATGTGTATATAATATAATTATATATAGTAATACAGAATCATATTATATATAATATATATCATATGAATACGAATCATTTTGAAGCTTCTTGAAATGATTCTGTTGCCATGTGTAGTGATGCAAGTGCTCCCGCTGCTTCCATCTCTGTTCAAGGAACGTTGAAGAGCTGAACTTCTGGAAGCAACATGCCCAGGCTGTTGAAGCTGATTGCAGGAGGGAACACCTGAGGTGAACTGAAGCCAGGAGGGGTTTCAGCCTGTCAAAAATGTGCTGTGAAGAAATGCTGATAAGTGCTCAGCGCTCCTTTTTTTTTTTTTTCGAAAATCAGCGTTTCTGCAGTCTTTCGAAGAGGACAAAACTAATCACTTTTGATTGCCACAAAAAAGGAGGACAGCTGTCTGCATGCTGCAGGCGAGAGGCTTCAAGCATCTTCAATGTCTTCAGCCCTGGGATTGCCTGGACACTTACACCAAAGAGTTCAGGTAACTGTGGAGGTTTCTTGAAATGGGGGTACCCCATGGTACCCCCAAATCATTTTTTTTAATAAAGGATTTTCCATTATAAAACATCCAGCTATTGGGGTATCCCCGTATCCTCATTTATGGAATCCCCCATGTGCGGAGCATCCATGCACCCATGTATTACCCCACCACATATTCTTTTCTCTTCTGAGTAGCTTGTCCAAAGACTGGAACCATACGGAACCATCTTGTTTTGTAGCGTTTTGAAGTGGGGCGAGCTCCCCCTGCTCCCGTCCATTCCTTGATATTTCTTGACATCAACCCTCCAGGTGGCCTGAAGATCTTGCAGCGTGGGAAGCTGCAACACCAACGTCTCCAGCGAGACCCGCCCGTCCATCCCGTCCGACATGGCGAGGGCCGAGAGAGGAAGACCCAGCAACTCCAAGCGTCGCAAGCTTGGCGCCAAAGCCAGGGCATCGCCAGAGAGGCAACTGCAACTGGCACTACCTGGAGGTTTTTGAAAGGGATATGGCCCCTTTTCACCATGGTTTTTGCATGGTTCTACCATTAATATTAAGACACAACACGGCAATACCAAACAGCTGGATGAGTTTCGGGTCCAACATTTTAGGAACCCCCCACCTAGATGTGTCAGATTGGTGTCTATCACAAGTTCTTCTACTTGATTCTGCATCAGCAAGATTGCACTGAACCCATCGTTGCTGATACGCCGGCTTCGCAAGACCAACCGGCGCAAACGCCCAGGTGGTACACGTTTGAGCGCAAAGATCAAATCCATATCTCCAGGTTCTATGTGACCCTCCAATGGTCGCCACTGAGAAAAATCCACTGCGTGCCACACATCAGACACATAAGCATGATCGAAGCTTTGTCGACAGCTAGCTGCACAAATCTGCAGGCTTCGGTGACCGAGGTACGGAGCAAAACCCAGAAAGACTGATGGCTCCAAAATCATCAGGATTCAGCTTTGAAGTTTGACCTTTTAATGGCTGCATTGGCCACATCTGGCATGTCTGATATGTCTGGACACTCAAAATGCTCTGCAACAATTATGCTATGTTCATACCAGCAATAGCGAGTGCTTTAACAGCTACTGCTTTTGGGGCCAGCACGCCAGCAGAACGACCCACTGGCCAAAATCAGCAGTCGTGTTGCTGCACTGTTAACATGCCAGGAATACCAAGCTTGACGAGCAATCTTGTCACTTCCCTTCTTGCAGCCTCTGTGGCAGGAGAATTGCTCAAAATGTGTCATGCAGTTTTCGAAGCGACATCAGTCAATATCACTAGACCTTCAATGACCTTCAAATGCCTTGCATCGCACACTATTCTTTTCTCGAAATCTTGTCTGATTGATATTGATTGCATATGCACCTGAGAAGCAAGGTGCCCTCAATTGGCAACGGACTTGTTTGGGATCAGATTTGCTTTGCAAACTTCTTTGCTGACTCCCTCAAACCCATAGGGCAGCAACTTTTGGTCAATAGTCTGGTCAGGCCTTTCATGAGGTGGCAATATCAAAGCAAAAATCTGGCCTGAAGTTTGAAGTTTGACAACATTTCATAACATTTCAGATAAGCTTCATAACTTCACAACGTGTTCATAAAAAGGTAAACTCTGCACCGAGTCCGTCCTCACCAGGATCCAAAGCAAGAGCTGGAGATGTCGGCGGCGCTTGCGGTCTTGGCATCACCGTGGGCAAAGCAGTAGCACTTGCGATCGGCAAAAAGGCCATTGTTGTAGACCTCCACGGCCTTGAAGTCATTTTATATGTCTTATTTGAAGAAACTGCGGAATTTTGGTTCGATTTGTTTGTACTCTCCTCCTCTAAACTCGCCGGACATCGCCGGACACTTATTGCACCTTGCGACAGAATGGGGTGCATGGACGCTCCGTAGCCAACGTCAAATCTCTACACGACTGAAGAACATGGAGAAGTCGGGCAACGCTATGTGGAGCCGTTTGGCCAAACCATGATGTGAAGGTATGCATCCTGGACAGCCCGACCAAACCCTCCACAGCCCCACCACTTCTCCAAGGCCATTACGCCAAACGTAAGCACTCCATTCAGGCTGACAAGCAAAGCAAATCATGCCAGCCACGTATGTCATTAGTCGTTTCATGTCTTTTCATGCAAGGATCTGCCAATTTCAATCCAAATTGGATGGAATCCGTGGCTCTCAAGAGCAACTTCTTTTCGAAAGTGTCTGCCAAAGTGAAGGCATCATCTTCGGAAAGCTGTATCAAAGCGAGAAAAGATGCGTTCAACAATTCCACCTCAGACTGGAACTGTGCTTTATGCGCATTGAACGCCCGCTGCTTGCATTTCTGTAGGGTTTGGTGATCTTTGGTGTGGCTCAGCCTCTAGCTGAGCCACGTCCAATTCACCTGTGTGTCACTGCGAAATCAGCTGAGATCGTAAGTCGAATCGTCCAGTAGATTCACAGACGTTGGATCCATCCACCATTGGAAGTCATCTGTGTGCGATGAATTGGTAAAATGTGAGTTACTGTTGCAACTTCGAGCATCTTGGGGCTGTTGATTCAGTTTATTCGGAAAAAATGGAAAATAAGATAGATCCTGCATATTCCTGCATGATTTGCATCGCTTATATACTATACTATAGTATACTCCTAAGGTCTGAAGGTCGAATGATGCTTCAGAATAGAACTTTGTTTTCCGCTGTGCAATGATTGTGGAATCCCTAAGCCAAAGTTGAAGCTGCAAGAGGAAACAATAGGCTCCGTACACGACAAACCCAGTGCAATCTTCAGCTATACAGAAAACAAGTGCTGCACAAACTACTCTGAAACTCAGAACAGACTTGTGGTCACACCCCATGGACCTTGCTTGTTTCAAACACTTTAAGATTAATTCGAATATGTCATGCCTGCTCAAGCTCTTTGTAATTGATTTCATTGCATACCAGAAGGATAGTAGTTTGAACATGTCTGAACTTTCCTTTGTTGACTCGTATCATGTTGCACTGTTGAACTGTTTCTCTTGGATCCTCTTGGTGTTACAGCACCGTGACCGAGAACGCAACCTGCTTCATACAACCCTTGAATCAAAAGCACTGCCGCGGCAGGACACTTTCTGAGGTTAAATACTCACAGACTCTTTATGCGGTTGCTCCTTCACTGATGATCAATGTTCATCATGTTCATCAGTTTTAATCTAGTCAGGTTGATGGTTAAACTATTCGTCACCAGGGAACATCATGTCAAAGGATGTCAAAGGTACAAATACACCAGTTTCTTGCCTGCTCTTCTGCCATTCACAAGGCTTCACGAGGCATCAAACTATGACAGAAATGGTGATGCTGCTGGTGTGATGCATCTGAGCACTTTGTGCTGAACATGCCACACTGTCATCCTGAATGCACAAATCAGCTGCTCATTGGCCTGCTACCTGGACTGGGTATGATCACATTTAATATGTGATTGTTTCTTTGATTTAAGTTGCCTGGTTGATCTTTCATGCATTGGCAGGAGTAACAGAAAAGCTTACAGTAGATGGCTTTGATGAGAGCAACTCATCAAAACAGTTGTCCCCTTGGCTTGAGATTGAAAGCATCTTTTGCCAAAACACAGAGTGACCATATGTATCCATATGTGACCATTGTCCCTGACGTATCCGGTGAAGAGCGTTGGAAGAAGTCGAATAGTCACATCTTTGATTCCCAAATCACGCTTCTTTTCGCTTCTTTTGTGCTGCTCTTGTGTCGTGTCTGTGACAATCCGCTCTCATGCAACTAAGGCAAGCCCTCTCCAAGAACTCCAAATAGGATCAAACAAAAGCTTGTAGAAAAGGAGCAGCACCAAGAACATCCAAAGAATTCACGGCAAATCACCTTCCAAGCTCCATGACTTGCCTTTTGGCAACATGGATACCATGGACATCTGCCGACAAGCTGTGCTTTCCACACTGAGATGCTCGTGTAGGTCGAGGTCTTGGGGTTGTTGGGCCCTCCAGAAAATGGAGAAGACTTGACACTTTGCATTTTGGTTTGTTCCAACCTTGTCGAGTGAAGCGCGCTGAGTGAGCAGCGGTCAACAGCAAACTCTTCTTTGCAACGGTTGAAAGCTGAACTTCAAGGGAAGGACAATAAGAAAAACGCAATTTGGAATGATTCCGGTGGTATAGGTATTTTTGTCAATATACACAAACTATCACAAACTGCTTTCGAATAGCAACACATCTGGAAACCAACCGTGCTGCATTTTGCGGCCTGGTTTTCGACTTTTCTCAGCTCCCTTCTCCCAAATGGAAGTCCAGGCTGTGCTGCTGGTTTTCCTGCAGCATCCCGGTCAAACACAGCTATGCATTTGAATTGAAAATGGGGTGGGGACTCGGTGGGGACCGATGAAATGGAGACAATGAGAATTGGATGGCAATTTTTGGAACTATACAGAACTCTACCCGGTTTTTGGGCAAACCAACATGAAAGGAGAAGATTTGGGCATGGGCTGGAGGCAACATCTTGTGATGGTCCCTCACTCCCTGTTCCACACGGTTCCACAAGTGCCGCGTCTTTTCCACGACTCGCATCTGAACCTTTCATTGGCACCCTACCTCTACTTTGGACCGAGAATCTGTCACTCTAATTTGTTCATGGTAAATACAACAATACATAAAAAAACACTGGCCATGTATAATATTCTTAGCTGGGTATCACCGCTTGTGACAGGCACCGTTCGTCAACCAGTGTCCAGTGTCACTGCACCAAGAAGTCTCAGTGCAGGAAGGCAATCATTCTGCGAACGTCTTCAGCTTGTGGCTAGCACACAGCTGAAATTATTCTCTTCAAAGTCTTCACATCATATTTACAACTACGTACAAATATATATGTATGATTATGTATGTATATCATGATCTACATATATACGTATATACATATATAGTCACCAGTGACTTCTTGAAATATGTACACTCAGACTCATTCATTGGCCTTGAATTGCACTTGTTGCCCGGCGCTGTTCACCAGGCTGTCAAGAGCAACGCAAACTTCGTGTGCGTTGGCTTTGGCTCCCAGCTTGGGACGTGGGAACAAATCCTAAGTGAACAGAACCCACTTCTGAGAGTTCAATGGGAAGGCCCCAAGCTCTGCAATACCACTCCATGGCTGAAACCAAGATTGAGACTAGTCATGACTAGTCACATGTCCAACCATTGCAACGAAACAATAGTTTGTCTGGGCACCCGGACAGAACCAAGTTCGCAAACCGGGGAATTGGGCTGTAGAATTCTCCAAAGCATTGCCTCCGAGATCCAATGATTCCAACCTCACGTGGAACAAATCAGTCAGGCCCTGTCTCACAAAGCCCATAGAAACTAAGCGAATGACTTGGGCAGCAATGGCAACAGCGAAGCCAAGGCCTCCCAACACAAGGACTGTGACACCACGTTCCCGTTGCCTCTGTGGAGCCCTCAAGTTGCAATGATACTCTCTCTGCATCATGGTGCCCAAAAGGCCTCCACCGAAGCTGGCCCAAGATTGTTTCCGCGAAGGTTCAAACGACGCAGCTTGGATGGGGAAGGGCCATGTGCTTCAATTGCTGCAATCAATGCAACCATTCCTGCAATGCACACAACACCACCAAACAATGCCAGCTCCAGCATTCTTCTGCTTGCAGTAGAATCCTTATGATCCTTAAGCTTGGAAATTGCGTTTGTGATGAATCACTCGATGTTGGTTAAGAACACCACAGTATCTGGGCACATCATGTTGCAGCTCCTAGCTGCTCTAGCTCCAACAGGCCATCTATTTTTGTCTATTCTGTAAGAATCTGTCCTTCATCGCTTATGTTGTTGCCACCCAAGTGCAAGCGTTGCAAGCTGCTGGCCAGGCTGGGCCACGCAGCCGCAAGCGCCACAGCAATCGCATCACCAAGTTCTTGGCCCCCAACATCCAGAACTCCACGACTGGGCGACCGGAAGATACTGGAAGGCGACTGGAACTCGAATGCTTTTAAAGTGCGTTGATAAATGCAAGGGCTGAAAACTCACGGTTGCTTGGATAAGAAGAGAAACACTCTTCATCCAATATAGTTTGTTGCTAGTTACTAGTTCTCTCATTTTCCCAACTCATGTTGCCTTCCCATTGCTTCAGGAGTGTTTGTCGGTATTCAGCTCAATTTGAAGACTCCTTTCTCCTGATCCAAATTTGGGATACAAGCATGTCAAAAGAAAACCTGAGCTCTCTTCACTACGAACATCATTATTCGCATGTTTTTGTTCTGTAGTCTCTTGGTTCGCTGATCATCCCACACTTGAATGGAACACGTTTTGCCGAAAGCACCCACAACCAGTCAAATTCCCATGCAACAGGCGTTTTTCAGTCACTTCTTCAGTCACTTTGCTTCAGCTGAGTGATCTGAGCGCCTTGCATCCCGAATAAATGACTGCTCTTGGCTAAGGAGAGCAAGACTCTTGGATTCCCTGGATTGTTTCGAGAATTTCCTGGACTCCTTTGATTTCGAGATCGAGATCCTCGAGATCCTCGAGGTTCGGCGGCGCTTCGACATGGACATGCGAGACTGGGAGAGTCGTGCAGCTGCTCGGAAGGACTGAAGCCATCCAGGCACTTCCCCAGAGCCATGGGACATGTCGGAAAAAACTGGGACAGCTGGGACAGCTGGGAGCCAAATTGCTGCGATATGCTGCGATGGCCCAGTCACACTGCCATCTTTGGCCCTTGTTCTTAGGATGCTCAGCACTAGCAGCATCACAGCTCCAGTGGGTCCTGAAGTGTTCCTCCAATTCTTCCGTCTCCATGTGTTTCGAGCAGACCTAGATAGACCTAGCAGAGAAATCACATAAAAACACTTGGAACTAAGATGACCCAACGTAAAAATACGTAAAGCATGATGAAACAGATCCTTCCCTACATACACTTGGAACTGTTGATTGGTCAATGGATTCATCAGAAAACCACTTTCCTGAGCACTGAACTTCCCCGCGAGCCGCATGGACTAATCGCCAATCTTTCAAAGCTAGATCTCCTGCAGAAATCAGCTGGATCCTAGCTCTGATTTGGATGTCAATTCTGGGCGTGTCCGAAAATGGGATAATATATGTACACCCATTTTGACACAGCAGGGAAATGATGAACCGGTGGATTTAGAGGTATAATATGGTACTGTGCCAGTAGTACCCGCACGAGGCGGGGCGGAAGTTGCCTTAAAGATCCTTAAAGATATATATAAGATCTTTCTCATCTATAGAACTTGCATGCGCCGTGCGCCAGCCAAGCCCGTGCGTGCGTGCACTCTGCGAAAGTTGTGTCCTGCTTCACATGTCACATGTGAAGCTCCACTTCGCACTTCACACTCCACACTTCACACTGCACTCTTCGCACTCCACACTGCACACTTCACACTGCACTCTTCGCACTCCAAACTTCACACTTCACACTTCTCACTTCTCACTCCACACTTCACACTCCACACTTTACACTCCACGCTTCACACTTCTCACTGCTTTCTTCAGACTCCACACTTCATACTTCACACTTTACACGTCACAGTCCACACTTCACACTTCTCATTGCTTTCTTCACACTCCCCACACTTCTTCACTCCACAGAGAAGCTTTTACACACAGCAAGCTTTCACACACAGCAAGCATTTACACACAGAACACTTACACACAGTGCTTTTTACACATGGCAAGCGCTTACACACACACACAGAAACTTTTACACAGAGAAGCTTTTACACACAGCAAACTTTTACACACAAAACTTTTACACACAGCAAGCTTTCACACACAGCAAGCGTTTACACACAGTACTTGCACACAGTGCTTTTACACATGGCAAGCGTTTACACACAGAACACTTACACACAGTGCTTTTACACATGGCAAGCGTTTACACACAAACAAAAAAAACTTTTACACAGAGACACTTTTAACACATGCACAGATAAGCTTTTACACACAGCAAACTTTTACACGCAACATCTTTTACACACAGCAAGCTTTCACACACAGCAAGCGTTTAGACACAGAACACTTACACACAGTACTTGCACACAGTGCTTTTACACATGGCAAGCGTTTACACACAAACTTTTCCACACAGGCATTGCAGCTTCAAAACCGGATCTCGACGCCAAAGCAGAAAAAAGACGATTTTGAAGCATTTTTAAAAGGGATTTTAAAAGGAAAATTACTAACGCCAAAATTGCGAAAATCTGCTGACAAATGACTATCGCAGCCTGGATGCAGCCACTCCAATACGATTTACAATCTTCAGCTGCAAAAGACAATAGTATTACGCATGCAGCCGCGGCGGCAAGCAACCTTGAGGCAGCCACTCCAATGCGATCTGCAGAGACTGAGTTGCAAATCACAATAGAACTAAGCGCAATGGCGTCGGAAATTGCAGCTCCAAAACCGGATCTCGACGCCAAAGCAGAAAAAGACGAGTTTGAAGCATTTTTTAAAAGGAATTTTAAAAGGAAAATTACTAACGCCAAAATTGCGAAAATCTGCTGACAAATGACTATCGCAGCCTGGATGCAGCCACTCCAATACGATTTACAATCTTCAGCTGCAAAAGACAATAGTATTACGCATGCAGCCGCGGCGGCAAGCAACCTTGAGGCAGCCACTCCAACGCGATCTGCAGAGACTGAGTTGCAAATCACAATAGAACTAAGCGCAACGGCGTCGGAAATTGCAGCTCCAAAACCGGATCTCGACGCCAAAGCAGAAAAAAGACGATTTTGAAGCATTTTTTAAAAGGAATTTTAAAAGGAAAATTACTAGCGCCAAAATTGCGAAAATCTGCTGACAAATGACTATCGCAGCCTGGATGCAGCCACTCCAATACGATTTACAATCTTCAGCTGCAAAAGACAATAGTATTACGCATGCAGCCGCGGCGGCAAGCAACCTTGACGCAGCCACTCCAATGCGATCTGCAACCGAGATTCCAAAACACCCTATAACTACGCACACACAACCACACCCAAAGCAGCTTGCAGCCACCGTTACATGCGGCAAAAAAAAACGACAAACCGACCGCAGCCGCAACCGTCGCACACACGAGGTACCTTTCATCGTCGCCTGCAGCCACTTTACACGGAAAAACACAAGGTTTCGTGCTCCGGCTTCCTCCCAAAAACATAGCCCATGCAACATCATGCAGCCATTACAATGCGGTTCGCAGCATCAACTCGCAAACTTGCACCTATCTACGCACAGAACAACACCAGAACAGCAGATGACAAGAGTCATGCAGCCATTCCAATGCGATCTGCAACCGGAGATTCCAAAACAGCTTATAACTACGCACACACAACCACACCCAAAGCAGCTTCAAGCCACCGTTACACTGCGGCAAAAAAAAACGACAAACCGACCGCAGCCGCAACCGTTGCACACACGAGGTACCTTTCATCGTCGCCTGCAGCCACTTTACACGGAAAAACACAAGGTTTCGTGCTCCGGCTTCCTCCCCAAAACATAGCCCATGCAACATCATGCAGCCATTCCAATGGGATCTGCAACCACAGATTCCAAAACACCCTATAACTACGCACACACAACCACACCCAAAGCAGCTTCAAACCACCGTTACACTGCGGCAAAAAAAAAACGACAAACCGACCGCAGCCGCAACCGTCGCACACACGAGGTACCTTTCATCGTCGCCTGCAGCCACTTTACACAGAAAAACACAAGGTTTCGTGCTCCGGCTTCCTCACCAAAACATAGCCCATGCAACATCATGCAGCCATTCCAATGGGATCTGCAACCACAGATTCCAAAACACCCTATAACTACGCACACACAACCACACCCAAAGCAGCTTCAAACCACCGTTACACTGCGGCAAAAAAAAAACGACAAACCGACCGCAGCCGCAACCGTCGCACACACGAGGTACCTTTCATCGTCGCCTGCAGCCACTTTACACGGAAAAACACAAGGTTTCGTGCTCCGGCTTCCTCCCCAAAACATAGCCCATGCAACATCATGCAGCCATTCCAATGCGATCTGCAAGCACAGCTTCAAGAAGCGCATAGAACTACGCACACAGGAACAACCACTCGTTGCAAAACACATAGGAGGAACAATTCGCGACAGAAACGACCCCAGCCGCAACCACCGCACAGACGAGGTACCTTTCATCGCCGGCTGCAGCCACTGTACACGGAAAAACACAAGGTTTCGTGCTCCGGCTTCCTCCCGAAAACATAGCCCATGCAACATCATGCAGCCATTCCAATGGGATCTGCAACCACAGATTCCAAAACACCCTATAACTACGCACACACAACCACACCCAAAGCAGCTTGAAGCCACCGTGACACTGCGGCAAAAAAAAAACGATAAACCGACCGCAGCCGCAACCGTCGCACACACGAGGTACCTTTCATCGCCGGCTGCACCCACTTTACACGGAAAAACACAAGGTTTTGTGGTCCGGCTTCCTCCCCAAAACATAGCCCATGCAACATTCATGCAGCCACTACACTGCGTTTCGCAGCATCCCGTAGCATACCTGCACCTATCTACGGACGTGGCAACACCAAATGACAACAATCATGCAGCCATTCCAATGCGATCTGCCACCACAGCTTCAAGAAGCGCATAGAACTACGCACACAGGAAGAACCACTCGTTGCAAAACACATAGGAGGAACAATTCGCGACAGAAACGACCGCAGCCGCACCCGTCGCACACACGAGGTACCTTTCATCGTCGCCTGCAGCCACTTTACACGGAAAAACACAAGGTTTCGTGCTCCGGCTTCCTCCCCAACTCACCACTTCCCTTCCTCACCACTTCCCATCGTCACCACTTCCCATCGTCACCACCTCCCTTCGTCACCGCTTCCCTTCCTCACTACTTCCCTTCCTCACCACTTCCCATTGTCACCACTTCCCTTCGTCACCACTTCCCTTCGTCACCACTTCCCTTCGTCACCACTTCCCATCGTCACCACTTCCCTTCGTCACCACTTCCCTTCGTCACCACTCCCCTTCATCATCACTTCCCTTCTTCACCGCTTCCCTTCGTCACCACTTCCCTTCTTCACCACTTCCCTTCCTCACCACTTCCCTTCGTCACCACTCCCCTTCATCATCACTTCCTCAAGGTCAATTTCATAGCTTCTTATTCTTTTGTTATGTATTGGTACATTATGTATTGTTATATTATGTATTGTTATATGATCTACCACCCTTCCTCAAGGTCAATTTCATTGCTTCTTATTGGTTTGTGATGTATTGGTACATTATGTATTGTTACAGGATCTACCACCCTTCATCATAGTCAATTGCACCAAGTAAAAAGTCATTCGTAACTCGGAAATTGCTTCCCAACTTCCTTTGACTATACTATACCATACTATGTTATACTGTATCACATCATATGATTATTGTATTGTATTGTATTGCATTGTATTGTATTGTATTGTATTGTATCACAGCATATGATATTGTATTGTATTGCGTTGTACTGCATTGTATTGTATTGTTTTGTATTGTAGTGCATTATAATATATTATACTATATTATATGCCATGGTCATAACATGGCTTAAAGTCATACCATCATTTCTGTTTTTTTTTCCCGAGGTGAGGGAGATGAAACAAGAGGCGCAGCGAGCGCCAATTCAGCCGTGTCCGTTTTGTGACCGGTTTTGTGATCCAAATGGTGCTGTGTTTTTTTTCGAGGGATTAATAATGATTACCCTCTGGTTATGACTAACATAGCCATGGGAAATGGCCCATTTATAGATGGTTTACCTATTAAAAATGGTGATTTTCCATGGCTATGTTATATAAAAAACCAGAGGGTAATAATGATTATACTATCATGTTGGAGATTCTGAAAAAAAATATCACTAAATTCATGATTCCCAAGTTTTTTTCGAAGTGACTGCACGATACAAGAGGCCTTTCTTCCAGCTGCCGACGTGGTGTCTTTTGGTGCTTTGAGCGATGCCTTGGGGCGAGCACAGCAGTGGGAACTGGTGCTGGAGATCTTGCAGGCTTGCTGATTGAATGGATTCAATGAGCAGATGCTGAATGGTGCTTCATATTATGATCTATTCTGATATATGATTGATATATGATTGATATATTATTGATATATGATTGATATATTATGATATATTTCAAGAGTCCCTTTTGGATGCAAACAATTGCAAAAAAAAGGTTGTGAGTTGTGACCTGTTTGGTGAGAGGGGAAAGAATTCAAATTCGGACGGGCCAGTCTGCAGGAATCTCCTAGCCTTCCGGCGCTCAGCAGCTCTATCATTGCTCAGGCCAGTGGCGTGAAGACATGTTCAGGACAGCGATTTTCAGATTATCACCTTGACACATAGGATCATATCAATTCATATCATTCTTTAAACATCTTCAAAACATGTATGCTTACCAGAGTCCTTTCATGCGGATGGCTGATTGAATTTTTGGCAGTGTGCCTTAACTGATGTGACTGCAAGTTACCATGGAAATTGCATGGTGAATCTCCAACTCTTTGCCAGCGTCCTCGCCCTTGTCTCAGGAAAGAGCAAGCCAATGGGAGCGAGTCTGGCCCCAAAAAAGCAGCGGCCGGAAAGAAATTGGAAACAAGGGGTGCTTTGCATGCTGTGCATGCTGTGCTGGTACGAAGTTGAACCTACAGTTGCGATCTGTTTTGAATCATACTTTGTCCAACAATTCTGTAAGACATTTTCTAGCTTAGTCGTTTTAAACCTGGTGGTGTAACCGTTGTTTTTTCAATGAAACGACAGCATTTCAAATGTGGAACTCGGGACATGTTTGTCCACCGAAATGGGTCTTGATATGTTCGGCGTTTCGACATGAGGCCCTGCCATTGCTGGCCTGGGTTTGGGGCCCAAAGCCGGTTGGGCCGGGTAAGCTTGGACCATCCAATTGTCGTGGGCCTCTTTGATTCATGCCAGAAGTCTAAGCATCACTGCTGGTTACAAGCATCACTGCACAGGTATATGTTGTATATGTTGTATATGTTGTATATGTTGTATATGTTGTATATGTTGTATATGTTGTATATGTTGTATATGTTGTATATGTTGTATATGTTGTATATGTTGTATATATATATATATATGATTATACATAATTAT
The DNA here is from genome assembly GCA_947184155.2 of Cladocopium goreaui. NCBI lineage: Eukaryota > Dinophyceae > Suessiales > Symbiodiniaceae > Cladocopium > Cladocopium goreaui. Next base: position 239,804 of record CAMXCT020000253.1, on the reverse strand, counting down.
ATATACATATAATTATATATAATCATATATAATTATATATAGTTATACATAATTATATATAATTATGTGTGTATATATATATATCTAGTATTATCAGGTATTTACCTACCATATATCTATCCTTGGCACAGGTATTCTGGAAAGTTTCTGCAGTTTTTCCGGCTCCTGGTCATCCGGCCGCCTACCATGGGATGACCATGGGATGGTTAGGAAGCACCAGCACCAGCACCAGCTACCCTCTGGTAAACATACAAAAAACTATGGAAAGATCCACCATTTTTAATGGGAAAATCCACTATTTCTATGGCCATTTTCAATAGCTATGTTAAATTACCAGAGGGTATACCATGGATGGTTATAGGAAGCTATTTTCTGGGGATGGTTAGGAAGTGGATGGTTTTTGAGCATCCAGCGAAAAACCAGCTATACCAGCTATACCAGGGATAGCAGCACCAGCAGATCAGCGACACCTCGGGATTGACGACGACCAAAGAGAAAAACTGGGTTGCTGGACCCGTCCTATGAAACCATCAACTCTTTGCTCCGAGGCAGGGAACGTTCGGCCCGGTAAAAGGAGCAGCGGCCTTGGGCTCGGGCCACTGGGGCTTTTCGGTGTCAGGACTGCTCAGAAATGGAGAGGAACATCTGCGAAGATGAACAATACCTCATGGAAAAGGCGCCCCGAGGGTTTCAATGCGCCATGTTGAATCCAAACCCAATTGATCATGTATGTTTCTTGGTTCTACTCCCATGTTTTTGAGGATTTGTCAGTAAAGAGGACAACAAAAACCTTAAACATCAATGAACCACAGCCGGATTTCCAAAAAGATTATGATTATGGCCGTTGTGACGTTGTGTCCTTGGCACTTGTGTTACTCGCTCACGGAGCTGGAAGGTCATAGGTGACAATCCACAGCACAAAGCATGAGAAATGATCGACAATTCCATAAACCTTCAGAATTCTAAAATTCTTCGATCATCTTTGACATTCCTTGACCCGGCCGGGTAGGCAGACAAGCCTGCCCGTAGCTTCTCTTTGAAGAAGGTTCGCGTTGTGTGAATGTGATATGGACATATACTTGAAATATATGGAAGAATTGAGGAGTCCTCGCGTTTCGCTTGCGGATGTTGCGGGTGAAACGCGGGTGTTGCGGGTGCAAAACGCGGAGTTTTTTGAGGTCATTTTGCACTTTGGGGTGCCGCTCGTCCTGCCAGAGCTGGACGGCCAGACTGTAGAGTGCGCGTCCGCAGGGAGGGACTGACTGCTTGATCTCGATGGGTAGAATCTTCACATTTCTCTGTGGGTAAAACAATGCCATAAACCATCCATGACTGGGAATGGTTTCTACATACCACCTATAGAAATGGTGATGACTGGGGGATGGTAAACATGACATTCTTTTAATCACTCTCTACTTCGAAAGGAGAAAAAAATATCGTTGTGACCAAAAAGACTGAAAAGACCCCAGAAAACAGCCAAGTATAAAAATATAGTCCAATAAGTATAAACATATATATATATATAAACACATATATATATATTTATATATAAATATCATATATATACACATAAATCAGCCCTCCATGAGTCCTCCATGAGTCCTCCATCTCCGCAAAATTTTTGGTCACAAACCAGCCTCCCGTCAATGTCCAACGCTCCAAGGCAAGATTCAAAGGCGGGCCGCACCGGCAGAGTGGTGCCAGTTGTGGTTGGGTATCAGGTGGTACCCGGTGGTTGATGGTTAGATTGGTGATGCTTGATAGGCTTTTTCTAGGCTGACAGGCATTTTACATCTTTTTACTCAAGATGTAGAAAGAGGATATGTAGAAAGAGGATTAAAAAATGCTGAGTTTCTCACTGAAAAACTTGCGTCGCAGCTTGAAAAAGCTCTGAGCTCAGGATGGCCGTCCGGAAAGACACTCACCAAATTGCATCCCATGCCTCTTTTACACGCGCAAGAATGACGGTTGCTGGAAAGGCTGGGCGATTTCTCTGGGGTTTACAGATTGCGCCGTCAGAGCAGCAGTTCTCGGATCTCTTTGTTTCGTCTCAGTTCGTGCACAGGCAATGCATGCGAGTTTTGCCACTTGTGCAACAAGCAGGAGCTGGCAAGTTGCTGTGTCGAACACTTGTTGTTCAGTTATTCCACGACAGATGGTTGAGGTCAGTTTTTTGTGTGTTGACCAAGTGACCTCGTTAAGCTGTGGACCACCAGGAAGGCAAGCGCAGAAGGAACAAGATCCAGTTGGAAAATCGAAAGAGGCATGGTTCTTACGGCGAAACCCGCTGCATTAGGAGATAACTCCGCTTCAGGTTCTGGCTCTGGCTGTATCCACTTGCCGTGACGTATGGTGTTTTGTTGGTAAAGATTCATTCTTGTTTCGACCTGGATCGACAGGAAGAAAGCAGAAGTGAGACTGCAGTAGCTGAATAGCCGATGCTGTGCCCCTGAGATGATAGGGATAATTCTGAGATGATAGGAACAGGTGCATTGATTCTGAGATGTCAAGCCTGGATTAAGAAACCCCGTTTACGGCTGTTTAATTGGGAGGGTACAATTTTAATCAGTATCAGATGAAATGACTATTGAAGGAGTACCCCCCTAAAGAAAAACACCATGGTTTATGTTCATCCGGGGTTGACATTACATCATTTTTAACAAAAAAATGGGCAGTGATAGGTAACGACAAATTTTGGTCATCCAGTTTTCATCCCTTGGTCCAGGGAGAGTCTGTTTGAGACTTGACCGTGACCAGTGTGATCTCCCCAAACTTGAGGCGTCCGAGACGTTCAATGATTTTGCTAGATACTTAGTTAATCTTAGTTACTTATCTATTGACATATGGGGGTTTCCTGAGTCATGGGGGTACCCCCAGTTCTCATCCATTTATAGATGGTTTTTCTATGTAAACCATCCAGCTATTGGGGTACCCCCATGACTATGGAAACCCCCATATCTGTTGACAAACTCACTGGCGGATGATGTAAATACGGACATACAAATTTTGACACGCCTTCTCGCGCGTGGCTTATGTCCTAGCGCACTGAGATCTGTCTGACCCCAGACTTGCGCCTGTACAACAGATGCTCCGACACATGCTTCTGGAATCATGGTTAGTAAGGGAAATCATCCCCATGTGAGGCCTTAATTCAGATTGGTGAAATATTATAATTTACCCAGATGCTTGACATGCTGACTAAGAATTATCTGAACATTTTACTGACACATGACTTGACAGATGACACATGTCCATATGTCTTGGTGTGCTAACATGACGTCGGGCAAAGGGTTGATTGCCTTGCGACACATGCCTTGACACATGACTTGTTGACACATCTCCTGGCATGCTTCCTGATGCCCACAATGACACACACACACACACATGAATATATATATATACATATATATATATATATATTCATATGAATATCTTGCATCATATTGCCAGACATCCGTCTCCAAGACGTATGAGCCGACTCACACTTGAAATTTGACCGACATATACGTTGACACAAGGCTGACGTATTAACTAACACGCGGCTTGACATGTCTCCTGCCATGCACGCATGCGTCCTCACATGTACACTGACCCATGTCTTGACGTATTGCCAGACAGCTGTCTGTAGGAACATATGCACTGACACATGTCATTCATTTTTACAAACAAGTCTCCAAAAATGGACTGAGATATGCTGGTTTACGGACTGACATGTCTGGACATGTATCCAAGCATGCAGAGTGATAAACGTTTGAGATATTACCCGACACCTCTTTTATGTGCGGGGGTATGTGTTAGCACATGTCTGGCATGTTGATTGACACATCTCTAAAAAAATATCTTGGCAAGTGGCTGACTTCTGGCCTGAACACATGTCTTCACATGTTTGATATACTTGCAGACAAAGGTGCTGAAGTAGAATATGTGTCAACTGACCATAAATGGAAACATGTTGACCTCCAGCAGCTGACTTAAGGACGTTACGGACTGATACATCTGTTGACAGTGCTGAGACAAGCACCACATGTCAGACACGTTGAGAACTCTTTGGCAATTTTGACCGATGCCTTGACAAATGTTTGACTTATTGAGACATGCGACACATGTCCTGATAAGTATCTTTTGATCCACCAAACTCTCAGCACCAGGTGCTGACTAGTGCTGCCATGTCCATTGCAACCAGCACAGAGTGCCAGACGATGACGATTGGCTCTGACATCAAGGGACGATTGGCACAGTTTTTCGACCGACTTAGGCCGAGGTCACAGGATGTCACGGATGGTACCGCTGGGGTGTTTGTACAAACAGCCTCATCGCTCGACAGAAAAAGGGCTACCTCCTTTTCTGCTAGCCCAGCTGCGGCCTGTGTCGTTTTTCTTTGTTGGAAAGTCGAAACGCAGTGGTCAAACCCAATCAGTTCATGATATTGAGGGTTGTGGGCACAGAAGATGTGGGTGCGGCCGCATTCGGAAGTTTCACTTTCGCTGGCAAGCTTCTCACCTAGTCACTAGTCCAAAATAGCAAGAATTTAAAGGTTTGTAAAGTAAGCGGAGATACAAATATATTGCCTAAACATGTGATTTTGGACCTAGCAGGAAACAACATACACCAATGTCGAATTTACTTTTTTTGGACTGAGATGGAATTTTTCAAATGTGAAACCACACCATTTTCATCCATTATTCGTTGAAATGTGGTGCCACCCTGTTGGCCACCCTTTCAACGGAAATTCGTCCGGCCCGGGTTCAATCCCGACCCCCCTCGATGATTTCCTTTGCATCGGGAAAACCCGTATGGTCTCAGCATAGTTTTCCCATGCCATTAGTTGACGCTGAAAAAAGGCTGCGAGCCTGGGAGCCTGACCATGCTGACCATGCTGACCATGCTGACCATGCCGGCTGAGGCCCGCAAGTCGTACTTGGAGCCCAATGTGGCTGTCATGAACGCCGCCTTGGGGGCGCTGGGCAGTGGTAGCCAGTGGGTTTGGGTTCCCCAGTGTAGACACAGCAGCCTTCCACGCCTTGATTTCTACGGGATCCAAAGCTTGACTCAAGCTTTCAGCATGTCCATTTAATGGTTGGCTTTCGGAAGTATGATAAGTATAGTGTCCATTAGTATCAGCATGTCTATTTGTGTCACAGAAGAAAGTGGTTGGCAGTCACATTCTGCATTTGGGTACCCGCCGGCGCCGCCATTGTCAGTCTTGTTTCGGGGACGCGCTGCGTGCGCTGAGGCATACGTATTGCAGCTGCTGATGCAGATGACCGAGGAGTGGGTGAATTTCTGGGAGATGGAACCCATGGAACCCATGGAACCCAATAGGCATTTTTCGACAGGCAACAGTTGGCACCCCCAAATGAAATAGACGAATTCAATAGACGGAGGAATATTTTTTGATAGAAATATGATAGAAATATGATATCAAGGATCTCGGTTTGGGTGTTGACCTCAAAGATTGTCTAGGCCTCAGGGTGTCTTTGATTTGTCGTCGATGACAAGGTGTTTTTAAGCGTTTGAACACAGCTTGCATGCTTTCTGATGTGGATGATCTACCCATCTTGATCATCATCAGTCCATCAATATCATCAACAGAGATTGATATATCCATTATGATGATATTTTTGGATTCCCATTATTGATCAAATATATCAATTATGATATCTATGATGTTTTGATGTTTGGATATTATTGATATATAAAATATCAATATCAGTCCCATTACGTTTGGATTCCCAATTTCATCACGTGGTATGACCATCACCGCCATCACCCATGAATTGCACTATGAAAATTTCATGTAACGACATGTGACCATGGCAAGTCCAGGTAGCAATAGGAGAACTACCCTGAAGCCGGCTTTTCAAACATGGCTTAGCTGGGAAAGTCAACTAAATCAACGAAAACAATGAGGAATTTCCAGCTTTCCATCGGTACACATTTTCAGAAGTTTTGCCAGGAAAGGCTGAAGATGGGAACTCAGTCTGAGTTCACAGATGTTGTGGATTTCATATGATTTCAATTGATTTCATATGATCGTAGAGAAAAAACTGGGGATAGTCTTTTCATCCAGCTATATATCCCCCAAGTCATGGTGCGAATCGATGGGTTTTTTTCGATGATGAATGATCAACGATGATCAATGAAGATAAATGATGATAAATGATTAACATGTATAAACTATATACATCATTTATGATCATTACTGATTTTACTATATAAATCATGAAGATAAATGATGATAAATGTTAGGGGACATGTTCACTGTGTATAACCATTTACTGGCATGATCTCGAGGATCGAACTCCCGATTCGAACTCCCTCGAAAGTTATGCATGGCAGTGCCAAGGGGCCAAGGGCAAGACAGTCCACAGACATCCACAGACATTTGTCATCAAATGTGTGTACATCGAAAGTGTATTTTTGATGTTTCATCCATATTATATCCACAATTATGGTATATATCCATATATATATTTATCATTGTATATGTATATATATATATATATCATTGTATATATATATATACATCATTGTATATATATATCATTATGTATATCCACCATTTGAGTATGCGGTTTTGATGTTTTGCGATTCAAGGGGCAGTTATGTCAGTGATCCTTGACAGACGCACTTTGAGGCCCAACACCATCTCCCTAAACACAGCGCTGCGTGCCTGCGCAGATGTTTGAAGCCTGGTATGGCCAAAATGGCAGAGGATGACTTCTTTTTTCCTCCAAAGTTCCAAGTGTGTTGAAAAACTGATGGAGTAATACCTGTCCAACCTTGCATCAGGAGTCTTTTGAGATGAAATGATTTGGAGTTGCATTGATTTGATTGCATTCACATGAATATGAACAGAGCGGCTGTTTACCCAGCAGATCCGACGGATTAAATATATTGATATTGAATGGGGGAAGCGCATGAAGGACCTTTGGAACCATTTCCAACCAATCCCCATAGGGACACTCCTGGAACATTCCTTTCTATTCGTTTTCATTTGTTTTAATTCCAAATAATTCCATTTCATTCCACAGAATATTCTCGAATTTTCTGTTTCGTAAGTTTTTTTTTTAGTTTTTCTGTTTTTTGCGTTTTTTTTTTTGAAAGAATAGCAACTTGTAGGAGTAGCCCTGTCAGGAGTAGCCCAGGGCTCTTTGATGATTTTACAATCTGTTGTGAGCCACGGCTTGGGAGGCTTGCCGGTATGCAGGATGATTCCTCAACGTGTTTTCCACAATGTCCGTGATATTCCATCACTCCAGCTGAAAAAATGCTTGAATCCTATTCATCCCATCCAATTTTTTTTAAAAAAACACCCTGCCGGCCATGGTCCCCATGAATTTCATGTGGTGTGCTTTTTTCAATGAATCCACCATGGTTTTCTGAAACATTTGAACAAAAATCATGGGATCGTCCCAGGCGAGCCACTGGAGATTGGCCGTGGCCACCTTTGCTCTCTTTGAGGACCGAAGGATCCGATCCGAAACGATGGAGCTGGAGGGGCCTGGTGGACCTGGTGGACCTGGTGGACCTGTTTTAAAGAGCCCCGAGGAGCTTGAGCTGAAAAGCAGCAATATCTCACACACCAGCTTGATGGGTGCATTGGCGCCTTGGCTGCAGATCAGAATTTTCGAAAAGCCACAGCCGAACTATGTATGTCTTTGAAACTGTGAAAATGGAGTCAAGTGAGTGAAGGAGCAAGGCATTATTTTCGAGATACTGAACCATACAGAACCGTTTCTATACTTTCTTCCCTTTCCAGAAGCAAACTGCCAGCTTTCACTTTGAATGCCTGCCGCTATTTGGGTGTGTCCAAAAGTGATGAAAATGGGGGTATCCCAAAGCTTTTTCCCTTTTTTTTGCAGGGAGAAGAGATGATCCACAGTGATAAACAATGAAATTTCTGGGTACCCTCTGGTTATTTAACATAGCCATGGTATAGATGGCCCATTGAAATAGATGGTTTACCTATTAATAGCATGTTGATTTGCCATGGCGAACTGTTAGTCATAACCAGATGGTAATTCTGTGTACCTGTGTACTCTATTTTCAGAGCCATCCGTAGGGTGCCTCCAAGGCCAATGCGACCCGATGGCAAGAGGCCAGATTTGGGCATGGCTTGGCAGAGGAGGAGATTTGAATCGAAGATGGTTATGGGTCAAAACAGATCAAAACCATGACGAAGAAAAATAGATCCAACATCTTTTGCTCATTGACATTCACTAGAGCACAGGAGCTTTGACCCACACGGACTGTGCTGAGTCAGACTCTTGCCAAAGGCATGCATTTGATACTCATAAGACCGTAAGACTAGACGTTCAGAAGCTGCAGTGTCATGCACAGATGCAATCACTTATGAACACACAGAAACTCAAAGACAGCCCGTTCCGGGACTTACTGAGGGACATACTCACCACTCAACATACAACGTACAACGAAGGAAGGAACTCAAATCCCTGGGGTCGCTAAGATGTCATTGGAAGGGAAAATCTACAGGGAAATCCTTTTTTTTTGGGGTAAAATTCGTAAACACCATGGTTTCCGCTGTAGATTTTCCCTTTAAACCAATCCATTTTTTAAAGGTCTGTTGTGTGTAGCTCCTGCCTGTCATCTTCTGGGGTTCCGCGAGGCGATCGATGAACTGATGCGTTTGGATCGCTTGCCGGACGTCCACGCAGATCTCATTGCCTACAATGCGGCGTTGACGGTACCTTGGCAATGCCACATGCGGCTTTTGACTGAACAGGTAGCTGAAGCCAAATGGCGGTAACAAAGCTGAGAATTGCTCAACAACTAAAAAATATCCTGTGACGTTTTTTTGTATTGAATAAGTACTCAGATGCATAGACATATACTTGTTTTTCTACAAGTGAAGATGTAATGTATTTGAGACAGACACATGATGAAGAGCAAGTTGGAGTGTTTTTAATTTTGGAGTTTTTGGCCAGGAACGATTCACTTCTTGTACATAAGTGACATGCAGTGATATGCAAGCACTACGTATTCTTTTGAAGTCCCAAAGTCACAAACAAAACGCTGAAATTGGGCTGCTAACATAAACCAGTAATCATCAAACATGGGCTGTGCTAACTTTGCCAATCAGAAACTCAAACATATATGGTGTGCTAACTTTGCCAAAACATGGGCTTCACTGTTGGGTCTTGAAAAAATGCCACTTGCCGCCGTTTCCAAGGCCTGCAGCCGAAGCGCCTCCTCCACTGCTGCCCTACAACTCTTGTATGGGAACCTGGAACCGAAGCAGATCTGGCGTCTGTTAGCATACTCTGGATGGTTGCGAAATCCTGCGCCAGTTGATGGTTTATCCCATGATTTTTTTCGGGTTTCAACCATCCTTTTGGTGCAGGATTTCGCAACCATCCACAGTACTGCTGGGAATTGGTTTCTAGCTAGGAACATTAGGAACGGCCTGAAGGTTCCTTGACATCGTAGATACCACTGTGCTCGAGAGGTACGTGACTTTCTTTGAACTGTGATCAGGTTAAAAATTGAAGAAATTTATGCCCCTGGTTAACCATTCCATACTCCAACCAAAAAGGGGTATCAGGTGATCAATATTCCTCTAGCAACTTTTGCTTCGAATTTCTTTCTGGTTGCAGGAAAGATTTGGAAGAACGCGGCTTGAAAGCCAACATCACCAGTTACAACATTGTCGGGCTCCTCAAGTTGGGGATGCGAGAATGACACCAAAAATAGCAACCCCTGATAGAAAAGTTGGACACCTGGAAATGATGGAGGAACAACAACATCGAACTACCATGTTGATTTTGTATCAAATTCCGCATCTTTTTCATTTTTTTTTGGGTTTAAGGAATCCACAGATCAATAACTTCAACCATCCACTGTCCCCAGTCTGCCGTGCACGGCAGACCGGGCAGACCAGTCCTGTGAGGCACTGAGTTGCTTGGCCGGTGCTTGGGAATCTGCTCTGATGTCTCATGGCTGAACGGCTGAACGGCTGAACGTGAAAAATTTGGGGATTCGCCAATGAGGCAGTCTCCTTTCAATCCCGAAAGTGTTAACCAAGTGTGACATTTATTTGGTTGGTGACTGGAACCATGGAATTTGGATTGACTTTCCAGAAACAGTTGGGAATTTTATGATCCCAACTGTTACTCACTCCATCATTTTTCAGAGGGATATCGGATAGGTATACCACCAACCAGTTATCCACTTTATAAATGTGTCAGTTATTAACCACTGGATATCAAGTGTGTTTCGGATGTGTAAGGATCGAAACAAGTAGCAGTGAATCGGCTTGACGGCCCCAGGTTGCTCGAAGAAGTGGACGAAGGTGCAAAAAACTTTTTGGACTGGAAGTTTTTTGAAGCGAAGATGATGGAGCTCTGTTGATTTGCGGATTTGTACTGCTAATTACCCGGCCTGGTAAACATGGGATTTAATGGGATTTAATGGTGGTTTAATGGTGGTTTAATGGGATTTACCCTCTGGTAAACGTTTACAGAAAACGATGGAAAGATCCACCATGCTATCAATGGGGATTCATCCACTATTTCGACTGGGTCATTTTCAATAGCAAACTGTTAGTCATTGCCAGAGGGTACTGCTACTTTTTGCCACGTTTTGGTACAGTACCTTCAGGCCCTGATTTCAGTTAGGTCCAGCTCACAAGCAGCTCTGTCAAAGTGGCACAACTCTTGATTTTCCTTCTGGTTTCGTGACGCTACTTTACGACCCCTTTACCTTTGAAAAATCTTTGAGACATTAATCATAGATCACTTTGAAAAAATCTTTGAGACATTAATCATAGATCACTTTGAAAAAACTTTGAGACATTAATCATAGATCACTTTGAAAAATATCTTTGAGACATTAATCATAGATCACTTTGAAAAAATCTTTGAGACATTAATCATAGATCACTTTGAAAAAATCTTTGAGACATTAATCATAGATCACTTTGAAAAAATCTTTGAGACATTAATCATAGATCACTTTGAAAAAATATTTGAGACATTAATCATAGATCACTTTGAAAAAATCTTTGAGACATTAATCATAGATCACTTTGAAAAAATCTTTGAGACATTAATCATAGATCACTTTGAAAAAATCTTTGAGACATTAATCATAGATCACTTTGAAAAAATCTTTGAGACATTAATCATAGATCACTTTGAAAAAATCTTTGAGACATTAATCATAGATCACTTTGAAAAAATCTTTGAGACATTAATCATAGATCACTTTGAAAAAATCTTTGAGACATTAATCATAGATCACTTTGAAAAAATCTTTGAGACATTAATCATAGATCACTTTGAAAAAATCTTTGAGACATTAATCATAGATCACTTTGAAAAAATCTTTGAGACATTAATCATAGATCACTTTGAAAAAATCTTTGAGCCATTATCATAGCTCACTTTGAAAAATCTTTGATACATTATCATAGATCACATTGAGACATTATCATAGATCACTTTGAAAAATCTTTGAGACATTAATCATAGATCACTTTGAAAAATCTTTGAGACATTAATCATAGATCACTTTGAAAAAATCTTTGAGACATTAATCATAGATCACTTTGAAAAAATCTTTGAGACATTAATCATAGATCACTTTGAAAAACTCTTTGAGACATTAATCATAGATCACTTTGAAAAAATCTTTGAGACATTAATCATAGATCACTTTGAAAAAATCTTTGAGACATTAATCATAGATCACTTTGAAAAAATCTTTGAGACATTAATCATATGTAATCATATTATCCAGCTAAAACCAGCGACTACGGAGCCTTGCCGCGCTAGGCTTGGGCCTGGAAGCATTGACGCTGCGCGTCGGCTTCGATGCCTTGAGGGGTGCACCACTGGAGCTGGCTCTGAGGAGCGACCAATGCGACCGCTGGGCAAACAAAGCCCAGTTAAATGGCCATTTGAAGATGTTTGAATAGGGAAAATGATGGGAAAATGAAGGGAAAGAGATGGGAAAATGATGGGAAAATGATGGGAAAATGATGGGAAAATGGTCAGAAAGTGGTGGGAAAATGATGGGAAAATGGTCAGAAAGTGGTGGGAAAATGATGGGAAAATGATGGGAAAATGGTCAGAAAGTGGTGGGAAAATGATGGGAAAATGGTCAGAAAGTGGTGGGAAAATGATGGGAAAATGATGGGAAAATGGTCAGAAAGTGGTGGGAAAATGATGGGAAAATGGTCAGAAAGTGGTGGGAAAATGATGGGAAAATGGTCAGAAAGTGGTGGGAAAATGATGGGAAAATGATGGGAACATGATAATTCAAGCTTTGGAATTGGACTCTATTCTCAGACCTGATCTGTTTTGCATGATCTTTGGCGGTCCAGTCATAGGTTCGGGGAGCACGTTTCATGTGTCGCCCAACTGAACTCGCCGACCCCAAATCATTTTCAAAGAATTCACTGTCTCGCCACATTTTCAAAGAATTCACACACTGATATCTTCAGAAAAAATGGGACACTACTACTCGGCATAGGGGTAGCTTTGTGTATATCTGGTGATGTCTGGTAATATCTGGTAAACGTTTACATAATTAGCTATTGAAAATGGCCATAGAAATAGTGGATTTACCCATTAAAAATGGTGATTTTCCATAGTTATGTAAACGTTTACCAGAGGGTAACATCTGGATCTGCAAAATGATCGCATGAAATCTCGAACGCGCAACGAACGCCAGCTTCCACCGGCGCGCGGTGGATTTGGACCTGATGCCTTCACTGAAAAAGGTGAGGGGCAGAGAGGGGCAGTGGATTTCTTCGGCCCTTTGATGATCAATTTCTGCTGATGATTGGTGGATCTGGACCAATTGGAACATCAAAAAAATTGGATCAAAAAGGATCAATTTCAGGGTCACATTTCCTGAAGTGAAAGTTGGCTCGTTGAGCCAACCGGCTGATGGGTTTTTTCTGTTTCCCAACCATTTCTGGAGGATCATCATGGCTAACAGTGGGCTTCCCATGGCTAGGAAGCGGGGACCAGTTACAGTTACTGCGATGCCCCAGTCACAGGTCACCGACCTACACGAATTTCCTGCCGAGGACCATTTGGATGTTGCTTGGGGATTGATCACGGATCGTGATGGTCAACTTGTGCTCAGTGTTTGTTTGGCTTTTTTGCCATTTTTATGATACCTACCAGTAGTACCGCACAAGGCGGTGGCGGAAGTTTCAGAATAGGAAACCTATAGGAGACGTTGGTTGTTGTGAATCACGGATGGCAGAGCGAATCCACTGATTGACCGAAAGGTGGTTGGAGTTGTGTTTGCTGGAATGGTTGCAATGGTTGCAGTGGTCACCTCACCCACAACTGCTGGATGTAGTGTGATGTACTGCAACTGTAGTTGTAGTTGTAGCGTAGTGGAGTTGTAGTTGTGGTGTAATGTAATTAGTGTAGTGTAGTTGCAGTCATATAGTTGTAGATGTAGTTGTTTTGTAGTTGTAGTTGTCGTTGTTGTAGTTGTGGTTGTTGTTGTAGTTGTAGCTGTAGTTGTTGTGTGGTTGTAGTTGTTGTGTAGTTATAGTTGTAGTTGTTGTTGTTGTTGCTGTTGTTGTTGTTGTTGCTGTTGTTGTTGTAGTAGTTGTTGTAGTTGTAGTTCTAGTTGTAGTTGTCGTGTAGTTGTTGTAGTTGTAGTTGTTGTAGTTGTTGTGGTTGGTGTTGTTGTTGTTGTGGTTGGTGTTGTTGTTGTTGTTGTTGTTGCTGTTGCTGTTGCTGTTGCTGTTGTCGTCGAAGTTAGGGTAGTCAAGTCAGTGAAGTTAGTTAAGTTAGTCAAGTTAGTTAAGTTAATCAATGTCTACTTTTTCGACATCTTCACGTCAAAAAAGGCTCAAAACCCTCAGTTTTTTACACTTTTGACTTCGAAATGTGCTTCGCGCCACAACGGCGTGCACTTTTTCGACACTTTTTCGACATCTGAACTTCCAAAAGTGGTCCGAGACCGTCAGTTTTTAACACTTTTGACTTGGAAATGTGCTTCGCGCCACAACGGCGTGACATCTCAACTTCCAAAAGTGGTCCGAGAATGGTGTGTTTTGTACATTTTGACTTGGAAATGTGCTTCGCGCCACAACGGCGTGCACTTTTTCGACATCGCAACTTCCAAAAGTCGTCCGACGCTGAGGTGTTTTGTACCTTTTGACTTGGAAATGTGCTTCGCGCCACAACGGCGTGCACTTTTTCGACATCGCAACTTCCAAAAGTCGTCCGACGCTGAGGTGTTTTGTACCTTTTGACTTGGAAATGTGCTTCGCGCCACAACGGCGTGCAATTTTTCATCGCTCCTGTGACCAGCTGGCTCCGCACCCGCCGCTTTAGCGAGCCTACTTTTCGACCCTCCTGAGCCACAAATCATTGGAAAAACACAGTGTTTCGCGACTTTCCTACCTTTTCGCGCATCTGTATCTTCTTTCTTCTGACTCTTTCTCTTCTCATCTTCTCTCTTCTAATCTTCCTCTTCTCTCTGCCTCTCCCCTACTCTGCTTTTCATCTGTCCATATTGTCGTAAGTTTGACTTCTAAACTTCCTTCGATTATTGATAGTATGATAATCTTTTAAGGTTAGTACAACTCTTGATCTTATTTCTGGCCTTTTTTTTGCCTATTACCATCTGGTTATTTAACATAGCTATGGAAACTGGCCCATTTATAGATGATTTTCCCAGTAAAACCTCCATTTACAATGGATTTTCCATAGCTATGTTAAATAACCAGATGGTATTTCTGGGATATCCCAACAGTTAGCTACAGGGCCCCTGTATCGTACCTCAACGGGCTCCGTTCGTGGGATCCAGTGCGATCAACGCGCTGGAGCTGAACATGGCCCAGTCGTTAAATAGGTGATTTTCGGATGAAAAATTGCCATATGAAAATATTAATGGTTACCCTCTGGTAATTTAACATAGCTATTGAAAATGGCCGTTTATAGTGAGTTTTCCCATTAAAAATGATCATTTTCAATAGCTATGTTAAATTACCAGAGGGTATGAAGACTATGATATTAATGGTTATCCATATTAATAATGGATATTATGGCAAAGACTATTGGTTATTAATGGTTAATGATGGTTAATGATGATTAATGATAGGTAACTCTATATTCAATATATACCATATCTGATTGGTGGTTTGGAACATGGCTTTTATTTTTCCACATATTGGGAATTTCATCATCCCAACTGACTAATATTTTTCAGAGGGGTTGAAACCACCAACCAGAAACTGTTAGTCATTACCAGAGAGTATATTGTTGTGAAGGTCCTCAGGGGCAGAGTACGTAAGAGTTGTGATTGCCAAGACTGTTCCATGTTTCGATCATGTTTCGAGCCTGGCGTTTCATGAATCCCAAAAGGGGGCTCAATGAAATCCCCGCAAGTACTTCCCGAGGCTAGGAAACCGGTCCAATCAGTTGCAACCACAAGCAACCAGCATATACAATAGACACCAGTAGGCAGGATCAAAAGTAACTAGTAGTGGATATAATATGATATGTGACTGTAAATTTCTTCATAGCTAAAAAACCATAGACCAGCCTTGGTGCACCAAGTGCAGCTTTGACATATAGCCATATGGCACATAAACTTTTTCCACACACCATGTGAACAAATAAGATTTTATGACAATCCGAAAAAAGAGGTGATCATCTAACATATGTAATGTAAGGTAATGTAATGTATGTATGTATGTATGTATGTATGTAAATATATATATATATGTATAATGTTATTATTGTACATATGATATG
>CAMXCT020000253.1:206549-219049 GCA_947184155.2 Cladocopium goreaui | reverse complement strand
ATAGCTGAGGAGAGTGCCCTGTCCTGCGCTCGCTACGTGCGGGCGCTGCACAACTTGGACTCCTCTCAGGGAGCAGGTCCTGCTGGCACTTCCGCCTTGCAGACCGCTCCAAAGAGGAAGGCGGCCCGTGAAAGGTCAAGGAGTCCAAGGCGCGAGAGGGACAGGAGCCCAAGTGATCACAGACCTCCTCTTAGGCGCAGTGTGCAGCCTCGAGAGCGAGAAGCCCCAGAAGGAGTTCATCACAACAAAAGGCCAGACTCCGACTACGAGTACACAGAGGAGAGCGAAGAGGAGGAAGAGCTCGAGAGAGAGGAGGTTGTTAAGGAAGAAGAGGATCACAGGAGGGATAGACGCAGGGGCGAGAAGCCTCCAGAGCCTAATCATCCACCACCTCATCCGAAAAAGAAGAAGAAGAAAGGTAAAGGTGCGAAGCGACGTCGAGGCGGGACTCGTCACCAGAAGCACTATCGTGAAAGGGAAGACCCTTTCCGGAGGAGCCACAGACGTCTTGATCAGGAACGGTTGGAGCTTGCAGACAACCTGCAAGCGGGGTTGGAGCGCCGTGCATAGGTGGACGTTGCCGTCTTTGAGACGTCGCAATGGCCACTGTGCTGGAGCACCCGTCCCTTGTCCTGAATTCAGACGACGAAGATGGGCGTCATCCGACAGTAGATGACATCCAAGAGGCCCTGGAGAAACAACCAAAACCCAACAGGGTCACGGATTACAATGTAGAGGAGGCTGCTTTTTGGAGGACCCGACATCTACCTGCAGGATCGGTCATCGAGTTTCAGGATCCAGAGACACCGGAAGAAGAGCTTCCACCGCTGGTCGCCCTCCTAGTGCTGGGAACGGTTTCCCGCGACACAGGAATTTGGGTGGAAGTGAAGGTGCTTGGATCCGAATCCGCGGCCGAGAAGAAGAAGGCGGAGAAGTATTTCAAGGATGGTCGTCACCGCGTACATATTTGTTACCCCAGTGCAGAGGGGGGTTGCCCTTTGGACGAAGAAGCTGGTCTTCACTTGCGCAAATTCAGATGGTATCCACCTGGAGAGCTAGAAGCAGAGTGGCTGAATGCGACTGCAAGGAAGGCCATTGCAAAGGGAAAGGAGATGGAACTGGAAGAGTTGAAAAAGAAGCGCAAAGATCCGCGCTCTCCTACGGGAGGAGCTGGACGTGGCGCGCCTTTGGGCGAAACTCCAGTGGAAAAGAGGTTGAGCGCGCTGAGAGCCCGAAGGGTTTCCTTTGCAGAGCCAGTGGTGTCGCCAGGCACGGCACGGGCAGACTCCCCACGGGAGCCCCGGGCTGGTGCTGGTGGCAGACCGGCCGCCTCAGCCTCACAGGCACTGGTCCCCTTAAAGAAGGTGAAGGAGGAGGTACAGACAATAGACTCAGAGACAGATCAGGAGGAGGTAAAGAAAACGAAGAAGAAGAAGAAGAAGACCCTGGGCGACACGTTGGCCAAGGCCGCACGTCTCAGGAATGCGGTGGAGGAGAGATCCGAGAAGAAGAAGAAGAGAAGATCCCGAAGTCGATCCCGCAGCAGGAGACGGCGGCACAAAAAGAAGGAGAACTCCACGGACTCAGACAGCGAGAGGTCGAGCAGGGGTCGAAGTTCCTCAGGGGACGAGAGCCTGATGGCGCCCCTCCGGAAAAGGTCGCAACGATCGCCGGGCTCCGTCTACAAGATGTTGGAGGAGCTGGCCGTCGAGCGGCTGTCGGTGGATGGGGTTGTCGAAGAAGGCTACGAAGCCTTGGGATTACGCGGTCAGAGGCCGAAAATCCTGACCTACTTCCAGTTGGTATTGAAGCCTCAGATGGACAGCAAGGGCCGCGACTGCAAGGAGCTGGCGATGTTAGCCAGATCCCTAGATCTGCTGAGAGATGGGCGGCTGGCGGAACTAGCCGATGTGATGGCCGCCCGTCTCATGGCGATCCATACAGCGACAAAGCAGGGATGGCAGACAGCCAGGCATCTGGAAGTGTTTGCAGAGGAGGACGACTCCGCCGCGCCCCCACACGTGTTGCTGTCGGCCCAGCGCCACGCGCGACAGGTGGAAAAGGCTGGCGGAAAGGGAAGTTGGCCTTCCAGATCGCCTTGGCAAGGAGGAGAATGGGCCTACGACAACAGGCCGAGAGGAAAGGGAAAGGAGCAAAAGGGCAAAGGAAAGAAAGGAAAAGGAAAAGGAAAGGGCCAGAAGGGCCAGTGGAGTGCCTGGGTAGATCAAGGAGAAAGAGGAGGAGGAGACAAGAGCAAGAAGGCGGAAGCAGAGGGTTGAGTGTCGGTCTTGAACTGGCAACGTCGGCGCTGGATTTGTCAGCGTCCTCGCCCTTGATTCAAGCTATGATGGCTGGGGTTGGACTGCCGTGCAACGAGGCACCCAATTTGGAGCTGCTGGCAACTGTCCACCCGGACCATACGAATTCAAGCAGGAATTCAGCATGTGACGGTGCTCAACCTGCGCCGCATCTTTTTGGAAGCAGAGACCCTGGCAGCAAATCCGAGTGGTTGGCGGGCCTTACAGGCGTGAGCAACCTGTTGGAACTGGGAGTAAAGCTGGCATGGGGGTTGAGGGAAGAGCTGCTTTATTTCAAGCCTGCTCGTGCTAGGCCCACACAAGCGGCCACGGGCCACCGTGGCTGCTTGTTCCCCCTGCCGGTTCAACTTCCAGGCAACTTGAAATGGAGTGTCGCTGATTTGAAGTCCTGCGACTTCCATGCTCTGGCCCTCGACTGCTGGGTGGCTGTCGGCTGCGCTGCCATCAACGCGCTGTATGACAGCCCCAACGCGGGCTTCGCACGGGCGCCAGGAAAAGTGCATAAAGCAATTCTGGTGGAGCTTAAGGATAAGGTAAGGCGGTTTTTTGAAGGTGACCCATGCACTCTGGTTTCCTTTGAAGAAGTTGTAAGGGATTTAAAAGATAAGAAAGTTTCTTATTCGGGGGAAGAAGTTCTTGCCCCCTATCCTCTCACAGCGGAGCAAATTCTGAAAGGCCTGCCACCAGCAGGTCATGGGGGGTCTGTCCCTATTTTGCCCTTTCTGAAAGGGAGGACCCGTTTTTTGATGGAACACCCTGAGGAGTCCCTCCTTGATGCCCGGGACAGGGGTCATGCGCCATGTTCAGCAAAGGTTCATATTGCAAAGGGAAGTGAGCTTGAAGTTTTTAACCTTTTAGCAAGCAGGGGCATTATTTCTTGGTTCCCCGACGAAAAAGTTTTTTCAGATGATCGGGGTCAGTATCTGTCAGGCATGTTCGGCGTCATTAAACCTGGAAAATTTACAGAGTCCAATTTGCCAGTTTTGAGAGTAATCATGAACCTTATCCCCGTCAACGGAATCTTTTCGGTGTTGCGGGGTGACATTCAAAGTCTCCCAAGCGCAACCGGCTGGCTCCCCCTCTGCCTTAGCGAGGGGGAAGAAATAACTATGTCACAAGGAGATATGTCCGCAGCGTTCTATCTATTCTCTATCCCGGAAAGCTGGTCCCCTTATTTCTGTTTTAATTTTAAGGTTAAAGGGGACCTGCTGGGCTTTTCGGGGAGTGACAGAGACAAGTTTTTCAGGCCTTCATGCGTGGTATTGCCAATGGGATGGTCATCTTCAGTTGGAATAATGCAAGCTATTTCACGGGAGATACTTCTTTCTAAGGGCTTACCCCCGCTGCTAGAGCTAAAGAAAGACGGGGCTGTGCCACCGTGGTTTGCTCAGGTAACTTCAGCAAGTACAGAGGCACGGTCCTGGTGGCAAATCTACCTGGACAATTTTATGTCTGCTGACGTTGGTGGACCACCTCATGGCTTTGGTGATGTTGAGCTACAGGAGCGTGCCATGAAGGCATGGAGCATGACGGGGGTTTTAACTGCTGAAGATAAACAGGTTTTGGGTAGTGATAGTATCACGGAACTTGGAGTCCGAGTTGATGGCAAAAATGGATTATTGGGGGGATCCCCGGATCGTTTCATGCGGACGGCATTGGCTACAATACACCATCTGCTGAACCCAGTGTGGAGTAAGAAGGAGGCACAAATCATTTTGGGCAGGTGGGTTTTCTTGTTGCAATTTCGGAGAGCAGCTATGGGAGCACTATCAAGGTCCTGGGAAGTTCTAGAAAAGGCCTGGCCAAACCCGAGAGAAAAGGACATTTTACATGGCGAATTGATGATGCTTCTATGTCTTTCCCCCTTGATTCAGATGGATTTGACAGCAACTTATGACTCAGAGGTAACCTGTTCAGACGCATCTGAAACGGGTGGAGCAGCAGCGGTCAGCAAAGGGTTGACGTGGTCTGGCCGCTCCTTAGTGAGCATGAAAAATGACCTTCGCCTACTTCCTATTAAATGCCCTATTTTGGTTGTTTCTCTTTTTAATGGGATAGGCGGCTCGTTTAGGGCTTATGATATTTTGGGCTTGGTGCCAGAAGGGCGCATTTCAGTGGAAATCTGCAAGCATGCGAACAGGGTTACGCGCACTGCCTGGCCTGGTACAATGGAACTTTTGGATATCGAAAAGATTGATCACGCTGAGGTACAACGATGGGCTTCACTGTGGCCACATGTGGAGGAACTTCATCTTTTCGCTGGTTTTCCATGCGTGCATTTGTCTTCGGCACGCGCCTTTCGAAAAAAATTGGAGGGCGAAGGCTCAAAGTTGTTTTGGAAGCTTTTAGAGGTGCTACAGTGGGTCCAGCAAGTTTTTAGCCCGTTTTGTAAGGTAAAGTTCTGCATTGAAAATGTGGCGTCGATGGATGAGTCAGCTAGAGATGAAATCTCCTCCCAGCTGGGGATTTGCCCTGTCAAACTGGATCCTAGTGATAGTTTGCCTTACAATAGACCACGTTTTGCCTGGGTGTCGGAGCCTATTTTTGAGATGGAGGGCTTACAGCTGTGGTCGGAAAAGAATTATTTCAGAGCCTACACCACCAGCAGGGAGATTGACACCAAGCAATGGATTCGCCCAGGGTGGACCTGGGAAGGTGGCCCAAATGTTAAATTTCCAACTTTCATGAAATGTATCAAAAGGTCTGCACCACCTCCCAAGCCAGCAGGCTTGACCAGGACAGACGAAGCAACTCAGTCGCGATGGCGCTCAGATGAATACAGGTACCCCCCATATCAATACAAATCTGCTTTTCTACTTCATCATGCATCTCTCCCCCCAAGAGTCTTGGATAGTTCTGAACGGGAGTTACTTATGGGGTTTGGTCCTGGTCATACACTTTCATGCATGAGCGCCTCAGAGGCAAAGAAAAGCAAGCGGTTTTTGGAAGATGTGCGTTGTTCCTTGGTAGGTGATTCTTTTTCAGTGTTTTCGTTTGCAATTGTTGCCAGCTCAATGGCGCAAGCGTATGTTCCTCGGATGACCCCTGACAAAATAGCTGGAAGACTAGGACTAGCCTCTGGGGCAACAGTTCACCCGTCGGTGGAAGTTCCGCTGACGCGGTGGTTGTGTTACGGTGGCGACGTGGACAAGCCAGTTCAGGACGTTGAGATCGTCCAGCACCTGGGACTTACAGTCAATCATACAGGGTCCGATGTAAGGATAATCTCGGGGGCTTTACTGAATCAAAAGTCGCAAGCTCATGCATCTGTTAAAGCAATGTGGTGGCAATGGAAACAACTTTTTACGGTTAAATGGTCCCAAACATCACACATCAATTACCTGGAGATGAAGATGGTTCTTAACACTCTTCTTTGGAAATCCAGATCTATTACTTCTATCAGGAAAAGATGGCTCCATCTTGAGGACAGCATGGTATGTTTATATATATTAACTAAAGGTCGCACTAGCAGCCACCTCCTGCAGCCGTTAGCGAACCGGATTGGGGCAATTCAATTAGCAATGGGATCCTTTTTACTCCATGCACACGTGGGGTCAGCAGAGAACCCCACTGACAAGGGAAGCAGACTTTGATGCCGCGCACCATTCCGAGGGTTGTGCTGGCAGCAAGAACTAGAGCTGGTAGAAAGCAGCAAAGAGCTGGGGTACGTCTACGAGACTTTACAGTCACAGCAAAGACAAAGTCAAGATATGAAGTTGCAGTGGGGAGAATCCTCCCATTTTTGGAATCACATGATTCTTTACATGATTTGGATGGAGTAGTTTGCGATTGGATCGAGCTCGAATGGAGCAAAGGCGAAGCTGTCAATTCAATCGCCGACTGTCTGAGTGGTTTGCATTTTTTCTGGCCAGAGATCAAAGGAATCCTCCGCCAAGCTTGGAAGATGTTTCGAGCGTGGCGACGTATAGAGTCACCGCAAAGAGCACCACCTATGACTCTACTTCTGGCTAAAGCTGTTATCGCCAGGGCCGTTGAACTGAAGGATATTGCTTTTGCCGCACTTTTTTCAATTGGTTTTCACTGTATGTTACGTACAGGGGAGCTTATGGAAATTCAATACAAAGATCTTGAACTTTCTTCTTCTGTAGGTATTATTACTTTGATGAGCAGTAAGTCTGGCTTGAGAACGGGCACAGAGGAAGCGGTTTCAATTCGTGACAGTTTTGTTCTCAATATTTTGAACACTTTGGTGTGTTTGCAATGTCAATTCAGAGGTCAAAAACTTTGGCCTTATTCAGCTCAGCATTTTCGAAATCAATTTGAAAATTACATGCGATATTTCAGGATTCAACATTTGAAAATGAAACCTTACAGCTTGCGTCGCGGAGGCGCGACGTTCCTTTTGCAAGAAGGAACGCCAATCGATGTCATTCTCCTGCGAGGGCGTTGGCGCTCGCTGGGAGTGGCAAGATTGTATCTTGAAGATGGATTGGCACAGGTCCCCCAATTGAGAGTGCCTGACAATGACAAATTACGCCTTCAAAAATATGCTGAACAATGTCCAGCTACGGCCTTTAGGCCATGACTGGAGGCGTGGAAAGGGGGATCATTTTCCAATTCTTGCTGATCAATTTCCATTTCCTTCTTTAACTTTTTCTGTGAAATACATGTGAAAGCCGTCCTAAAGAGACCTCATGCCACTTGGGGTCCTAAGGCGGTCTTTAGCTGTTGATTTTCTCATGCCATTTGAGAAATCGCAGCTGTCCATAACAATAGACCATGCCATTTGGTCTTTGAGAATTTGAAAATGTCAATGAAGTGCTGGCTAAGCCAGTTTGGATTTGAAACCCATCGGGTCTAGCACAACGGAAAAGAAGTGCTTGAGTCCTTGAAAGTCGTCACGACATTTAGGACGAGACACTTTTTCGTCATGTTGGGCTGTCCAGGCTCTTAGCTTTCCCAACCTCTCCCCCCCGGAAAGGGGGATCATTTTCCAATTCTTGCTGATCAATTTCCATTTCCTTCTTTAACTTTTTCTGTGAAATACATGTGAAAGCCGTCCTAAAGAGACCTCATGCCACTTGGGGTCCTAAGGCGGTCTTTAGCTGTTGATTTTCTCATGCCATTTGAGAAATCGCAGCTGTCCATAACAATAGACCATGCCATTTGGTCTTTGAGAATTTGAAAATGTCAATGAAGTGCTGGCTAAGCCAGTTTGGATTTGAAACCCATCGGGTCTAGCACAACGGAAAAGAAGTGCTTGAGTCCTATATATATATATATGTTGCCAAGATTTGCTTCTGCGACTGGCTTCTACGAGATGTTGAGGAAATGCGAAGCAAATTTCCAAGATGGCTTCGACACGTCGACACGTCTCAAAACCATGGATCCAGTTGTATCTTCTCGGACGTAAAAATGGTTACCTTTTCAGGATGTTTCTGGCATCCAGATGGGCAGATGAAAATCCATGGAAGGCCAAGTACATCCCCCTGGTGACGAACATGTGAAAAATACATATGTTACCATGTGGTCCGTAACTCCAAAAAAAAACTGCGTTGCAAAATGCTTGGCAACAGAGGCTTGTTTTTTTGGCATTTCAATACACATGATGTGTTACACATGAGAAAAACCATGTTTCTTGTCAGGAGTTCCGCGAAAGCTCGCGAAAGTAAATTGCAGACACACGGATGCCGCGAAAGAAACAACTACCACGAAAATTTCGCGAAAGGGATGGCCTCACCCAAAGACATCTTTCACTGACTCGGCTGGCTGTGCCCAGTGGCGATTCAAATTTCGTTAGCTGCGACTTTTCTGTTTGGACTTTTCGAGAACATTTTTCATGAACATCTGCAGAGCAAGGTACAAGGTTTTGGATCACAGAAGCTAGACCCAGTGGTTTGAAGTTTCAAGGGTTTCCAGAATTCCCACTTATTCCATCTGGGCAAATTTTCATGAATCTTGGAATATCCTTGAAACTATTCATAGCCACTTATACTTCCGGAATCAATGATTTCGATTTGCCAATCAACATATGGATAATGGGTATATGGTCAACATATATATATAACATATACATATACCATATATATATATATATATACAACACCATATATATATACATACATATCCTCCTAATGACTCAATGACGGCAGCTGGAGGACCTTTTGATTGTGGGCGCTGGATATTTGGGTCGCCGGGTTGCGCAGCTCTGGCGAGAGAAGCCCAAGGGGCCCAAGGCGAAGGCAGACATTGGACCACTGGTTGACCACCAGTCTTTTCGATATGGGAGTTCTGGAGGGTTTATTTAATGGAAAATCCTATGAATCCATGGATGATTTAGAGGTACCCTCCATCTTAGGAAATACTAATATCTATGATATATCTATGATATGTGGATGAAAGGCCCATCGGAGGGATCCCAGAGCAACTTGCTGGTGCTTTTCAAGTATATATATATAGATTTGCATTTGTATGATACACGCGTATGATTCGAAGGTATTACAAGAATGATCATTGTCGTTAAATGGTATCACCTTGTAGGAAATGATCAATTGAAGTAATTCTGATCTTCCCGAGCCAGAAATCGCAGGTGGTAGCCGCCACCCTGACTGAGAAGTCCCATGAAGCGCTGCGCCAAGAAGGACTTGATCCCATCTTGGCATCAGACTTGTCACTTGGAAGACATTTCAATACATTTCACAGATATGCTATGGTCACAGGTATATATGTATGGTATATATATATATGGTATATATATATTATATGGTATATATATGGTATATATATATATTATATGGTATATGTATATGGTATATATATATATGGTATATGTATATGTTATATATATATATATATATATGTTGACCATATACCCATTATCCATGGTCAAATTATATAAAACTGGATTTTATACCCATGTTGGGAGATGGGAAGAATCAATGAATTTGCACACACAGTCAGCTATACCATCGGATGACCATAAACCATACACACTCCATACACAATGTTTTGACCGCGGCATTGCTGGTGGTAGCAAGGTTGTGAGGGGAGTCTTGACAAATCCATGTGGTGTACCAGAGATTCGACTGCTGAAGGCTTGCATTATTTTGTGGGATGTTGGCCACACAGAGTAAGCAGATGAACCAATGTAACGGTTTTGGAGCCACGGCCAAGGAAGGCTTCAAAGCTGAAGTTTTCGCAGGTGGGGAGGGCTCGGATCACACCTGGTCCCCCAGCGGAGTGCAGCCAAAACGGCTGGTGCCTGGATCCTGTGTGCTTTCCATGCTTTCCCCTTGTCTATGCAAGTGTGTGATTCTGCTATGTCCGTAGAATCGACATTGGAACATAAGTATCATTGGATTGGTTTAAGGGAAAATCTACAGGAAACCATGGTTTTTACCATTAAATATGGGGCTTTCCTGTAAATTTTCCCACAAACCAATCCAATGAAAGTATGGTTGCTGGATGTTGCTGGTAGTTAGTGATTCAACGTGTCGGACTCCGCGTTTTCCGCCAACTCGTTTCAGGTGGTGTTTTGTGCGCCTCCCAGTAGGCCTGCGCCGCTGTGAGATCTCGGAAAACAGCGAACGGGAGGAACCCGAAAAAAGGGCTTCGGGATGTTTCGGGAACGTTACAAATGGGAGGATATTCATCAACTTTCATAAATTCAGAATGCTTCAGAATGTTACATGATTCATTTCTTTTGTTCGGACCTGTCATTAAAAAAATGATCAAGGAAGAATTCCCGGCTGCGGACTCTGCAAGATGTGGCTCATGTTGTGGGGACCCGTAGCCGCGTGCACGGTATCCAGGGATGATCTCGGCAAGTGGAAACTCGATGTTTTTTTACATGTAAAAAAACAATGTGGATACCAATGTAGCTATCCTTTGCCCTCCAAATCGGCTGCATTTTTAAACGTCCTTCGGCTGACGCGACGCAGGGGTGAGGCCGGTGACTATGCGAAGTCAGTCACAGACGCCCTGGAGCATCTGGTTGAGGGGGGGATTGGCGTGTTCACCTCCTCCGCTAGCGTCTTCGCGGAGGCACTGAACACGTTGGAAAACGTTGGAACAAGATGGAACTGGTGGAAGCTAGCAGCTTTTTGGGCCCCCAAAAACCATCAAAAACCACTGAATTTGATAAGAAGCACTTATCAATTGCTAATTGCTGGTGATTCTGGTGATTTTGAAGATATGTGAAGATTGGAGCTTCACCGACACAGTGAATGTATCGTGTGAGTCCAATATCTGTGGTATGTCCCACGTCTGGAAATGGGGGACACTCCTGAAAGGCCATCACCCTGATGATCAGCTAGTGGTCTTCCCAGGATTTTCAGACAAGCCGACATCCCAGAAATGGCGAAAAAAAACCATCAACAATGATGTTTAACCATCAATTTTATGTCATTCGAGATTGGAGATTGGGATAGATTGGGTAGGTTCTACCTGCATTTGTGGTACGTACTTCATACATACAACTCTTTACTTGACCTCGGTTGTCTGTATCATTCTAAATGATTCTAATATATTTGCGATGTTTATATAACTATATCACCATCAATTTCACATCATTCTAATAATATTTCAATCGGATTTTTCGTTTCCGACCACGGATTTTTCCGGAGGACTCTGGCAACTCTGTGGACGAGTCCGGCGCACTTTCCGACAGTGGCAGCGCGCAACGGATGTTGGCTGCTGAGGAGGCTGCACAGCGAGGTGGTAGCGCTGTTTTGAGGCGCACTTTCCATGGTGGGGCGTGGGTTTTTTGAATGTTTTCTCAGGGATTTTCTCAGGGATTTGCCATATGTGAAATCACCGGTAGATACTAAAGTTACTAAAGTCAGACCCTGAGAGATTTAGAGATCCATGAAATGTATTGAAGTGTTTGGATTCCGAGTATGGGACCAGATTTCCGCTTTTTTTCCATGTTTTGACCCGAACGCGCATGATCATCTTGATTAGCCTCTTGTAATCAAACAGGGATGTATGGGAAATCCTCTATAAAGGACTGTAATGGGAGCATCCTCGAACTAAATGGTAAATTATTTATAAATATTTATAAGCCGTCGTCCATTCCACGGCCTCTGGCCTAGTGGCTAAATGGATGTGGGCCAAGCAAAGCCGGTTGGCATAAAAGCGACATTGTGTTAAAGCTAGTTTGTATAAAACTGGGTTATGCAAGAGCTAGTTTGCGTAAAAGCTAGTTGTAAAAGCTAGTCGCAGCTAGTCTGTGCAAAAGCTGGTTTGTGTAAAAGCTATATAGATTGTGTAAAAGCTTGTTGGTGTAAAACAAGGTTTTGTGAAGACTAGGTGGTGTAAAAGTTGGTGTTTGTAAAAGCTAGATTGTGCAAAAGCTAGTTTGTGTACAAGGTGTAGTTGGTGTAAAAACTAGTTTTTGTAAAGCTTGTGTAAAAACAGGCGCGCATTTTTTCCGCAGCTTGTGCAAAAACCAGTGCAGCTGGTTAGTGTAGCACCTTGATCAACATGTTTTGAAATTGGTTGGTGCAAAAAGTGTTTTTTTTGCTGCCTTGTTACCGCAGTAAACACAACGAGAAAAACAGTGAATGCAGCGTAGATTCCGACGAAGAGATCCTCTGAAAATCATGTCTGGGAATTCTGCGGTTTTCGAGCGTTGACTCCATGCTGAAAGATACATTTTTGTAGTGCAGCTCAATTCATTTTGAGTCCGTGCAGATTCACGAATTACTTGCCATGAGATTTTTCAATCTCTCCACGTGCTTCCGCACACCCCAGACAAAAATCTGGCCTCAAACTGTGAGACTGGCCGGGCTCTACGATCTCGAAAGAGGTCCTCATAGCTACTGGCTGAAAGTGGGTGTGGTGATACTCGACGTTTCATTGGGAGAGAGTTGTACGTTCCATTTAGCAGATGCCAACTGCCAGCTTTATACATACGGGGCGTATGCATGGACATTCGTTGCATTGCATGGCATGGCATTGCACGGCACTGCATTATATAATAATAATAACAATAATAACATTAAGAATAACAATAATAATAATAGTAATAATAATAAATAAATAAATAACTATATATATATATATACACGTACAGACATACATACGCATACAGACATACACACACACAGAGTCAGACACACACACACATGACACACATGTCTGGATGTGTATATATATATATATATACCCATACTTATCTATATATGTACATACATAGGGTAAGGGCTTGATAACTCAGAT
>CAMXCT020000253.1:193168-206449 GCA_947184155.2 Cladocopium goreaui | reverse complement strand
TTCTCGTGTGCAACCTGCATGTCAACGCTGGGATTCTGCATCATTATTTTGTACTACAAAGCTTGCACACAGTACTTCCCAGTACTACTTTGTACTACAAAGCTTGCACAAAGTCCTTCCCAGTACTACTTTGTACTACAAAGCTTGCACAAAGTACTTCCCAGTACTACTTTGTACTACAAAGCTTGCACAAAGTACTTCCCAGTACTACTTCGTACTACAAAGCTTGCACAAAGCACTTCCCAGTACTACTTTGTACTACACAGCTTGCACAAAGGACTTCCAAGTACTACTTTGCGCTACAAACTGACATGACAACCTGCTTGGAAACCTTCGAAAAGGAGAGGTTTTGCAGCTTCCCCCATAGACACGGCGACGCCACAGGAAAACCAGAGACTCGAGACGAGACACGTGGGCGCAGCAAAACGAGCATTTCGTGCGAGACTTCCTCCAATTTTGACATTTTCGACACGTTATCAAACAGGTTGGAATGTGACAAAGTGCCGCGCTTGCCACGCAAAACGATATGACAACCTGCTTGGAAACCTTCGAAAAGGAGAGGTTTTGCAGCTTCCCCCATAGACACGGAATTAACGACGCGACGACGACGCGACGCCGACCCGACGACGACGCAACGCCGACCCGACGACGACGCGACGAGCCACTCGAGGCGAACAAGGGTCCAGCCCCCAGACCCCCAGACTATAAACGGGAACCCTTCGCTACGCATTCGGGAAAAACAAGATAATCTGGGATGAACATCCAAAATGATCAAATCACCAGCTCAACGCCATCTTACCTATAACTAATCAACATACCCACAACCTGGAATTCTGCATGCTAATAGTGATCAGCTACGTGATCTCATAAGAAAACGGGTTACATATCCAAACTCCAGAGTTCCTATGCGTTCTTGCTAAAGGCACGACTTTTGCGAAACACACTTCCCCAAGGCACAACGATTTTTTATTCCTAAAACAGGTACGACTTTGTCAGATGCCTGTATATAGCCCGACATTCCAACCACCTTTCGATCCATCAGCCGGTTCGCTCTGTCATCCGTGGCTCACAACAACCAAACTCTCCTATAGGTTTCCTATCATTGAAACTTCCGCCACCGCCTTGTGCTGATACTACTGGTATGTACTGTAGCACACAATGCAGCAGGAATCCAGGAAAGCGCGTGCTTTCTTGATTTAAACCAAAACAGAAATCTGAATCTGAACGTGCCATTTCTTAAGTCACACTAAAGACCAAGACCGCCCATGTTCGCCCGTCTTCCACCTCCGAAAACAGCCAGAAAGTTCAGCTGGGCCCAGCACCAGATATCCTGCAGCCAAATTTTCACCAAAGAAACTGGCTGGATGATTCTATACATTGCTAGTAACCAGAACTGCGCAAGGAAAGCTGAAAATCAGTGAAAATCTATCGATAAGAGATAGCACAAAAAAATGACATGCAAAACCATGCCAAAACTACATAAGTTTTTTCACCCAAACTCTTTTTTGCTGCTCGTCAGGTTCCAAGGTTTAGGGCAGCAGCCGGCTGGGGAGGAGAGTCTTCCCAGCGCGCGTCAGCAAGGAGGTTGGGAAGGAGGGTGGGGGCCCGCCCATTGCTTCTTCTCTGTGCAAAGGCAACTCTAGGAACCTGGCAGCATGGGCGCGTCCTGCCGCCATGAACTCGTCAGGTCCATGGGCCTTGTGGTGGTAGTAGTACTCTGGTGTATGGTTTGACATACTTGCGGTAGGCTCGTTGGAGTAGCTGTTTGCGGTGCTGTGAATTTCTGTTAGTGATGGTGGTTTTGTCGAAATGTTCACTGAGTGCAAGGAGTGTGGACCAGTCATTCCAGCCCTGGAGCGTGGCCAGGTTGTTGCAAAGAATTGTGCGGTCGTCGATGAAAATGACCTGATGGCGAAACGTATAGTGAACATGTCGTGCTACTGCTGAGAGAAGGATGTTTAATGCTGCTGGGCAAAGTGCATCTCCCTGGGGGAGTGAGGTGGTGACTGTGGCTGGTTGTGGTCCGATGTCTGTGCCCAGTTGAATGTATTGCTGGGCTTGCTCGCATACATGGGAAAGAAGTGATGCAAGTGCGGGGGGGAGGCCCTTTGAAAGATATGGAGTATAAGTCCCGGATGGATTCTGTCGAAGCATTTCTGGTACTGGGCTGTGCTTAACATAGTCCAATAGTACCAGGACATGGATTGAATTGGCATGACAGGCAGGCTTATACCATGGGTTTTAATTATTAATGTAGTGGTGTTGTTGAGCTTTTTTTCTGGGGATGGTGCCCCCATCCCCCGAAAACAAAATCAATCATAATACCCAAAACACCCTATGAGGTAATAAGCCAATGCTTGTTCAACTCTCGTCTCACACTATCAAATCCACCACTGCTCAAACCTTTGAAAATGCAGAAAAAGTTGAAAATAGTCAAGGGTGGTACGTAGCTGCTCTTAAGATAGTCATTGCACACGGGAGAGGGGTCAGTTGCACCCCCTCCGTGTGCATTCCGGAGCGCTCAGGAATGCACACTGCCTCTCCCCACCAAACCTTGGGCCATTGATTTTTGATTGCATAGCGCCTCTTTGATTTTTTTAACCCGCTCTTAAGATAGTACTCAATGCCGGCGAAGGTCTCCCAACGTTGCAGTCAACTGTCATTCCCGCATGGAACTGTGCCCCCCAACTGCTAGGAAAAGTCACCCCAACTTTTTTGCCCATTGTAAACGCAGCACGAAATTGAAAAAAAGTACAAAAGAAAACATAAAAAAAGACTATCATCCCAAATGTGCAAAACACCATGAGAACGCAAGTCATCCCAATGGTTTCAAACTATGGAAAACTATTAACAAGATGATTTGTTTCAATATCAAAACACCAGCATGTAAACGCATGATTCATGTATGTTTGGGTAAAATATCTCGTTTGTTGCAAGACGCATCGAATTCTAATGTTCAAAGTATAACAAGTACATCTAAAAAATGTCATCTTTTGGTTCGAAACACAATGTGAACGCATGATTCATATATGTTGTGGTATGTTTGGGTAACGAATCTATGGGGTTCTGATTTGCATCTCAACTCAATATTTCTGCAATGGGTTCCGAAAGAGGCCAAAAACAAGGCCAAAACGAGGCCTGAACGAGGCCAGAAAATAGCTTTGGACATGTCCCAAATGCTCATGGCAAAGTTTGTGTGCTGGCATGTCTCAAATCAAACAATCAAACCTTTGAGAAGCTCTGCGCCTTTGGATCCATGACCCTTCCCACCCAAGCAGGGCATTGTCCAGTGGAAAGCCAAAGGTTGGGTCAAGACCACGATTTGTGATCGAAGGGCCCCAAAGTGTCTCGCGACAAATGTTGCGCGTGACCTGCGGGCAGTTCCAACTAGGGCCTAGGGCTGTTGTGTACTCAACATACTCATCCTGGACTGTGCGTGGTTTCTGGCCAGTTGACTTTTGTACCCTCTTGATCCTTTTTGATCCATTTTGCTTCTTTGTGCACCTTTTCGGCTAAAAATGTTGTAGAATTATGGGGGCTTTAGATGCCACTTGGCTCGACTTGGCAAATATCCCCCAACGCCAACCAAGCTCGGCCTGTAGGAGCAGACATGCAAAGCACAGTCTCATGTTGGGAGATTTCAAATCCTTGAAGCTCCAGGCAGAAGGAGCCTGATAGGTAGATGCCTTGACCAGGAAAAATGCAAAACAAAAGCAGAACAACACCATGGTCACCATACATCACCTGCGGCGACCCACGGTTGGTTTTTTGTGATGTGCATGAGTCCACTGTGAGAATGGCGGATGCTGAAACAAGCCCTCGCAGAACTGAGTATGTCAAGTTTCTCATCGTTCTTCTTGCATTATCTTGCATTCAATTCATGAGATTTTGACATATTCTGACATGTTCTCTGACATGTTGTTTGTGCCAGGTCGCGGGATTCGGCAACTGCAGCAGCAAGGGCAGCATGAGGGTCATCACAAACAACCCAGCAGCCTCATGTGAGACCATCAACTTGCTGGAATCTGACAGAGGCCCCTTAAATCTAGCAATGACTAGTGCAACGGGCTGTCTTCTATGTCCAAATGTGTTCCTTAATAATATTAAGCCATGTGCTTTCAATTGCAGTCGGCAAGGCACATGACAGTATGGGCACAAAATATGCAACATATGCAGTTTTGTTCCACATAGGCATAGTAAATAGGTGTCGTCAACACCCCAGCCCCAGGACCCCAGCGGTACTATTGAGAAACCTGCGATTGCCACAGGTTGTTGAAGAAGCAAGGCCCGAGAAGAAAACCTGCTATTTTCACGTCCGCTCAAGGGAGGACAAAGGGATCACAAGATTGTCAACGACTGGCAGGTACTGGCAAATTGTATTTAATTGGATCGAAAGGAAAAGTGGCGATTGTCTGAAGTGCAGCACAAGAATACTAGGTTGCGTGGTAGTCAACAGGAAGCAAAAGAGGATTGTTCTCGAAGGTTGTCGTGGAGAAGGCATGGTGAAACATGGTGAAACAATTTGACAAACTACACTCTTTGACTGCAATAAAACATTGGAAGCCCGAGGAAGAACGAACCCATCCCCTTCCCGAAGCAGGCCCAAGCACCTGCAAGTGCTCCAACAACTGGAAAAATCGTGCGCTGTGCGGTCCACTGTGCCTGTTCAAACACGCATCTTACCAAAGTCCGTGCCTCTTTAAAGAGCAAACGAGAGCCAATGCACTTATCAAAATATCGATGGACAAAGTCAAATGACACACTTGCACACTGCATTAATCTGTATTGCATGTAGTAGGACCATGTAGGACCTAGATATCAGTTAATTTACTGGCCAAGAGTGATGCAGCACCTCCTAATATCACTACATCCTGTTGTGTTCCCCTTTCCATCCTTTCCCGGCTCAATTGTTTGCACCAAGTCCTGTCGTGTCCTTTGACATGGACGGCATGTGCGGAGATGTACGTAAACGAAGTCGAAGACTCGCATGTTGGGATACAGTACAATGGGACTTAAATATCTTCCTTGCCCCTGTGTGCACATACAGTACCCCGTCAGTACCCTACCCTTCAAAGGCCTTCTCCCCGTCTGAAGCCTTCAGCATTGAAAACATGTCCTGGTCACTTGAGACTCGTCCAGGGTCTAAGAGGCGTAAGCTAAGATAGGCAGTTGCCATTATAGTCATTATATGTCATTATATGTCATTATATGTCATTATATGTCATTATATGTCATTATATGTCACTATATATCATTATATGTCATTATATGTCATTGTATGTCATTATATGTCATTATATAGATATCATTACATAATATTACTGTAGTATGTATGTATATATATATATGTACGATGGACCTTCATGTACTATTTGACCGTTGACTATTTGATTCCATTTCATATTCAAAAAAATAATGAAATCACCAAAAAAGAGGTTCAGAGAGGCTTTTAGGAGACAGACGGTCGCATTTGTATATTTTGTGAATATTTTGAATATTTTGAATATTTTGAATATTTTGAAATTCAAAAAATTCAAAATATTCAAAATATTTTTGTATTGGCTAAATTTTTTGAATATTTTGAAATTCAAAAAATTCAAAATATTCAAAATATTTTTGTATTGGCTAAATTTTTTGAATATTTTGAATATTTTGAAATTCAAAAAATTAAAAATATTCAAAATATTCAAAATATTCAAAATATTTTGAAATCACCAAAAACGAGGTTCAGAGAGACTTTTGGGAGAAGTTCATTATATTTTGAATATTTTGAATATTTTGAAATTCAAAATATTCAAAATATTTTTGTATTGGCTAAATTTTTTGAATATTTTGAAATTCAAAAAATTCAAAATATTCAACATATTTTTGTATTGGCTAATTTTTTTGAATTTTTTGAATATTTTGAAATTCAAAAAATTCAAAATATTCAAAATATTTTTGTATTGGCTAAATTTTTGCATGATTTGAAATTCAAAAAATTCACAAATATTCAAAGATTTTTGTATTGGCCTAAATTTTGAAATATGTGAATTTGAATTCAAAATATTCAAAAAGATTCCAAAAATATTTGAAACACCAAAAAGAGGTTCGGGTCCAGAGAGACTTTTGGGAGAAGTTCATGATATTTTGAATATTTTGAAATTCAAAAATTTCAAAATATTTTCCAAAATAGTTTTGTATGGCCTAATTTTTGACAAATTGTGAATGATTTTGAAAATTCAAAAAATTCACTATATTCAAAATATTATTGGCTAAAAAAAAAAAAAAAAAAAAATTTTTTTGAATATTTTGAAATTTCTGAAATTAAACAAATTCAAAATATTCAAAATATTTTTGTATTGGCTAATTTTTTTGAATATTCTGAATATTTTGAAATTCAAAAAATTCAATATATTCAAAATATTTAAAAAATATTGAAATCACCAAAAAAGAGGTTCAGAGAGACTTTTGGGAGAAGTTCATTATATTTTGAATATTTTGAATATTTTGAAATTCAAAAAATTCAAAATATTCGAAATATTTTTGTATTGGCCAATTTTTTTGAATATTTTGAAATTTTTGAAATTCAAAAACCGTCATCAAAAAAATGTCAAAAATTCAAAAAATTCAAAATATTCAAAATATTTTGAAATCACCAAAAACGAGGTTCAGAGAGACTTTTGGGAGAAGTTCATTATATTTTGAATAGTTTGAATATTTTGAATATTTTGAAATTCAAAAAATTCAAAATATTTTTGTATTGGCTATTTTTTTTGAATATTTTGAATATTTTGAAATTCAAAAAATACAAAATATTTTTGTATTCGCTAATTTTTTTGAATATTTTGAATATTTTGAAATTCAAAAAATTCAAAATATTCAAAATATTCAAAATATATTTTTGTATGGGCTTAATTTTTTTGAATATTTTGAATAATTTGAAATTCAAAAAATTCAAAATATTCAAAATATTTTTGTATTGGCTAAATTTTTTGAATATTTTGAATATTTTGAAATTCAAAAAATTCAAAATATTCAAAATATTTTTGTATTGGCTAAATTTTTTGAATATTTTGAATATTGTGAAACTCAAAAAATTCAAAATATTCAAAATATTTTTGTATTGGCTAAATTTTTTGAATATTTTGAATATTTTGAAATTCAAAAAATTGAAAATATTTTTGTATTGGCTAAATTTTTTGAATATTTTGAATTTTTTGAAATTCAAAAAATTGAAAATATTCAAAATATTTAAAAAATAATGAAATCACATAAAAGAGGTTCAGAGAGACTTTTGGGAGAAGTTCATTATATTTTTTGAATTATTTGAATATTTTGAATATTTTGAAATTCAAAAAATACAAAATATTTTTGTATTCGCTAATTTTTTTGAATATTTTGAATATTTTGAAATTCAAAAAATTCAAAATATTCAAAATATTCAAAATATTTTGAAATCACCAAAAACGAGGTTCAGAGAGACTTTTGGGAGAAGTTCATTATATTTTGAATATTTTGAAATTCAAAAAATTCAAAATATTCAAAATATTTTTGTATTGGCTAATTTTTTTGAATATTTTGAATATTTTGAAATTCAAAAAATTCAAAATATTCAAAAAATAATGAAATCACCAAAAAGTGAATGCATATTTTTTTTGATGTTTTTGAATTTTCCGAATTTAAAAATTAATAAAAAATTGAAAACATGAATACCCCAAAAGTGAGAAGCTGGGCTCCCAATAGTAATCTATACAGTATGTGGAAAAAAATGAGAAGCTGGGCTCCCAATAGTAATCTATACAGTATGTGGAAAAAAACTCAATACTAAACTATTTTTTAAAAAAATCCGAATACTAAACTATGTATTTGAAAAAAAAACTACTGGTAAACTAAGTCTGGCTCTCTTTCTGGGAATTTCATGTTGTTATTGTTTTTTTTGAATTTTCTGAATTCATTTTTTTTTAATAGGGGTGTCTTTTTAATCCATCATTTTTTCACTTTTTATCTTTTATGTTATTTTTCTGATCCTTACATTATTAATATTTTGTCGTAACACCATCAATTCTTAAATATATCTTTCTTCTTTTCCTTAGTTTCTATAATATTTTTTTAATTCCATGCCTTCATCTTTTCAAAATCAAAAAATCAAAAATAAAAAAAAATGAATACCCCAAAAGTGAGAAGCTTAGCTCCCAATAGTAATCTATATATGCAAAAAACAACTCAATACTAAACTATGTAACTATGCATTTAAAAAAACAATACTAAACTATGTATTCATTTTAAAAAAACTACTGCTAAACTAAGTCTGGCTCTCTTTCTGGGAATTTCATATTTTTTTGTTTTTTTTTGAATTCAAAAATTCAACAAATTAAAACAAAAAAATGCATACCCCAAAACGAGAAGCTGAGCTCCCAATAGTAATCTATATATGCAAAAAAAATCAATACTAAAAGATGTATTCAAAGCATACTAAACTATGTTTGAAAAAACATGCTAAACCATGTGTGTGTGTGGTTCCCTTTCTGAGAATCTTATTATATACTTTGTTGACCCCAAAAATCATCAATACTAAACTATATATCCACCCAAAAAAGCCACCAATATTAAACTACGTAGCAAAATAAGGAAACAAACTGCAGACAATGAAAGTCCTGTGTCCCAAAAGCACCCAAAAAGAACAACAGTAATGAGGAGAGAAGGGAAGAAGGCACTGGGAAAGACTAGAGGAACAAGTAATGAAAGAAAGGGAAGAGGAGAAAAGCTCTCTTCTCCGTCCCAAAATGCTCGAGACCTAGAAAGAAGCACGGTAGTGGAGAGAGGATAAGGAGACCGCTTGGAGGGAAACATGTAGTAGAGAGAGGGTAAGGGAATGTAACGGATAATAGGTTTCGTCCCAAAGCACACAGAGACAAGCAAGGAGACTTATACGAAGGAAGACAAGTAGGGAGAAGCATTCTGCCCAAAGCAGCCTGAGAGAAGAATAGCAATGGGGAGGGAATGAAGGATACAACTTGGAGAGAACAAGGGAGACAAGTATACAACTTGGAGAGAACAAGGAAGACACGTACGGAAACAGATGGCAGACGAGAAGAATCAGGGGTCCCAACAAGCACCTAGAAAGAAGAAGAGCAAGAGAGAGAGAGAGAGAGAGAGAGAAAGAAACAAAGAAAGAAAGAAAGAAAGAAAGAAAGAAAGAAAGAAGGGCACGAAATGGAGACAACAAGGACGACAAGTACGGAAACAGACAATAGACAAGGAGCATCCGATGAGCATCCTGTGCGCCGGAAGCACCCAGAGAGAACAACAGCAACGAAGAAAGAAGTGTCAAAACAAGTTGAGAACAAGCAGAGAGACGGGCGCAGAAACAGATGGGACACAACGAGAGTCGTTTCCCCAAAGCAACCAAAACAAAGAACACTGAGCAATGGATCAACAAGGGAGACAAGCACAGAAACAGGTGGAAAACAAGGAGAACTTTGCGTCCCAAACGTACCCAGAGAAAAGAATAGCAATAGATAGAGAAGTACGGAAACAAGTTTGAGACAACAAGGGGAACGAACACGGAAACAAATGGGAGACGAAGAGACGAAGAGTATCCTGTGCCCAGAAGCATCCAGGAAGAAGAACAGCAACAGGGATGGACAAAAGGAATGGAGAGAGGAGGACTGCAACACAAATGAAGGACTCGGGAATGTTTATTGCCCCAAAGCACCTAGAGGTCCTAAAGCCTAGACACACGTGGGAGACAAGGAGAATCTTGGGTCCCAAAAGCACCTAAAGAGAACAACGGTAGTGAGGAGAGAAGCGAAGAAGGCAATGGGAAAGACTAGAGCAACAAGTAATGAAAGAAAGGAAAGAGGAGAAACACTCTTCTCTCCGTCCCAAAATGCTGGTGACCCGGAAAGAAGCACGGTAGTGGAGAGATGATAAGGAGACAAGTTGGGGACAAGTAGGAAGTCAAGTAGGGTAACATGTGGTAGTGACCGAGGGTAAGGGAATGTAACGGATAATAGGTTTCGTCCCAAAGCACGCAGAGACAAGCACAGCAATTAAGAGACAAGTACAGAAAGCAGCCTAAGAGAAGAAATGAGAAGAATAGCAAGGGGGAGGCAATTAAGGATACAGTACAACTTGGAGAGAACAAGGGAGACAAGTACGCAAACAGATGGGAGACGAAGAGAATCATGTGTCCAAATAAGCACCTAGAGAGAAGAACAGCGAGAGAGAGAGAGAGAGAGAAAGAGAGAAGTAAGGGCACGAGTTGGAGAGAACAAGGGGGATAAGCACGGAGACAGACAGAGGACAAGGAGCATATTGTCCCCCGGAAGCACCCAGAGAGAACAGCCACATGTGAGAGTGAAGTAGAGAGACGAGTACGAAAACAGATGAGACTTGAGTCCTGTCCCCAAAGCCACCAGAACGAAGAACACTGAGCAATGGAGAGAGAGGAACGGGAGACGAGGAGATTCCTTTGACCAAAAGCACCCGGAGAGAAGAATCGCAATGGAGATAGAAAAATAAAGAAACAAGTTGGGAACAGACAAGGAGACAAGTATGGAAACAGATGGGAGGCAAGAAGATCCAAGAGGAGCACTGCAACAAGGTGACGGAAGGGACATAAATGATGGACTCGGTAATGTTTATGGCCCCAAAGCACCTGAAGGTTCTAAAGCCTAGACAGAAACAGCAACGGAGAGAGTAGAATGAGTAGGAAAGTAAAATGGAGTAAGAAAAGGGAGAAAAATTGGCTGAATAAGGGCACAAATTGGAACACATGGGAGGCAAGGAGAATCTTGGGTCCCAAAAGCACCCAGAGATAACAACTGTAATGAGGGTGAAGAAAGCACTGGGAAAGAATAGATGAACAAGTAAGGAAAGAAAGGGAAGAGGAAAGAAACCTTGCTCTCCGTGCCACATGCTGCAGACCCGGAAAGAAGGACGGTAGTGGAGAGATGATAAGGAGATAAGTTGGAAACAAGTAGGAAGGCAAGTAGGGTAACATGTGGTAGTAACCGAGGGTAAGGGAATGTAATGGATAATAGGTTTCGTCCCAAAGCACACAGAGACAAGCACATCAATTGAGAGACAAGCAAGGAGACTTATACGAAGGAAGACAAGTAGGGAGAAACATTCTTCCCAAAGCAGCCTGAGAGAAGAATAGCAATGGGGAGGGAATTAAGGATACAACTTGGAGAGAACAAGGGAGACAAGTATACGACTTGGAGAGAACAAGGAAGACACGTACGGAAACAGATGGCAGACGAGAAGAATCAGGGGTCCCAACAAGCACCTAGAAAGAAGAACAGCAAGAGAGAGAGAGAGAGAAAGAAAGAAAGAAAGAAAGAAGGGCACGAAATGGAGACAACAAGGACGACAAGTACGGAAACAGACAAGGGACAAGGAGCATCCTGTGCGCCGGAAGCACCCAGAGAGAACAACAGCAATGAAGAGAGAAGTGTCAAAACAAGTTGGGAACAAGCAGAGAGACGGGCGCGGAAACAGATGGGACACAAGGAGAGTCCTGTACCCAAAGCAACCAAACGAAGAACACTGAGCGCGGGGGGGGGGGAGTAGTAGAACAAACAAGGAGACAAGCAGCTAAGCATGGAAACAAATGACAGACAAGAAGAATCCGCTGCCATCAAGCACCCAGAGAAACAGAACTCAGGCAGGGAGTAGGAGCCAACACGGGAGACAAGCACGGAAACAGGTG
The DNA here is from genome assembly GCA_947184155.2 of Cladocopium goreaui. Taxonomy (NCBI): domain Eukaryota; class Dinophyceae; order Suessiales; family Symbiodiniaceae; genus Cladocopium; species Cladocopium goreaui. Next base: position 194,751 of record CAMXCT020000253.1, on the reverse strand, counting down.
GAAAACAAGGAGAACTTTGCGTCCCAAACGTACCCAGAGAAAAGAATAGCAATAGATAGAGAAGTACGGAAACAAGTTTGAGACAACAAGGGGAACGAACACGGAAACAAATGGGAGACGAAGAGACGAAGAGTATCCTGTGCCCAGAAGCATCCAGGAAGAAGAACAGTAACAGGGATGGACAAAAGGAATGGAGAGAGGAGGACTGCAACACAAATGAAGGACTCGGGAATGTTTATGGCCCCAAAGCACCTAGAGGTCCTAAAGCCTAGACACACGTGGGAGACAAGGAGAATCTTGGGTCCCAAAAGCACCTAAAGAGAACAACGGTAGTGAGGAGAGAAGTGAAGAAGGCAATGGGAAAGACTAGGGCGACAAGTAATGAAAGAAAGGAAAGAGGATAAAAGCTCTCTTCTCCGTCCCAAATGCTGGAGACCTGGAAAGAAGCACGGTAGTGGAGAGATGATCCCGAGACAAGTTGGGGACTAGTAGAAAGGCAAGTAGGGTAACATATGGTAGGGACCCAGGGTAAGGGAATGTAACGGAGTAACGGATAATGGGTTTCGTATGGTTTCGTCCCAAATCACACAGACTTCCACAAAGGAAGGCAAGTAGGGAGAAACAAAGACCAGGAAATCCATTCTTCCCAAAGCAGCCTGGTACAAGAATGGCAATGGGAAGGAAATGAAGGATACAACTTGGAGAGAACAAGGGGAACAAACACGGACACAAATGGGAGACGAGAAGAATCAGGAGTCCAGGGTCCAAAAGCACCCAGAGAGAACAACAGTAATTAATGAGGAGAGAAGCGAAGAAAGCATTGGGAAAAACTAGAGGAACAAGTAAGGAAAGAAAGGAAAGAGGAGAAACACTCTCCTCTCCGTCCCAAAATGCTGGTGACCCGGATGATGGACTCGGTAATGTTTATGGCCCCAAAGCACCTGAAGGTTCTAAAGCCTAGACAGAAACAGCAACGGAGAGAGTAGAATGAGTAGGAAAGTAAAATGGAGTAAGAAAAGGGAGAAAAATTGGCTGAATAAGGACACAAATTGGAACACATGGGAGGCAAGGAGAATCTTGGGTCCTAACAGCACCCAGAGGTAACAACTGTAATGAGGGTGAAGAAAGCACTGGGAAAGAATAGATGAACAAGTAAGGAAAGAAAGGGAAGAGGAAAGACAAGAGGAAGCAGAGACCGAGGATAAGGGAATGTAATGGACAATAGGTTTCGTCCCAAAGCGCACAGAGACGAGCACAACAATTAAGAGACAAGTACAGAAAGCAGCCTAAGAGAAGAAATGATAAGAATAGCAATGGTGAGGGAATTAAGGATACAAATTGGAGAGAACAAGGGAGACAAGTAGGGACACAGATGGGAGACGAAGAGAATCGTATGCCCAAAAATGCACGCAGAGAAAAGAACAGCAAGAAAGAGAGAGAGAGAGAGAGACAAAAAAAAGAGAAACAGAAAGAGAAAGAGAGAGAGAGAGAGAGCAGCCAGAGAAAGAACAGCAATACAATATGGGGAGACAAGGAGGACGGTCGCATTATACCAAAAGGTCCCTGCCACATATATATATATA